>VZRX01004793.1:3565-32248 GCA_013398075.1 Notiomystis cincta
TGCGCGAAACAGCTTCTGGAAATTGCCACAATAACTTCCTGTGTCAGAGCTGACCATCACTACTGCTGGTCCCAGGATAGGTGAAATGCTCCTGTCTTCATGCCAGTACTCATTTGCTTAAAAAACATCTTCAAGCCACAAACCTCTTCTTGGGATGTGGACAGATGCTGGCAGACAATGACACGTTTTTATCCCACATACTACAGCACTCACTGATCCTAGCAGCTAAGTTTTTTTTTTTTTAACTTCTCTCTCCTTAAAACTTGGTCTTCATCAATTTATATCTTAAAAAATGCCTACAGAACATCTAGATGGTAAAAGACATTGCAGAGACAGCCATCACCCAGCCCAAACAACTTTGCAGAGATTCCTTTCTGGAATCTGAATAGCCTTCACATCTGTGCAGCACAGGGACAGGACAGCCTTATTCCATAGGTTCTAGTTTGCTCGCTTTAAAAAAATGCCACAACCAAAACTAATGAACTTTAAGGCTTCATTTTCCTCTTTTGCTGTGGTCAGCATTTATGGGAACAACATGGTGTTGTTAATATACACCAATGACTGAGCGCTGTATTTATGCCTCAATGATTTTCTGTCATGAGAATATAATGCCTGGCAAAGACTGATTCTCTGAAATACCAGTTTGTTTGGGATCATTAATCTTAGTTCCTATCTTGCTTATCCAGGAACTGGATAACAGTCAAGTCAGGGAATAGTTCTGAGAATTAAAACTTCGATGGCTTTTGGGATGCCCAAGGCTTTACATTTCTTTTAAAAAATATGTAATTAATTAATCTGCACCAAGTACTAGGGAGCAACCCTGTGGAATTAAGAGAAATGCTTCTTGTGGTTTTAAAAAACAAAAAACCAGTGGCTTTTGGCAGGATCCTTCCTTAGTAGTTCTTGTGATTTAGTAGTTGCAGCAGGGGCTATGGAAACACAACTTCTGGGTTCTTGAACTGATTGATTTAACTGGCCTCTGTGTTTCCGGGTGATCTTGTTCTTTTACCTGGCTGTGTTCTCGTTTATATGTCTATAAAATAGGTGTAAAACGTGCTGAAGTCATGGACATGTCATGAGGATTTTAAGGCAATTAGCAGTCCCAAATGAAGTCGTGTTTTATTTATAGAATGACTGAGCAGAAAAAAAAAGAGAGAGTAGTGACAATATGTTTATCCCTTAATGGTGATAAGAAACAAAGGCTACTGCTCTGCAGGCTTCAGATAAACTGCCAAGTCACTGACCCCTAAGCAAAGGCTGTTTTCGAAAGCATTCTCCCCTCTCCACATTCCCTGTTCCTCCTCTCCTGAGCAATCCGTGCAGGAATTAGTCCCCTGTTCACCAGATACTCAGCAATGCAAGACACCCACAGCATCCAAAACCAAACAGGACCATTAGATCATAAATGTGACCTGCTCAACAGTGCAGGGGATTGCATTTCACACAGCTGCCCTTGCCCTAAGCCAAAAACCTTGTATAGGACTGTATTAAGTAACTTTCCAGAAAGGCATCTGGCCTTGGTAGAAAGACCTTTATATACTGTTAAAAACTGCCTTATTTTTTATTTAAATTAGTCAGTATTCAGCTTCCAGGCTCCCCTCTCCAACTGGAGTAGCAGAGCAATTTTAGCCTTTCCCAGCCCTGTCTTTATTCCAGGGACCATCAGGGATGCCAGATGCACTGCCCATGGCTTGGCAGGGAGACCAGGCTCTGGTGTAGGGAAGAGAGAGTACAGTACTGCACTCTGTGGAACTGCAAGGGGAGACTGAAATCCTACATCTTACTTCATTATTTTTCTGCCTGTGGTTTAAATCATGCTACCAGTAATTACAGAGTTTCATAACAGAAATACTTAGACTGGCTAGAGTGGAGAATGAAAGGGAAGGTATGTGTGTGGACGTGTTAGAAAGGGAACACCAGCACAAAAAGCCCTGTGAGGACGGAAGGTGTTAGACCGTGAACATCACAGCACAATTGTGAACAGCTTTTGAAAATACCAATTCACACAAAGGAACAGGTTCAGTCAGGGACTGAAAAAGGCCACTAAGACGTGATGGTAGGACAATACACAACAGGGCTGGAGTCTTAAGACACTCTGATAAGAAGACAGAACAGAGGAAATAAATCCTAATCATTCCCAGAGGTGGCAGTGCACAGAGGAAAGAAAAGATCCTGGTCATTGTCAGCTCCCAAAGGCAAAAAAGGTTTGGTGGCACCTGTGATCCTGAGGAGATCCCAGCCTGAAGACTCAGTAAAGTATTGCATGGCCCTCCACACAATGGCAAGAAATCCTGAGTATCCCACCTGGATGCAGAGCTGGGATAGACTAGGGGACAGGCTTCTTGGGTGCACACAAAATGGTATTTGAGAGTATTTGGTTATGGAATGTGAATCACTGAAACCTGCCATCTTAAAAGAAAACGACTTTGCCCTCCACTAATGTTTTGTATTGAGCCTTGGGACACAACAACCAATTTATACCAGCAGAAAAGACCCTTGAAAACTGGCTCTCAAACTGGTCTCCTATTTGATCACCTGCAAATTCTCCTTGAGTCTTCTCAAACTCGCAGATATTCTCACAAGGTCCTTGCAAACTTCCATCACAACCCATTTTGAGCTCCAACGCCAGTTTCTACAAACTCACGTGCCAAGAAAGGATATTGCTTTGCCACTGGAGGAACTGCCATTTCAAAACCAGACAGAAATAATGTATCTTTAAAAAGAAAAAAAATTAGTGTGCATGAACTATTTTGCAGACAACAGTGATCATAGTTATAGAATCTCACAGGGAACTTTATGTGATCACAGACACATATTATTTTTCCATCCTGTATTTCATGCAAGAGCATGCATAAAAATCCTACAGCTCCCACTTGCCTAATACTGAAAATATGCAGTGCTTATCAATAGTTTACTATAGAAATAAATATCTCGCTGGGAGTTACAAGCATCACTTATGAAAACAATCACTGAAGCCAGAAGTTTTGCTGAGCTACTTATTTCAAGAGATTTCACTTGCTCATTGAGAAACTACTTTCTGTTCAAAGATTGTGCTTTTTTTCCTTACTTTCAGGAAAAGATGCTATCTCTTGGCTTTTTTTCTGGCTGACCTTCAGCTCAGCCAGTGGATGAACAGAAGGAAGGTGTTCATACACCAACGGCTTGTGACTTACTGTTAAAGAACAGGGAAAATTCTGTTTTCAGTGTAAGTGAGGAAATCTGTTCCTTCATGCTCTGGGGAATTCTGATTTTCCTGCCGTTGTTTCCGTCCTAACACAAAGGAAAACTACTTTAAAAGTCATTATGAAACAAAAGATTCTGAAAGCATTTGAATCTGAAAGGATAATATGCTTCAATTCTCCTCCCTCCATTTTAAATACACTTTTGATTCAAAAAAAGAAATATTTTATCCTCTTATAAAATGAACACATTTTATCTGTTTTTTGCCCTTTCTTCTCTCTGTAACTGGGACTCTGCCCTGCAAACATACCCTACACTGCATCATCTGGTGCAGAATGAAGACCACATGTCTCAGAGAAGATGTAAACTGGTTTACAGGACACTATTGAAGAAAGGCATATCTATGCTATGAATCCCATGAAACAGTAAATCATCCTGGGAAGTCTCAGTTCAATTATTGGAACAGACTTTGATAATTTTCCACTAATAACAGTGTCCTGAATTCTACCTCCATCGAGTGAGTTTTGTTTTCACTCCTTCTGTTACAAAATTAAATTAATAAAATTTTCTCTGCCCATCGAAGTTTTCTCATGGAAAAACTCAATTTTAAAGTGTTTTCCTCCCTCTTCCCCTTGAAAGATCATCAGTTCTTTGTCCACTGAAAGTTATTAGCAAATGAATATCTGATAGAAGCAAAAGAGCCATTTACTATTGAGTGCACATGAGGTGACCTAATTAACAGGATAACAGCTATTAGTGCTTCAAAGTCTCAACCTTTTGGGTTTTGATTTTTTGTGTTTTGTTTGGGTTTTTTTAATTGGGCCTTGAGAATTCCAGTACTGCAATCAAAAGTGTTTCTAAATAATTATACACTCATTTAGGTGGCTAACCACTTGAATTGCTGTAATTAGAACACTTGATACAAACAATTAATTATGTTAGCACTGCTGAAGGCTGTTGTTAAGATCTAGATACAGAAATACATTCAAACAAAGAAAATCCCCAAAACAAGGGGATCTTTATTTCATTTGACACATGCCCACTGATCGTTCTCTGACAACAATCGGAGAATTCCTCATGGAAGACCTGTGTAAGAATGAAATAAAAACTGGGAATGATGCTATCAAGACTCCTACTGAAATGGATTTTTTTTTAATCCAAGGAACAGTTATATATGCATAACCTCAAATCAGCTTTATTGTCTCCTTGAGCAACTGGCTTTATTCTGGATCTGAAGGAACTTACTGCAGAGATGAGGCAGCAGCTCAAGTATTCACATTCTTAAGCCCGAAATTTCAGTGCTCCAAAAGGTGAAATAGGTCATGAACATCTGTCCATTTGGAGCTGAAATAAGAACATGCTTTTCCCCTCTAATTTAATTCTCTTACACAAAAGTTTCCCAGCATTCTGCTGTCCTCCAACAAGTCCTCACAACGTTGAGCTGGCTTGATAATGAATTATGGGTGTACTTTTCTAAAAGTTCACAAACCTATAAACTTCAACCCCATTCCAAAGAAGCTTGACACAATTTAGCTTTTTGCTTGGCTATTATGCAAAAAGAAACTATGCAAAATCTCAGGTTTGACATGGATTCAAAACAAAACCACTTGAAAGGCTGCAATTAAAAATTAATTTTCTTTGACAATTTCATTTTGCCCAAACCTGAAACTCAAAGCAAACCTCAAGGCAGAAGTGCAAACCAGAATAGATAGAAATCAACAGACGTTTACACAACACTCCATGAATCAAAGGTACTTAACTTCAAATGACATCAAGCAGAGGCTGACAAACCAGGAATCAAACAGAAATATTTTTGAACATGATCTATTTCACATTTAACAAAATAATTAATCTCTCCTATTACCAGTCTTCTCAACCCCAAAGCCTCATAATCTCAAATTTTAAGCTCTTCTGCCAATCTTAAAATTCCTCTTATCATCACTTCAATCTTTCTCAAATTTTCCAACCTCATGCTGTGAGAACTACAGGGGAAATAAAGCCATTATATTCTACCCAAACCCATCTTTCAATGTGTTCTCTGTAGAATAATCACCTGTGTCTGATGAACTGGTGAACCAGTTGAGTCTGAGTGATAGCAAATAATTTCCCTGAACTATAAAGTGTCACAAGTATAATCAAGATAATTGATAATGGCACTTACAAACTTTGGAGACTCTTGAAAATGCACAAGAAATGTTAAAAAATACATGATCTCTGTGTGTTGCTTTCCAGATACCTCAGGTCGTGTAATGCAGTTTCCATTTCTGGCAGCCTAAAGTTAAACCCTGAAAGTGTTTACACACCTCTCCTACACCTTCCAAAATAGCTCTTTAGTGGAAGTACCTAGGGAATGGGGAACTAGTTAATTTTCCAAATGACTGACGAAAAATACTTGCATAAGCCAAGATCTGTTCAGAATTAATGAAGGGCTTGATTCTGCAAACCCACATCCAAGTAATTCTGTACATGAGTTATTTCCCTGAGTGCAGAGGCTGTGGACAGGTGTCAAACTATATTCAGAATTAAAGTTTGCAACATGGCAGCCTGATTATGCAATTAAAAGTGGTGTTGAGGGAGTGTTCTTCAGTTATTTATCCTCACTATTTCTGCATGATTCTGTTACATATTGTCATATGGTTCACAAGAAACTTGGGCATTTTGGGGACAGACGCATACATGTATAAAACCCCATATTTAATACACTTCCACAAGTTAAGCTCTTTGGTAACTTTCCAAAAATAATTAAACATGCATTAAAGTATATGCAAAGTTCTAGGTTGTAAGCATCAATACAGAAAAATACAAATCTGATTTATAAGCTCAAAATAATCCCTCAAGAGTTATTTAGCCCTAGTTTTAATAGCATGAAAATGACTAATTTAATTTAGTTTTGACTGACTTGGCAATCCTTTGTTCTCTGGGTCATGCAAGTGTTGAGTAAATTATAAACCTGTAATTCTATCCTAGGGTCAAGGGACTTCAGAATTGATTTGATATATTTGTTTCCTGGAAAGTTCTTCCAAGGCCAGTACCCCCTAAACTGTGTTTATGAGTTGACTGCATTAATAACTGATAGAGTCATACTATATTAAAAGAGGGGAAATTAACCCTTGCGAAGAAGAGTATGTTCAAATGTGGGGGTTTTGAATAAGAGACAGGCAAACCAGATATAATTGTGAGAAGTCAGGTTTCTACAGAGTATGGAAAAAACCAAACATGATTGAGAAAAGGTGCAGCTGTTTGACTTCAGGAACAGAATCAGAGTGATTATTCTTGTGAACATTACCTGGAATAATCCTGGATTTAGGAAGCAAAACGATTAGATTTATATTTTATGTGGGGCAAAAATAAACAAGCCATCAAGTACTCTTGACAGACTATGTCAGAAGCATAAATACATTAAAAAAATAAGCAACTTCTCATTTAATGCAGAATTAATTGCTCTATCCCATAACACTTGCCATTGAAAATCTGAAATGGGATGTAAAGTGAGATGTATTCCATTCAAGAATTAAGTGTGCATTATAGCAGCACTTCTTAATTTTGAAGCTTTTAATGTTTCCAAATGAAAGCCATTACACTGCTAAAAAAATACACTGAAAAGCCCAGACAAAGAGCCTGGACTATTTTTTCATCATCAGGCAAACATTAACATTAATGGTCCTCAAAGTGTTTAGAATTCTTTCTTTTGCCGAACATCACAGTCCTGAAATTATTATTAAGAGGTATATTCAGATTACTCTGTTCACTTCTGATTTAAAAAAAACTCAACAGTAATCACAATCTGAAATCTTGAAATTCTTAAGAATAACCTGGTGTTAACCTTGAGCACTCCTGTGAAAAATCAGAATTAGGTTCCCCTCATCTCCAAGCCTGTAGATTTTGTATGAATACATATGTGTCCTGGTGACTATGAATGTTTCTCCTGGACAATCCTTGGCTATCTCTTTCCTCTGCTTTCAAATTCCTGGCAAGAGCACTAACTTCACTTTTACTGTATAAAAATCCAACAGTTGTTTAGATTAATGATCCATAAACACACATCCAGGTTAAAGAAATACCAGCATCAGAATTAAAACTGCTCAGCCTCTTCCCACAACGGGTTACAGCGTTTGACCTGGTCTCACAGTAAGAACCACTTTGAAAAAAGGCATTATACTGCTGACAGTACTTCAGGCCCTTCCCAGGTCCTGTCCCTGGTCCCAGAGAGCAGAGCTCAGTGCCTGCCCCTCCTCTTCCCCTCAGAAGCTGTAACTGCAATGTCCCCCCTCANCAGCCCTGGCATTTGTGGAGGTCTCTCTGCAAGGTGTCCCTGCCATGGAGGGAGTTGACAGCTCCTGCAGGTTTAGTGTCAGAAAACGGACTTAGTATTTCTTAGGGTGCTGTGCCCAGGTTGTTAATGAGGAAATTTAAGAGCAGAGGGCTGATGATAGAGCCCTGCAGAACCCCACTAGTGACCATTGCCAGCCTGGTGTCACCCCAGTCACTGTCACCCTTTGTGCCCAACCTGTGAGCCTGTTGCTCACCAATCATGTAACACAATTATCCAGCCGTGGGCTGGACAGTTTGTCCAGAAGAATCCTGTGAGGAACAGCATCAAAAGCTTTGCTGAAGTCCAAAAGGATTGATCTCCTGGCTTTCTTGGATCAGCCAGATGGGTTACTTTGTCATAGAAAGAAATCAGGTCTGACAAGCAGAACTTTCCCCTTGCAAAGCTGTGCTGGCTGTGACCAATGACTCTGATGTCCTCCAGGTGTTTTTCAATAGGTCCCAGAAAAATCTTTTCCAAGATTTTCCCGGGCACTGAAGTGAGACTGATGCAGCTCTGTGAATTGGCTCAGAGCTGTATCCCACGATGAGGGGCAGAGCAGGGAGGAGAGGGATGTGCAGCTGGAGCAGCACCTGCCCAGCAGTCATGGAGAGCTTTGTGTTGGCTCGGCCTCAGCCAGACTTGCTCCTTCAGCTCAGTGACTCCACGTGCTACGACAGGCATCTGACAGCCTGTGAAAAAATAGGTGAAGCCTGGCAGGTTTGAGAACCAAGTATTATAACTGCATCTGGCAGGGGACGAGGGCAAATTAGCAGTGAAAACAGCCTGTGATGATTTGAGAACAAGGGTGCTTGAATTGGCTGGCTGTGAGCTTGCTTACATAAGTATTATTTACATTATATGCAAGGTCGAACTCATCTCCTTATGCTGAGCTAAGGGCACTGGCATATTCATCACTGAGGGTCAGATGGAGTTTAGCTCAGGTTTAGGCTTTAACAGCATCAGCAGAAGGGTGAGGGCTTGAAGCAAGGACTCAATCTGGGTTTAAGTTGCATTACAAACTTCTCCCCAAATACTCTGTGAGTAGCAACCTCTGACTGTTGACTTTGAAAAGCAGTAAATTAAATGGGTGATGTGTGGGACGGAAGATTTAGTGACTAAAGTTTTTTTATGTAAATACACAGAGTTCCTATAGTTGCAGTCACTGTTTTGCTTTCTAATCTCCATCAAAAGCATCTTCTTAATTCTATATTTGAGTTTCTTGGTGTATTAGTACTACCAAATAAAATTTCAGTTTGCTGACATTTATCAGCTGTATTTTAAATGAAAGCTATTTTCTGGGAGGCACTGAAAGAAACTTCCCTCTTCCCTCATTTAGATAATATATACTGCATGGAGAGTATATGCTGTATTGTATATTTTGTATAAAAACATTACATTTTTAACTTCCTTGGGACCATGTATATAAATATTTGTACATGAAATTATAAGATAGGCTTTGAAATTTATGCCATAAATTTCTGTTAATGTTCTAAAAATATTTATTCAAGCAAATGAAATTGCAGTAAAATATTTTACTACAGATCAGTCAAAGGTTCTCAAAACTTTATCTTCCTAAAAAACAATTTTTCAAGCTATAAAACAGACTTCCATTTTAGATATCAAAAAGGCAAATTTAACCAGCTTGACTTGATTAATACCAAGCAGTTTAACATTTTTGAAAACACTGAGATCTAAGGCGAAATAAAGTCAAGTTGTAAACATTTTCTCTTATTACATATATGTTTTAATTTTGTTTTATAGAAACTTATTCTGTTGGAGGCAAAGAGCAGTGGATGGGGATTATGTGCATATTTCCCATTGCAATTAGCACTAACGAGAGGAGGATGTGTTGCCCAGCATACAAAGCTCCAAACATACAAATTGTTAATAAATCTGACTCCTTGCAAGCCAAAAAATTCATGCTGAATTCAGAACGATGTGTGGTCCCAGATGTATTTCTAAACACGCTCCTTGGGGTGCCCCAACACCTCAGTCAGGAGCTCAGCCCCATCTGGAGGCTCCCACAGTGAGAGCTCCTGGGCAGTGAGGCAGGGCCCTGTTCGGCACCACCATTTCTGCTCACACAAAAGCCCCTTTAATGGCAGCAGCTTTCCCTCAGCAAGGTTCCAAACAGCCCCATAATCACAAGCACGGTAGCAACAGCTTTTTTGTGTATCCTCATGAAAAGCTGTTTCCCTTTCTCTAAACGCCCACCTAAAGAACACGGCCAGGTGAGCTCGGGTCCCCCGGAACTCACAGCTTTCCCACACGCTCAGCACAGCTTCAGACACCTCTGAGCCCACCTTACACCTCAGCCCCAGCGCTCTGGCCAACCCCAGCTCCTGTGGGAGAAGGCTCCTCCCCACACTCTGCAGACGCTGCTCCTCACCCTGCTCCGAGCACCTGCAAATACCAGCTGCCAAAGCTTATTCCCTGCCCTATGTTCCCTGCAGGAATCCCACGCCTCTGGATGCCAGCATCCCTCTGGATGCCCATACCGCACACACTGAGTAGCTGCCCAGTGCCGAGGGGATGTTTCAGATAACGGGTGCCAAGGGAAGAGCACAGGGAGATTCGTGGGCTGTGGGCATAGACTCAGGTTTACGAATTTACACCAGCAATTTACTAATCCCCATGAAACTTTTAGAACCCAGATACTTCTTCCCCTTGCAGCATTAGTGTGTTGCCCAGCAGATGGAAATACTTTTTTTCTCTCATTCACATGTCAACAGCAAGCAACAACTCCTTGGGCTCGTGTCAACTTTACAATTATTTTATTTTTTTCTATTTTATTGGGGGGGGAAGGGCATATTTTTGTTCTTCTTTCCAGATTTAACACCATTTTCTTGTATTTCATGTCTTGCCTCTAAACACAGCAGTCTTAGGGTCATCTCAGATGTTGTTCTAAACAAAAGAATCAGGAACACCAGCCGTCACACCTATATTAGAGACAGATCTCTAAAAAACATATCTCTACACAGAGTTTGCTGGTTTTCTTTACAATGGAATCTGGTAAGACAGGAAAGAGGAAGAATTTTTATATACTATGTCCTAGCCCACAGAACAGTTTTACAACTAAAGTCTAGAATCAAGGATAGGATGTCACTGTGTCATTAATGCTGAGGTATATTCTTGTTTATTGAACAAAAGCAATTGCATTCCAGAACTAAAAATTGTTGATAAAATTTTAAAAAATAATGTCAGGGTGGCAGCAACAACCAAGAAAGTTTAAGAAATGCCATATGTTAGGTTCCTTCACAAATTCAGTTGAAGCCTCTTTGCATTACCATTATATTAGGATTGCTGGAATCTTCAAAATGAGTGAAAATATATTCAGATATTATCATCCGCACTATATTCAGCAGAGAATGGAGAAAGTTTGCATTGCAATGTATTCATTACTACAGCCTCCTTTAACTGTCTTTTCTTGACTTTTGCAATAAAGTTCAGGTAACTGCAGTTTTTATGTGGGCTTTTTGTTTTGTTTGGGTTGTTGGTTTTTTTTTTTTATGTAAAGAAAATACCATGCAGTAAAAATAGCACCCCAGTAGGGAAGCTTCAGTTCTTGTATTAATTTAAAATCTGAGTCACTGCACAAACATGAAAATAATCCTAAACCAAACAGACAGCCCATTCTTACAGCTAAGGAAAGGTAGTGGGGAAATTAGGTGCCTGGGTTGAACTAACAAAGGTGGGAGGCTGAAACACTTGAAGATGGACTAGCCATGTAATTCAGCCACAGCTTCAGCTGTGAATGAAAAACTGAAGCCACCACAGGTGTGCCTTTCTTCTCCCAGGATGGCACATTGCAGAGTCAGCAACAAGAAAACCCCAAACTTTGTTTGTCAAAAGTCTGAACTAATGTACACACAATTAATTTCATGTAAGAGTAAACTTTGTACCAAATTGAGAGTTAGGCTAGGCTTAGATGTCTGTGCAGTTTTCCCAGTGATTTTGGCTACTGTGGGTCCCTCAAAGGCCTTACTTTTGTCCAAGAAGCTGGCCGCAAACTCAATGAAGAACTAAAGAAGTTGAAATTGACAGATGACATAATGCCCCACTATATAAAAACCCAAAAAACACTGAAGAAAAAACTTAGTACAAAAGCTTTCTATTCATGTAATGCAACTGTAGATTTGTTTTACACCTGGAAAATCAGAAAGCTCAAATCAGTGTTCACAGAGAAACTTAATTTCAGGTTTTTGGTTTTGTTTTTGGGTTTTTTTAACATATTTGTGCTTAGAGTTTTCAAACTTAAGCAATAGTGCCTAACTTTTAACTCAGACTTTAAAGGTCAGATCCAATGCAGGAAATCGGGATGCGAAACAGACACAAAAGCTAAAAGTTTAATCAAAATATG
The DNA here is from genome assembly GCA_013398075.1 of Notiomystis cincta. Classification (NCBI taxonomy): domain Eukaryota; kingdom Metazoa; phylum Chordata; class Aves; order Passeriformes; family Notiomystidae; genus Notiomystis; species Notiomystis cincta. The sequence continues at coordinate 15,418 of VZRX01004793.1, forward strand.
CAACAAAACAGCCAAGTTTAGAGTTTCTGTGGAAACCTCTTGTGTTGGTTTGCCCTGGCCCGGTTTCTGGTAGCAGGGGGGCCACAAAGATGCCTCCTGTGAGAAGCTGCTGGAAGCTTCCACCATGTCCAGGAGAGCCAATGGCTGATGGAGATGGACAATGCTGCTGGCCAGGACTGGGACAATGAGAGAGGTTTGTAACACCTCTGTGATGACAGATTTAACAAGGAAATCAAAAGAAAGTCATAGATCTTTTCACTTCAAGTTAGAGAGGAGGAGGAGGAAGAGGTGAGAACATGTGAGGGTAAAACAACGTGGAGACACCAAGGTCAGAGCAGAAGGAGGAGGAGGAGGTGCTCCAGGTGCCGGAGCCCAGATTCCTCTGCAGGCTGTGGAGCCCAGGGTGAAGCAGCTGTGCCCCTGCAGCCCATGGGTCCACAGGGAGTGCAGAGATCCACCCACAGCCCATGGAGGAGGTGCCCATGCCGGATCAGGTGGATGCCTGGAGGAGGCTGTGATCCAGTGGAAGGCCCAGTGGAGAGAGAGGGCCCTTGCTTCCAGGCTGGAGCAGCCTGTCTGTGGAGGACTGCACCCCGTGGAGGGAGAGACTTATGCTGCAGCAGTCTTGGGAGGACTGTGCGCCCGTGGGGGAGCTCATGAAGCTGCAGGTGGGGTTTGGCTGCTGTTCGTGAGCATGGACCCACGCTGGAGAAGTTCACAGAGAACTGTCTCCCGTGGGAGGGACCCCACGGCCTCACAGGGAATGGGCTCCTCTCCCTGAGCAGTGGAAGAACATCTCAGTGATGAACTGACCAAACCCCCATACCCTGTCTGCCTGAGCTGTTGGTGGGAAGGAGAGAGGGGCTGGCGGGGTGTTTTAAGAAGGTGTTTTAAGGGCTTATTTTACTTCTTGTTATCCTCCTCTGATTGTGTTAGTAATAAATTCACTTTTTGCAACTTAAGTTGAGCCTGCTTTGCCCTTGAAGCATTTCTCCTGGTCCTTATCTCACTCCTGAAACATTCGTTAGTTTCTTTCTCCCTTTTCCCTCTTCTGCCCAGCTGTGGCAGGGGAGGGTGAGTGAGCAGCTCTCGTGGTGCCTGGCATTTGGGCCAGAGTCAAACCACAACACTTCTACTGCTGAAACTTCTGATTTTTGTGCCTTTGACTTCATGACCATAAGGTTTTACTAAAAAGTGTTTGCATTGAATACGTTTTATTTGCATTCTTTTTGAAGATACAATTCTCATGTGACTCTATCTTTGTTTCCTGGGTTTCCATCTGCTCCCACTGCCATAACCCTCAGTGTGAGCCTTTCACAAATGGCTCTTGTGGAGACAATTCAGGGCTTCAGGTGAGGAACGGTTACAAGAATAAGAATTAACTTTTCAGATGAAAAGGTCTCCTTTTCATTCAGACTTCTTTGCTAATAAAGAAGGAGAGAGAGTGGGAAAAAAAGAGAACAGAATACATAGCAGTGACAGAAATGTTCCTAATGAAAATGTTGCTCTGAACTTGTTCTTCAGGGAAGTTCCAGCCTACATGGGAAGGATGCTGGGTTGACAGAATGGGTAACATGAACTCCCTCAAAATTAGAAGATCTTCTGCCAAAGCTATAAAAAAGTGTGAAAATGAAGTGACTTAGTCATCATTAAAAACATAATAGTACACTCATCCACATTGGAAATGCAGATCAATCCCTTGTTAGCTCAGGGCTAATGTCAAAGTTAGGTCAGGTTGCTCAGGGTTTGAGATTTTTTGGTGCATAATCTCCAGTTATGAGGTAATAATAATCCCAGAGGCCCATCAAGCTGGCAACCTGTATTCCAATATCACATAAAGGAACTGGGATCAGCTTTGTGGCGTGAAAATCACCAGCACACTGCACAGAAATAAAAGTAAGGAAAACACTACAACTGCAAATGTTTAAGAAAATTTTAATCATCATATGAGAGGTTTATGGAAAGGATTTTGAAAGGGCAGCAGAAAGACCAGCTTCATTCCCAAAAACTACTAATGAACCATTGTGTGACCTCAGGCGAAATCACTTCAGTCAGTGCTCCATCCTTCTGCTTCCCTCCCCACCGGGTCTATTTGGATTGGAAGAGCTTTAGGGACAGGGACTGTCTCTCCCTGTCTATTTACACAGTGTCTTGCACAGCCAGCCCCTGATCCTGCAGGGCATCCACAGATGCTATTGCATTACAGAAGAATAACAATACTAGCAAACAAGATGTAACCGAATTAGGCAAATATGAGAGGGATTAAATTCACTTGTGAAAAGCTTTGCTGGGTTTTTTGTTGAAGACTTTATTATGACAGCACATTTTAGTACACGGTTAGAGCAGGCAAAACCAGCAATGAAAATGCATGTAGGGGAAGAGCTGCACAAACTGAAGGCTAAAGATCAGCTTTGGGTCTGTTAATGGAACCTACAGTTAATCTGTTAGAGCTCATTTTTGTTGCGTGTGGTAAAGCACGTTTTCATTTACTTATTTTCAAGATGGGAATATGCTGAAATGATTTTAGACACAGAAAACAGATCAATGGTGATTGTGTTTGTTAGTGAAATTTCACATAGTTGTCCCTCACAATGACACCACTAACTTCTCTTATATTCTTATCTTCAGGGGTATCCTTGTCATTTTCCAAGTTTCAATGAAATATCTCTAATGATTTTTCACTATTATGCTGACTTTCTTTTCAAATTAATTCCAATCTTGTCTGCAGTCCCTGAGAATAGTATTGTATTCTCCAGCAGAATTTTCAGCTCCTTCCAAAAAATGCTTCTAAGAAGAATGAAGAATACACTTGAAGCCTGAAAAAAAAAAACTTTCTAAATAATTCATTTATTTTTTCATGTCAAGGAAACAAGCAGTCTCACGAGGAGGTAGCAGGTAGTAAGCAAATAGATTAAATAGCCTTATTAGCAGTATTTTTACTTCCTTCCTAAAATACACTTTAGGATGATGTGACTTCATATACAAACTAATTTCCCTTGAAATGAGAGGTAAAGAATTTTTTTTTTTTTTATTTCTCTATGGGGAATGTTTTTGGGAACAGCTGATACCTAAGGCAGTCTACTCCGTTTCAAAGGCAAGTATTTGCTCTTTAGGAGTAACCTCTGCTAATGGATGCAAACCTAGCAAGGCAGCAAAATCACTTTGATCTCCATTTCAAAATGTTTTTGGAATTTATCCATTACCAGGGAATGAGTTTCTTCTCCTGGAAAGCACTGAACCCTTGTATTAATTACACCCCTCGACCAACAAAGATAAATCTTAACATTTTAGACATAATGTGATGTGTATCAACACAAAAGTGCCTTCACCATCCAAATAGTCCAAAGATTTCTAGGCCCTTTTCTATTCCAGAAATAGAAGTGAAAATACTTCAGTCCCAAACATTTGTCACTTCTATTTCAATTTAAGTTTTATAAGCAAGAAACTGTGCAGAAACTGCTCAATTATAATGCATCCAACCAAAAAAACTATACTATACATAGCTACCAAATGGTCAAAACTACCAAAATGGGTTTTATTTTTGTACAATGAAGTGGATGTCAGTGGATGTTTTAAATGCTGGATATCTGTAGCATTAAATACTATTAGATGGTTTACTCATGGACACAGTCCTGCATAACTTCAGATAAAAATAGCTGGAACATGGAGGAGTTCAAGTATGAAATGGACTTTGGACCCTTAATACAGTTTGATCAGGAAGTTTAGAATTCTTGCTTTATAGAATTCTTAAGTCTTAGGGAAACAAATTAAAAAATACCTCCCTATCTGGAATTTGTTTATTTTGTATTTTTTTTCTTCATTAGAACCAATTATTTGTCTTGTACTGCTGTTTTGCCTCAGCCAGAACTGAAGAGCTATATTCAATGAGCTCTTTATCTTTGTGAGATCTCTTGGAATAAATATTTTTCCTACAGAGGCAATCTAGTATGCTGAATTATTGAGGAATTCATAAAAGAACAAAAGTCACAAGGAACAATGCAAATTTCACAGGCAATTCACAGCCTTTGCACTAAAACTTGCACTAAAACACCTATTGAAGAGCCGATGTATTAAAGAAATCACAGCCCACAAGGCAGAACTCTGAATATGAGCTCTGTAGTCTGGCCTCCTGGTTTTGTGTATTTTACAAAGGTCAAACTGAGCCCAAAAGCAAGTGCACAAATGAAGCCTTGGACTAGCAGTTTAAAAGGTGAGAATTCAGTTATGTTTTATCTTTGTTTTGCTTTCTGGCCTTAAAACTATTGTTATTGGCTTGTAAGCCGTGTACAAAACTAAATACTCATCCAAGAGAAATATTAATAATAATAAATACAGGATTACACAATTATTTGATTAACCCAATAAATTAACAAACCATTAACAATCCAGTACACTGGGTATATAACTTAAAAAGAAAGCAGAATAATTCAATAATGCATTTTAAACCCTACCAGATATATGACCAACTCATACAATATAAGTCAAGATGAAAATATTACTTTCCATGTTCTTCATTCAGATTTTGACAATAACATTATGCAAATGCAAACTTTGACTTCAGATCAGAATATTGCTGAGAAGAGCAGATACTGATTCCTGACTGAGGTCCTCTTTGAAATACCACACAGCCTGAGATTTCTATCCTTGGTGAATGATTGGGATGATATTTAAAATACAATTTATTATTTGATCTAGACAGATGAAATCACATTTATTCAACCTGGAATGAATTTAATTTATGTGTCTTCTCAAAAGTGTAATGCCACCCAAGCTCTGGCCAAAAGACTGACTGGTAGAGTCAAATCCCATGGCCTGATTTTGAATTGAAACACATCTCTGAGCTAAGAAAAGATATTGACTGTGTTTGACATGAATGTTTAAGGAATTTGTGTTTGGGGGAAAAATGGCAAAATCAGCTTTCAACATTGGGACTGTATTTCTTATTCTTTTGGAAGGAAAGAGGAGGTAGAAAAAGAAACCTTAAGATGCAATATTTGCTTTTTTTAAAGTGAATAAACCTGACATGCTCAGAGAGAGTGGCTGAGCACTTCCTTCAAAATGCATAGGGTGCCCAGCACCAACACACATTGGCTTCCACTGCAGAATGCTTCCCTACAACACTGCAGAGACACTTGACTTCCTCCTGGGGATGTGCAGCTTTCTTCCCTAACAATGGCCCAACTGGTTTTCATAACGGAGATAAATGCTCCCTGCTGTGAATTGTAATAGAAAAACATGTCAAACAACCAACAATAAAAAGAAGCACAGCCAAAAGATCGGCTTTGCCTGGTTTTATGTGCAGCACAGAGGAAACCAAGCACATGAACTGCACTTGGCTCCTTACAAGTCAAAATATCCTTTCTTTTAAATGAGAAGAGGAAAAAATGCAACTCATTTCTGACCCTTTTTTCACTCTGAAGTGCAGACATAAAAACTGAACCCATTAGCACTTAGTTGCCAGAGGTTATAATAAAACCTCTGAATGTGAAATTCATATGTGTGCCGGTTTGGACACAAATCGAGGAGGAAACAACCCGGAAGGGAGTCTCTCTCCTCTCCCCCACCAGCCAAGCAAGCAGGTCCCGGCAGCACCCACCCCTCACGGGTTCGGGAGAAAGAATTTCTCAAACGAGAGTGAAAAAACCCCTGTTTATTCAACAAAACGAGCTCCCCCCTCCCTTCCCCGAGGTGGAGGCCGATGGGTTTCCCCACAGTTCTCTCACGTGTCCCAGGCCCAAGGCCCGAGCCCAGCCGGGCCCTGCCGGATCGAGGGGTCCCAACCACGAGTCCCAGAGATGGCGAGCTGGTCTCGGATGAAGGAAACGAGCTGAAAACCGTCCAGAAAGGAGCAGAAGCCGCAGAAGCAGATCTCCGTTCCTCTCCAGCCGACAGCTGAAAAGAAAAGGTTGAGAGCAACCCCCTCCTCCTCCGCTACGAGCAGAGGGAAAAAAGTCTCCAGCCGGGCAAAAGTATGTAAACATTCCGGCTGCAAGGTCAGGTGAGCCGCCATGAAGAGTCCTCCCGGCTGCAGTCCGAAGGCACAAAAAAACCTTCCAGCAGGCGATGGGGAATACAAGATCATCCCACAACAATATGCTTTGTTAAAAATAAAAAAAAAAAAAGAATGGTTATTCAGTTAGGATTTTTCCACCCTTTTAAAAGTTGTTATAGTATGAGTGATAAGGACATCCAACTGACATTCTGATGATCCTATGGTATTTTCTAGTTTTATGTTCACTGCTCTTGCTGACAAAAGATCACTGCTGAAATTCCCCTTCTCTTTCGTCCCATCATGTATTTGCTTTCTCCTGTTCTGCATGCTTCTGTTCATTGTCTTACTTTTCTCCCCAACTAACTTTTAATGTCCTATTAGTAATATTTTGATGTCTCTAGTTAATTAATTCAGTGAAATTCCCTTTCATGAAGTGCTTCTCATCTGCTTAAACTGGGAGATGCCAGAAATGAGGTTCTTTTTAATGAGCATGGATGAGTCTACAAATTATTTAATATTAGATCTCAGTCTGGGTTAAATTGTGCAGAAAATGGTCAAAGAGATCAAATGCACCCCTTGCCATGGCTGAAGACAACCCAGGTTTACAGTACAGTTCTGATAATGGTTGATGAGCAGGTAAAAAAGTGTCATTTGGAGTCTGAACAGTGCTGAGAGTCATTCTGGTAAGAGTGAATTTCTGACACTCCTGCTTTGACAGGGTGAACACTGCTATTGGTTGGTGCTTTTCCTCAAGCAGATCTCTTCTGTTCTCTTTTTCTGTTCCTCTTCTTTGCTACCTGTAGCAGACTCCTGGAAGGAAATACTAGTACCTGTTCCAGGCATGCTGAGCTTCACATGCAGCAGACTCTCAGTATCTAATTTGGAAGTTTTTCTAAGAACACCAGCGCACAGACAGGAAGCCTGACACCTCCATATCTCAGAACACTTCATTGAACATGCCCAGACTAACTCCACAGTGTGTATTTGGGTGCATCTGACTCATTAAACCTGTAGAATGAATATTTGCTTGAGATCTGAGGAGTTAGAAGCCACAGGTGCTGGGAAGGTGAGCAAGTATCACTGGGTGCCTCTTCTATTTTTCTTTTTAAATATCTACACCTCTGGCCAGTGATGAGGCTGGACAGACTCTTTATTCAGTATATTCTTAGGTGGGAATCCTGCTGGTGAGAGATGGTGATGGAAGGGCTGAGTCCCCCGAGGGGCCTCCAATGTTCAGCATTTCCGCTTGGTGCTTTTTGTTAGCTGTGATTCTAACTGCAGTGAGCCCATTGCTGCTTGATTTTAAACCAAACGTTACAAAGGGGCAAAAATAACAGTGACTTCTTCTCATGTTGCTGCTTATATACTACATTTTCACACTTCCTTGCTCCATATGTAAGGCCAACACCTGACATCTGGAAGTTACGGTGATCTTAATCATGAACCCTAAATCTCCCAGAGCCTAAGAAGGTTCCTCACTCACTCTCATGGTGGGTGCCTGTGCTTTGGGAACAGAAGGCACTGGACTCTGTTTATAAAAGAGATATTCTAGACTAGCACAAATTGTGAGACTAGAAACAACAGATTAGAGAATGCAAGATGTTTGTTACTGTAATAACGATGATTAGACTGTGAGGGGAATGGGAGAGGTCACGGAAACTGCAAGAGAGAAGATTCACATCGAGAAGCCTCAAAGGTATGGCTATCAGGAAGGCTGCTTCCACCCTGCTCTGGTTTCTGTTAACAAGACCCCAGTTTGGAGCCCATCTGAAGACTCTGAAATATAAATGCATTAAGGTACATTAGTTACTATGACTATAAAGAACCTTAGAGTCATGACATTATCAGATACTCGGGACAAAGAACAGATTCTCAGAGCAGCCAGAGAAAGCAAACAATTAATTACAAGAACAGCCTGCCCACATGTTGTTCTTCCCAGGCCTGAGCCTGACACAAAATCTTCAAAAGGCATAAATTAGATTTTAAGATGCTCCTAAACAAGGGAGATGCCAAAACTCACTTACATTTGATGTAGAATTAAGCATTCTGCAAAGTACAGTCATACATTATTTGTGCATGGTGTGGAGAAAGAAGAAATAGTTCACTTGGAAGCATAATGATAATCACGATCTCTGTGGCTTTGCAGAAGATCCAGGAAAAGAAGTGGATGCTGGAGGACCTCTTGAGCCAATGTACTCAGACTGGGGTGAGAAAGGGTAGAAAATGGGCAAAGAGTAAAGCACAATTGTTAGATGGCTGAAATTGTCTTTCTCCTTGTCACAGCTGTCAAATAGCACGTATGGAACCTTAGAATTTTTGTGATATTTAGGATAAGATTTTTTGCATCATTAGGTCAAATGTTAAGGACTGCTAATATTTTGAGTGTTCTCTCAGTTATACTGGTCAATATTAGCTACCTGTTCACTCACCAAATTTCTGACGTTTAGAATGAAAAAGAACCAGATCCTGTCCTTCTGAGGGTTTATATCATATCAGAGAAGCAATGAGTGATATGTTGTAATGGTTGGAGAGTCTCCAACTGCCACTAATGAAGAGTGAGAGCAGTTTTTTCCAGGTAGAAATTAAGACCTTTTTTTTATCCTAATGACTGTCAGTCCTTATTACCACATTTTACTGAACTGGGGCCAAACATGTGAAAATGGTATCAGTCAGAAGGACGTCATCATCTGTACCATAAAGTTTAGGTTGCAATTTTTAAATGCAGTGAATAGATGTAAATAAATATACCCCTGTAAAGGAGTGTAAAGAAGCAGCTGGCTGTGTTACGTTACACTTGAGACTAGAAATGGAAATTCAGTGAAAATAAAGGAGAACTGGTTAATTTGCCTTGTCAATTTTTGTATGCCAACAAAGAAAAATTGAGACCTGGGAATTTTAAAAAATATATCAGACTTTTTATAGTCAATTTTAAGAACCTGTTTAGGATTTGATCAATAAAAATCTTAAATTACTATTTCAGGTTGCCCAGGAGTCCCTTTGTGCCAGAACCTGCTAACAATGCCGATGTCTGAGTTGAAATTAGCACAATATTGGTGACCTGTACCGGTGGGTGTCTCCTACTGTCCATGACCAATGCCACATTCACTATTGCTAGACAAAATAAAGATATTTAACCTGCTAGAGAAACTGCAGTGCAACGCATGATGAGCTCTGCCTACTGAAATGCGGCGCTGAGGCTCTTAGTAGTGATTACATTTTGATTCATGTTTGCAGAGATTTTTCTTTCCCTTCCTACACTTGAAATGCTTCACTGAACTTCTGCACAGTGTAAAAATGTACCTACAAAGGAACGAGGGAAAGAGACAGCTTCTAGAGACAAATACACCACATGGAGTGATTTCCTCAGGCCCAGACCTGCTCACTCCTAGCTCCATGACCATCAGTAACTTCACTGCCTTCAATGGCATTTTTTGCAAATTTGGACTGATGTTTAATGGACAGAGGCCTCAGCCTTGGAACTGTAAATTCTCTACTTCTGAGATAAGACAAATAGATAATTAAAATTAAAATTACCTTGTTTATTCATAAAGATTTCCCTCATTTTTGTAAGACATACTTTTCATTGTGAATGTCTTAAATGCAGAATAGCTGCGATGATTAAAACTTACATCATTCCACTGGGTATAACTAGTTCTGTCATGAAACATGTTTGTCAAATATTGAAAAGGGTATAAAATATTTAAAAGGTATTTTATATTTTTTTTTCAAAAGCCATGTACAATATGTAGCCTTATTTTACCACATATCTACTCTATTTTTACTACTGCTTTTTTAAAGGCTCAGTCTGTCATTGTTGTGGTTCTCTAGCAATGTGATGACTGTGTAGCAACACTGCCTGTACTTTGTTTCTTTTCATAGCAGAACCACAGAAAAAAAATATTTATAATTGACCATTCAGTTGCCATGTCTTTATTTTGCATGAATTATCTACCCTGTACTATTTCCTGTTATGTGTATGGCTGCATTCTCCCGTTTTCAGCTCAGACCTGCTCCAAACGGGCAGAATCTGTTGATATCTGTGCCTACAGCCCAGAAACAGAGTCTGTAGTTCAGCAAAAACTTAAGGACAAAAATAATGTCTTTGTTACTCAGTAAATAAATTTATTTCACTCTGCAGGTGAGCATTCTGCTAAAAGTGGATGGAATGATTATTACTTGGTGCTAAAATTGTGGTAAATTGCATTTCTTGCCTAGACAATGGAGGAATTAAAAGATGACCCTGTAGATTCAGCTGTACTGAAACTGTTAGTGAAAACTTAGAATGGAAACAGAGTAGTTCTCTCAGCTCTGTTGTCCTCTATTTTCCACAATAAATTCTGGTGGCAGACACAAACAGTTGAAGGAAAATGTGTCTGTAACCCAGAACAACTTTTTGTGTGTTCAGATGAACAGACACTCATATCTTTCAGCTGTGTTTATAAACTGGCATTTTCCAGCATTAGTAGTAAACCAAGTGACTGTAAATGCATTTTTTGCTTATTTAAACCAGTCCCTTATTAACTATCTATATTTAAAGATAGAATCTTTGTATTTTAATGTCACATCCCAGCAAAAATGTGAGTGCATTAGAACCATGCCTTTCAGTATTGTTAAAATTTATTTCCATCACAGATTTCCCCTTTTTTGCTCCTACAGTCTTCTGGCCTTTGAAAGGAAGGAGGGCAAGCCTCCCTTTTCTGTTACTTTCCACATGGTTTGTGCTTCTTTGGAGTAGATCCAGAAGAGAGCAAGAGGGATCTGACATTTTTTATTTCTGGGAGTCATCACCAGAGGGGTTCTGAGATGCAAAGGTACCTGGAGGGATGTAAGTGAAGAGAGGAGGATGGAGCGTGATGGAACAGAGAGGAGGTACTCAGCCTGGAGAGAAGCAGAGTGTGCAAAAAGACTTGTGTTCTCCAAAGAAAAATGATAAAGGTTAGGAAAGGCACAAAAGGCCAGAGGAAATGTCATTTAGGTGTTTTGCTCTTGAAGGTGAAGGAGTTGGCACTGATGTGTGCAGGAAAGCAAAAGCAAGAATTTCAGGTGTTTATCACATGGTTCAAGCCACAAGGGGAACTGTGAGCAATCTGAGAAGCAAGGAGCAACGTGAAGTACCAATATGGCACAATTTTAGACAACAGCAGAGGGACTACTTAAGAACAAGGAGTCTACTTTTTGGACATCTAGCTATGCCAAAAAAAAGCATCGCCTAGAGCTCCTCCCATTTCTGGATGGAAAGGATCATTGAGAGTAAATCAAGGAATATATCTACAAAACTTATATTTCTTCAGTTGCCACCTCAATGAAATTTTTTAGTGGGATCCTGTCCATTGTTATACTAAATATTGTTACAGAACCTGGGGACCCTGTGAACAGGGTCCAAAGCATTTCAGCCAGGGGACAGGAGGAATTTGTGTTCTCCAGCAAAGCATTTATACACATACATTCTGGCAGTTGCAGTGCAAGGGTTTATTGTTGATGACAGAGAGTAGGACAGGAAGGGAGGGAAACAACTCTCTGCACAATGCAAGCCATAAAATTCATGGAATGAAAACTCAGATACATCCCAGAAACATGAGAGAAGATCAGATTAAATCCAGTCTTTTATCTGCTTTTTATTTTTAAATTTACATTTTGGGACATAATTTATTCCTTGGGCTGCAGACACTGATTTAATAACTTGAGTTAAAATACTGCATTTAGACCCACCTACAGATGTGCAGAAAATATTTTATATTACTTATTCCAACATAATAGTAATCTCAAATGTATCCTTTCACTGCTCTATTATTTTTATATTTATGTTATTATTTTTATAGCAGGTGGTTCACAAAAATATTTAATATGCCTATTGTTCATTAAACTTGGATTTCAGTATTTTACGTATAGCAGGATACAACAGCATGCTTTCAACCCCTTAATGGATACCTAATATGTAGCAAAATCTGTAGTTTTCAGTAAACACATAAAACCTGTGAAGTTATAATGCTTTTTCCTCTTAATTTCTTACTATTTACATGAAATTAAATATTACTGCAGGGTAATGTTTGCTACTGAAAAAAGATGGAATCAATACAATCTAGGACAATTTACTATAAAACTTCAATATTTCCCAAACTGTTTTTCACAAGGGAAGCAGGGAAAATGAAGAAAAAGAAGAGGTGGAAATTATTCAAATAGCTCTAGAGCTACCTTTACAGTTTTTAACTTAATTTTTTTTTAAAATTACATCCTCCCTCAAAGCACATTTCTCATTTTATTTTGATGAGCAGCTCAGACAACTATTCACAGAGTCCTGGTATTGCTGATAGAAAATCCACCTACAACAAGAGGTAAACTTTTTGCTCTAACATATTGCTCTAACATTACACTGGAGAGTGTAATGACCTCATCTAAGGCTATGTGGGTTACCTCATAATTAGTGCAAGGCATTATTGTAAAGGTTAGCCGATCACAGCCTGATACCCCAGGGCTTACCCCAGGCTGTTTATTGGATCTTGCCCTAAGCCCTGAGGGAATCCACAGTGACTTCTACCCTCAGCTGCAGACTTTGTAGAGTCTCCATAGCCTGGGAGTTTGGTAAGCCCAAGATTCCCAAGATCCTTGGAAAACTCTCTTTTGCTCTTGTTTTACATTGGAGATTACACAACAACACGAAATGCAATCACTGCTGCATTTGTGGTGTCACCTCTGCCATATCTAAAAGGCCATTTTAAGACTGTAGAGGAGCAGGCTTTAAAAATAATGACTTCAGGGGTACAGAGAGCACTCATCAAGGAGTAGGACCAAGAGTATGTCATGTAGAGCAAGGTGAGCTTTTCCTCCACACACCCTTGCCAGTGCCAGTGACCCATTTGCCTCCTGTCATTGCAGCCCTGGGCCCCTTCTTGGCTCTGCCAAAACCCTCTGTCCTGACCTGTGACACCCTTGGCTCTTCCAGTCCTGGGGCTCCCAAAAGGCTCTGTCAAGAGCTCCTTTCTGCTGTGCCCTGAGCTCCCTGTGCTGCTCTGCCTGAGCTCCTGATCCCTGTGCACTCCTGGGCCCCTCCATCCTCTGTAAATAAGCCCCTGTCTTGACCTGCAGCAATCCTTCCCATTAGGATCCAGGGTCTCCTCTGAGCAGAGCCTGCCAATCATTCCAGACCACTGCCTAGGGGGACTGGGGGATTTCTCCTCCTTTTTTTGCTGTATGTGAGAGAAGATGGGGAGGAGGGGAGAAGGAAAGGGATGTTTTTAAAGCTTAATAGAATCAATGAAGAATTTAAAGAATACAATTTATAACATGTTATGAAAACAAAGGCTTTGCCCTGGTTCACTGCAGAAGAATCATGTGAAATGACACTTTTCTACTTGTGGGAACACAACGTGGATTGAAATAGAAGGAAAGAGCACATCGGAAAGGTTTAGTCAGAAGCAACCAAAGATCATGTTAGGCAAAAGAAAAACATAAATGTCTTTGTGTGCAGTTGGAGGTGTAGCCCTGCACAGCTCAGACCTGCTCCCTTGTAGCTGCTGATTTCCCATATTCAGCATTTTTGCTGAATTTGCTGCTGATTTTCCATATTCAGCATTTTTGTTCTCCCCCATCTTTTTGTATCCTTGCTCATGTGGGCCATAACCCACCAAATCTGATGTGCTGAGTCTCCCTGACCTCAAGGGGATGGGTTCACGTGTACAGAATTACTCACATGGGACAAGACAGGCAAATTCAAGGATTCAGAATTTGAGGATTCAAACCGTGAAGTTCAAGATAGAGATTTTTAATTTTTGCCTGTAGAGCTTCATTCCAAAAGGTGCATCTACAGTAATACCACCTTGAATTGCATTAATGTATGAGATGACAAACCTTAAACGCATAAATCTACTACTAGTAATGAGGGAACTTTTGTTTCTTTCTTCTAAGGCTTTCATAGATCCTCGCCCTACAATCTTAAAATCTTGATGTTCCTAGTCTGGATATTTTTTCCCCTTCTGATCAGTATCACCATTTAAAATATTTATTTTGTGTTAATTTCTTACAGCTGGAACATCCTCTTTCCTTGGTTCTGAAACAATGTGGGTTGAACACCTCCTCACCCTTCTCCCCACTCCCGACCTGCTTCAGGCTTTTGGTTTTTTCACACCAGGAAGATTTGTTTGCTGATACTGCTTTTCAAATCTTTAACTGTGGACATTTAGGAAGAGACATGCAATCAGTGACTTTCTGGGAATTATTTCAGATTCATTAAATGTTTGTACTTCCCAGATTTATGTCAAGACCATAGGTTGAAATTACTCTGATGAATTTGCTGATTGGCCTATTTGGTGACTTGCTGAAAGCATCATCTCCTAATTCAGAAAAAAGCTACCAATCTTTAGAGGCAAAAATGTTTATTCAGAAATTTCAACAATTTTTAGGATAGCTCTATAGTTTACAACGACGCACTGGGTGGAAAGTAATTTTAGATATATGTATTGGTTCGCTGGGCTGAGCCACAAAAGGAAAACTGTTTCATGTCTGTTAAATTACTTTAAAATATAAAATTTACATGTATTTCTAAGTTAAAAGTTAAGTCAAAATGTTTGTTTTAATATTGAGAAAATTATTTAATAAAAAACTTTGTTTGGGTTTAATTTGGCCAAAAGAAATAAAATCTACCTGATTTCAAGAACAATGTAAGTACAACCAAAACCATATGTAATCTGAAATACCTAATCAGACATAGCTACAGGTCATCTTCCCTCTGCTTAGATGGCAATTCTATTTTTGGCTTAGGTTCACTTTGAGTTCTAACTACAATATGGGAAAATAAGTTGTGTTTGGTTTTGGTTTTGGTTTTTTTTCTTTGTTTTTATTTTAGCAAAATATGTCCCAGAGCAGTTTGCAATGGGTTTTATAAGGAAAACAGAACTGATTAAAAAAATCTTGCTCTTTAAATGTACTGAAGGTAGGGAATATGGACTCATTAAAAGAATTGGAATCCTTTATTTCATAAAGCTGTAAAAGAGTTAAATGCAGAGATAGCCACGACACACATGTGATATTGCATTATAAATGGATTCCATGGAAAAGGCCTAGTTAAATTAAGTGTTCACCACATCTTAAAGAGCACTTAGAAATGGCAAGACAGCAAGAGAGGTGGCAGATCTCAGACTAGCTAGGAGATATTTATGGTCTATATTGTGAAACACAATCCTTGAGATTCCAAGGTTTAGCTTTTCCTTTTCCAGCAGGGCAGTGTACCAAGGATGCGAGCCAGAGCAGGAGAGCCCAGAAGCACATCCAGCACAGACTGCCAAGATACCTCCAGGAGTGGATGCTGTCCCTCCCACCACACACCCAGCAGCTCCAGACACACTTGACAACTTTCAGGGTCAGTGCCAGGGATCCCAGCCCTGGGTTGTACCAAATCCTTGCGGTGTGAGGTAAGGCATTACAGTTCACCACCTTCCCTCCTCCATTCCTCCTGTACCATCAGGTTCTGCCTGACCCACAGTTTGCAAATCAAAGGAAACGAATAAAGCTTAACCCTGCTCTTACTCAGCTGGTTTTCATGAGAGTTTTATTTTAGAAAACTCTTCCTCTGTGCACCTATCTTCCTTCTCACGGAGATCCTTTGAGCCTGAAGCTGACTTGATTTCCACACCACCTGGTGAAAAAGCCCTACTTCACTCCTGCTGCAGGAACAGCAGCAAATCCACAGGTGCAAGCAGACTCTTGAGAGGGGCAATGCCCATTGGGAGCTGCAGGTTCTGCAGGTTCCACTCCTACATCACCAAAGGCAAGACCCTAAGTGACTTAAACTACTTTATACAGATTTCATGCATTTCAAAGATCCCAGAAACACAGTGAATGCAGGGCCTCAATGTGAGAAATACAATAAAGATGTGCTGCTATTGCAGGTGCACCTGGAGGAGAGACGTGGCTTGACAGTCATTCATCACAACACCAACTTAACAAGGCCTTCAATCCATCTGGCATTACCCTCCAAAAGTGCACAGTGGGAATGGAGGTGCAGAAAGGTGCGGGCTGGGTTTTAAACAAGCTCCTGCTGTCTTTACTTGCCTCCTCAGGGTTTGTAGTGGCCCTAACACAAACCTTATTGAGCACAACCAATACGTGAGGATGGGGGAAGGGAGGGGAAGAAGCAGTTGTGGTAGGGATTGTGTGACTAAAATAAGGTATTGAATTTCTGGGTTTCACAATGAAACACTCCAGGACAAATGAGGTGCTGAAGCAGGATTTATAATTCATCGAGTAATGGGATTTTGTACTGTTTAGCAGGATTAGGCATGTTAAAGAAAGACCTATTTATTTCAGTCTGACAATGGATGAGGAAAGTGTATAGTGCTCTTCATTGTTATTTTAAGCAATTTACAGGATTACTCAGTAGTGGAGGCCCTGTGCTGCCCTATCTGCAATGTGTCACAGTAATGGTGATATTTGGATAATTGCAGTATTCTCCATACAGTTTCAGAACCCCAGCAGTTGAAGGATCAAAGGTGTGAAGGTTGGTGGAGGGGAGGAGGGAGGAAAGGAGGGACATCAGAGGAGAAACGGTAGAAACCAATTAAAACACTCCCTTATTAAGCCCATGACCTCAGTGACCTCAGCCTGCCAAGCCTTTGGGACAGCATGTTCTGTGACTTAATGGTTTTTTTCAGAGGTTTTATGCTAAAGTGCTGACTGTGCTTTCTCCAACGATGTCTGCCATTGACATGAGGACTAAAACCTCTTTTACAAAGTGGTTGAAGGGGGAAATTGTTTTTCACTAACACTCAGGATGAGATTTCCTATTACAGACATGATTTTGTTCCCTCTCACTCCTTTCTTAAAAAAACCAAACCAAACCAAAACAAA
>VZRX01004793.1:32317-66041 GCA_013398075.1 Notiomystis cincta
GTATTTTGTCCCCCCCCCCCCCTTTTTAAAAAAAAAAAAAAAAAAAAAAAAAAAAAAAAAAAAAAAAAAAAAAAAAAAGAAAACAAATAAACAAGATGTACAACTTTCTGACTTTTTCCTTCCTTAATATTTGACAGTTTTCATGCAGTTATTTATTTCTGTTGGCCAATGTGGAAATAAAATTATCACCACATTCAAGCTAAGGTTTCAGAGGAAAAGGCACGTGCAGAGCAAGTGGGACTTTTCCCAGCCATGTTTATTCTTAAGCAAATGTATGAAACAGCAACTTCTGTCAGGAAAAGTGCTCAGGTCAGGGAAGAGAAGCTGAAAGCCAGCTTATTCCTTGGGAATCTGAAATGCAGCCTAATTAAACCAGTATTAGTCCTTTATAACAAAGTTTTTAATTGTGACCACTTTCTTTCTGAATTTAAAACATCTAAGGCAGTTTTAAAAACTCAAATCCTTTCTCTCCAGAAACTCAGATGGCCAAACTCCACTGCCAATTAAGTTAAAGAATTCCTGTGGAAATCTGCAGAGGTTGCATAATGCATAGCTCTAGGCAATTTTAATCTCGAAAATAAACCCCGGTGCCATGATCACTTCACTCTCAAAACCCTCGAGCTCTGCTCTGAGTAATAGAATGACCATGTTTCTTCTGGAAACCCCATTATTGCTAAAGAAACTGGAAAACTAGGTGCCTGCCTAAACTGGGATGACTTTCTGCTGAACACTGAATTGCAAATATAACAGAAATTTATATATATACAGAAAATTAAGATCTGTGTTTTATTCTTCCTAGTAATGGAACATGAGGCTATTTAGAGCAGGAAAAAATGGGTAATGGAAAACAACAAGAATCTTTAAGATCTTTGTCACAGACTTATTTGCTGGACTGAGGTGTTCTCAGCATTTAATTACTGGCATATATTCTTGCAGAACAGGGTGACAACTGCAGTGGGCACCTGCCTAATTTCCCTTCCTACCTAAAGGAAGGGCAAAACTTAGTTCTTCTCTGAAGGACAGAATAAATTTTGTGCCTTTACCTATTTTAAGCAGCACCTGCAGAAGGTTGTTACATTCTCATGGTCTCCACAGAAAGAACAGAATTATCACATCAGGAACTTTCTGGTCCTATGGCAGCAATAAAAAAAACCCTGCAAGTTTTGTTCTTCTCACAGTTTGAAAGAAGATATTAAATATTTGACAATGCTAATCATCACATGGCATAATTAATTAGGAAACAATATCTTGAAAATTGGCCATTAGTGCAGGCAGAGACAGAACAGAGAGGGGTCAATAATCTAACAAAATGGTCATTAGCAGCAGTTTAAATACTTTGATTTGACTGGATTCTTGCTAGGATCCAAACAAGCAGGTTACCCAGCAATAGTAAAAATGAGGTCATAAAAATATATTCATGCAATCTGGCAACAAACAGTAATCTGAAAGACAGGATAAACTATTTTGGACCACAGCACTGAGGATCGTCAGAATCATATTTTCTGCCCAGAAAATGTTTTGCTTTTTCAAACCAGAACCTCAGAGAATTCTTGGGAGGTGAATGTGCTAGGTTTTAAAAGTAGTCTGTGTGCTGACCATGACATAGAGAAGTAGGTAAAATATTGCAGGTAAAAAGCAAATTTGGACACTCATGGATGTGCTTGTTTACAGTCATGAGATTAGAGCTCTGAAGTAGCTAATGAACCATTTACTCTTGTGACCTCATGGACAGTCTCACGATACTCCATGACTTTCTTAGAACCCCATGCCCCTGGCAGCAAGGGATTATGTAGGAATTGCTGAAAGTTCAGCTCTCAGGGCTCATGAAAAATCTGTGTGTGTGTGATGTCTGTGATTCAAAACTTGGAATAAAACGTAGAAGAATTGAAAATTAATCATAATAAAGCAGCATTTTGTGATTTTCGAGGTTTCTGGCTTGCAGTTTTGGAATGTCTTGAAATGGCAATACTGGCTGAACTTTTGGCTGCACTGCTCATTAGATACAATAAGAGGTCTATTAGTAAGTTATGAGAGGCAGAAGAGCTGCAATTATTAACTTATCTATTGTTTTGTGCAACAATTTCTAAGTGCACTTAGAATCCAAATGGAAAAACAGCCCCACCATACCATATTTCTTCACAGGGTACAGATAAAATGTCACTTTAGAAGTTATACTATGAGATTAGAGTTTTAGACTTTACATTTTTAATCTATTTCAAACATATAAAATACTATTAGTACCCTAGACTTGATGTTCTGAGAAGCATCCACCTGTCATACTGTTCTATCCAGACTCCATTTTGCCCACTGAGTAAAAGTGGCTAGTGAGAAAAGAACCAAATCCATCAAAATTATGGTCAAAAATAACACTAAACAATTACTCACTTTAGCCCCATTTGTGCTGTCAGTGGTTTGTGCTCAAAAGCAGACTGAGAGGTCACATCTGAAACGTATTTTCTATCCAGTTCTTAGGAAGGGCAATTATCAACAACATAGATATGTTCCATCACCTATGTGAGAATTCTCTGAAATGTGCTTTGAGAAGGATTAAAGTGATTTTAAATCAAGGACTTCATCAGAAATGGGCTGATGTGTGCATGCTAGGCAACTGCACTGGGAATTTAACCACTCTCAATCTTTCCAATCATTGTCTTTCATATTATTATACCTGGAGCTATATTTCAACACACTGATTCTTTAACTTGTATTATATTACAATACTTTGGATTGCTACTAAAGACATTATTTTAGTAGCACACAGCTTGCGAGTAATGTTGGCAGGACTTGGCCAGCTCTCCATAGAAAAGATGCTACTGTTCTTATGGAGTATGGGATAAGGTTTCTCAGTAGTACCTTGAAGTAATCCATGAATGATTCTTTTTTAATTCAAAGCTCAGTACCAAACCTTTCTTTTATTATGATAAAACAATAATGAAATAGGTGGCAAAAACTGAAGAACAACTACAAATGTTTCAATTAGTTCTGCTTAGATATCCTAACATTCATATTCCTCTGAGCCACCAGTTCCCAAGGATTAGCTCTGACAGATACAATTTGCAGTACTTGTTCACAATATTTGCTAAAAAACTGCTGTTCCTGTTTTGCAAACTCAGAACACCTGTCTATACATTCAATGCAAATTCACTACAAACCAAAATTGATTGCAAGGCAACATGAGAGTAGAATGCTAGTTCAAATGCTTTAGATTTAAGAAGGCTTTTGAAAAGTACATCAAACATGTCTTGGAAAAAAAACAGAGTATATCTTAAATGTGGATATTAGGAAGGCATTTGTTACTAAATAGTAACTAAAAATACAAGGTGTAGAATATTAACTTTCCACCGCTGTTACAAGTGATTTAAAGCCTGGCACTGCCCAAAGGATGTGTAAATTCTCTCTCCCACTCCTGGAAAAAGAATGAAAATAATGCCAGGGCCATGATGAAAGAGCAGAGTCACGTGTGTGCACTTTGCCGTGACAACACAGGAGCTTGTCCCGCAGCAGAGGCGGCTGAATTGTATCTTGTTCAAATACTGCCATGTCCACAAAACGACAACAGACACAGGTTCAATTCTGTGATGCCCCAAAAGCCTTAATTCTGTCTGAGTTCAGGCTGGGCCAGTATGAGCTTGAAAGGCAATAAACATCATGAGAGTGGGCAGCTCTGGGATTGCAACACTCTGCTCAGGAATCAATCCATTCACTGGGAAAGAGTTAATATTTACTCTCTTCTATCATTTATTGGACTTGCCCTCTCTGGTTTTCCATCATGTCTAAGACAATGACACCTCAGTGTCCAGAAACACAAATGATAAGCAAAATTATCCCTGGTGAAGGGCATGTATTTATTATGGGGTTTTTCCCTCGCTGGTTACAGTGGAGAGTTTATTTATAAGAGTCACTACCCATGAACAGCTGAAACAGAATGTATTCCAAAAGCATGTCACCTGTTTGTTCTTTCCACTCCTAGGAAACCTGAAGTAGGGTATTTTCTCTAATGACAGATGACTCACAGCTTCCAGATGTCTAGTTTCTTTAAAATGTCAGCTGAGGAACTGAACATCATCAGTCATTTTAAAAAATGTCAGCCGTCTTCTCTGGGACACTGGCTTTAGATGAGTCCACCCAGGCAGAAATCTGATTCTGAATTAAATACACTGTGTTTCTGCAGTAATGACACTGGATACTGGACTGATCTTTCTAACTATAAAAAATGCGTGTCCATTTAGTTAAATATAGTGCTTTGACTTTCTTTCCCCACAATAATCGTGATTTGTTATTGGACAACCAAGAGACATTTCTGTCATACACCATTTAAAGATAAAGATTTGAAGAAAACTTTGTGGTTTTGAATTTATTTTTTTTTAAAGGAAGCAGTTCAATTTCACCTACTACTTCTAGGAAAAATACAATTGCATTATGGCAGATGTAAGTAACCATTTAAAAGAATTCAATATTGAAATTTGTACCAAAATGAAAGCATTAAATCCAGAAAATAAAAAGAGCATTGTTAAAAGGGCTAACTAACTTTTTATTGTTTCTGATTTATTCTTAACTCAGATTGTTTTCTCTTTTTAGCCAGTTGTATAATTCTGGCCTAGATTTCCTGAGACTGAATATAAAGAGAGATTAATTTTTACTACTTTTCCCAATGTAATTAATCTGGCTAAGGATCTAACACTTTCCCTGAAATATTATTTTGCATATGAACCCTCACATAAGCATAACTGTACCACTGTAAAAATGTTTTGTACCACTAAAGTGGAAATTCCCTGACATGTCTGTGAACATGCATATCTCTCTAAACTTACACCAGGGTTCTTTATACTCAATTACTACATCAACCCAGTTAAACTACTGCACTGTATGAATTGGGACCATTGTTCCCTCCAGTTTCATGGTATCAAACAAAATAGTCATGAGACTGAGAGAATTAATGCAATGTAACTTCTCAGTGCCTGTTCTGAGCACTGCCTCTCCAGATTGTTTTTACATGTGTGGCACTACACTGAATACACACCTCCCTAATACTGGGCTGCTTTTCATTTCAGACTTTAAACACGAGTGTTGTTGGACTAAATTCAATTCACAAAGCTATGGACATGAATGTTGCCAGGGCTAAAGTGCCAAGCTAACCAACAACCTGTGACAGAAGTTAGCCCCATTGCAGAGTGCAGATCTGGCAGTGAATGGGATTTGGGAACCTGTGCAGAATGGGAATCTGAATTTTCTATGGGAAAGTCCTCCTGAGGAAACAGCTACCACGAATAGGAAGATGTGGAATAAGATGCTCTATTTTTTCCCCAACACTTCTAGACCCTTTTTCTGACCTAAATGTTCTAAAATTAATAATTTTTAGAGCTATATTTATCAGAAATGACAATTAGCATGTTGTATCCCTTTAATACTGTTCCCACACAGTAGCAGTAAACTACTACTTTAAATGCAGCAAAAAGTTTGGGGGCTGTTTCTTCTTGTTGTTGTTTGTTTGGCTTTTTTTTTTTTTTTAATTAGTTGGGGGTGTTTTTTCTGGGTTTAAATAAAGCAATTACATATTTGCAAACTGAATCTTTTGCCAGCTCTGTTTTCTGTGTATGTTTGGTTTGGAGTACAGAGGAGTAGCTGGAAGTAAGATTTTGGAAACTTGCAAGAGCCATTTAAACTCCCCTTGTAGCACCAGGAGTTGTTCCACAGCAGCATCTACCAGTGCCCTGCTGGTGTGAGGACAAGGATGGACACAACCAGGGATACAGTGGGTGTGTAATGCTGCTCTTGAAAACCAGCCACAGAATCCTTCTCACTTCCTAATCCTAAAGGATGCACTTGTGCCAAAGAGCAAACTCAAATAGGATAGCAGCTCTACACCTGAACACCACCTTCTTTAGACTGGGTTCAGCAAAACTGGAAACTTTCGGCAGGCTGCTTTGCACTTTGAACAGCAAGGTCTCTGTCTCCATCATCTGTTTCACAGTCTGGGCATCAGAGTGAGCCAGCTGGGTTTGCCTTGCCTGCCCTGGCGCAGGAAACCATTGCGTTTGCCCTGGATGTGTTGGCACAGAGAATACGTTTCATTTGCCCAGCCTGCTGACCCAGCACAGAGCTGGTTTAGTGCCCTTGGCTGTGCCACTCTGCACGTGAACAGGTTTCCTGTTGGACACTTCTTTGTCACTTAAAGCCATTTAAAGCTCACTGGACGCAAGTCTCCCTGCAGCCTCTTGGTCCTATACCATTCCCTCTCTGGTGCTTAAAACTCCAAAACAAAGCCAGATGATCCATCCTCCAAACCTATCTTGTTCCATGTGAGCACATTTTTCTGATAAGGTAAATTACACAACAAAGGGAAAAGCTCTGCTTCAGACCTCTCTCCCCCCTTTAATTATCAATGGCTGGAGACACAATTAATTTTGGAATTAAGACTGTCTGCTTTCATAAAAACATATCCTTCCTTGTCTGGCTACACTTGGGATTTTTTTTCCCAAGCAATGTTAGCAGTTATCTTCTGGGTCGCCTCTCAGTTGTCAATGGGCTGTCTGTGTGCCCCTCTGTTTCTGCAGTGTTTATAACTGTCTGTTTGTGACAAAATGTGGCACAGCCAGGGAGAAAAAAACAACCCCAAAATGCTTCAGCAAGGTTGCAGAGGCTGATATGATGGAGTAATTACAGATGTCATACAACCTGATAGCATCACTGAAACACAGAGCCTCCTAATGAGAACGGTAACACTTGGAGTGATTGTTTCAAGTCCTGAATGTGGTATAATTACGTAAAACAAACCCCCAGTTCTGAGCTAACTAAACACCTGACTAAAAGGTGTGGATTTCATAAGCTTCAAACAAGTCTTAGAAATTGCCATCATGACCCTCTCTGCATGATCCTAAAGGAAGGCATTCAGGAAGAAGAAGAAGATTCAGGAATGGTGACACAGACAAGGATAAAAAACTGCACACATCAGAAGGGGCAAGGATGTCCTGCTAACAAAATGTGTTCATAGCTTTGGAGATTGGAGTTCTTCTCATAAAGTCTCTGCTCAGACTGAAGAAATGACACCTAAGGCAGGTGAGGGTAGGATAATTTTGCTTCCATGTGGTCCTTGATCTCCCCTTGACAATGCCCCAGGGCTGACTGTCACTGTAGCCTTGTCCTTACAATAAGATCCAAAAACAAAGGCTGGGACTGGAATCATAATGTCCAGGTAAATTAGAGGTGTGCTGTAAATTGCAACATGAGATAGGCTTAGACCAGGATGCTGTCAATGAAAATACAATAATACCCAATACCTTTGGCCAGCCAATCCATTTCTCTCATTTTAATCTCAGAAATGCCCCTGTTATGTTCCAGTCTTGCCTCTGAACTGCATCCTCAGGGGCAGTCTTTTACTTTTGGATCTGGACAGAAGGAGGAACGTTCTCAGAAGAAATACGAATAAAAGGCACATCTTGTGCCTGGAGCTGAAGCAATGCAGATCTCAAAATGGTAATTCCACTTCTCCTAGAAAATGAGCACTTGGCTGGCCTAGGAATCTCACAAATTTCTGGGCCAGGGTTCCTGCTAGCCAGCACGTGCTGTTAGCAGCCTACAACATCAAAATGTCATTCCTCAGTTTCACTTTCTGATATGGTGATTAAGTATAGTCCCCCTGCCTGTAAAAGAAAACTTCTAGAAACACTGGCTCATTCAATGCATCTCATGATTTTATGATTCTATTTTGCATGCTTTTTGATTCCTCATATTTGAACTTCTATCAGGCCTTCTAATGATACAGTATTCTTAGCTCCATTTTAAATTTTTGAGTTTCCCTCTCTTTCTTTTAAATCCCTATGTGCTTGTGAACAACCCAAAGGCAAGTTAAAAGCAGAAGGGAGTTTGATTATGTAAATGTAGCCACTATTCTTCTTCAGAAAGAGCACATTATTTACACTGTGGCCAACATATTTTAAGATATTTTTATTTTTCCTTACAGTTACAGTTTTATTCTAATCTGCCAAACCCCCCACTGTAAAACACCTTTTTTATTGCTTATCAAGTGCAATGCATTATTTTGTGTTTTTCTTTCATTTTTATTCTACACTTTAGCATCTTAACTATAACGTGTAAGGCTCGATTAAACAAGATACCACTCAGTTTTTATAAGTGAGTTGGGCTACTCTGGTTAATGGAAGTAGTTTACAGATACAACTGAAGGTTTTAGTAGCAGCAGCCAAATGATCATCCACCACAGTAACAGACCATTTTAAATACTTGATTTTTTTTTCATTTTTTTTTTTTAATAAAGTGATGGAGTAACTGTAAAAGCCAAAATCAGCAAGCAAGAAGAAAGGCTCAATATGTTATACTTAGAAGGCCTAAGAAACACATAACACTAGAATGGCATTTGCCTTCCATAAGCTATTGCATATAAAGGACATGCAAAAAGGTGGATGAATTTGATGTTTCCATCAGGAATTGTTAGGTCAAAGAATCCAGAAGCTGTCCAACAGAAGCACCTGAAACAGGTTGTTTAATGCAGTGCCCTACTGAATGGGGTTCTGTGACCAAAGGAAGGCATCCCACCTTCTTCCATCCTCATTTCCACAGCACTGCTCCTCTCTCCAGAAGCTGTGTTCCCACAGTTGGTCCTTGTCCACTTTATGAGTTGCCTTTTTAAGTAATGCAGGGCCCTTGTGGAGCCTCCGGCACAGGAAATACATGGATCCACCTGAGAGAGTCCAGAGGAGGTCATGAAGATGATCAGAGGCACCTCTGCTGTGAGGACAGGCTGAGAGCTGGGAATGTTATCCTCTGGGCACCTCGTATTTTGCCTTCCAGTACCTAAAAGGGGCCTACAGGAAAGATGGGAAGAGACTGTAAGTGTGGGGATAGGACAGGGGTAAGAGTGAGATGGAAGAGGGCAGATTTAGATCAGACATTGGGAAGAAATCCTTCCCTGTGAAGATGGTGAGGCCCTGGCACAGGTGCCCAGAGAAGCTGTGGCTGCCCCTGGCTCCTTGGAAGTGGCCAAGGCTGGGTTGGACGGGGCTTGGAGCAGCCCCACTAGTGGAAGGTGTCCCTTTCCATGGCAGGGGTTGGAATGAGATGATTTCTAGGGTTCCTCCCAAGACAAACCACTTTGGATTCCATGATTTTATAATTCTATTCTATGGCATCTGTGGAATCCATTGCCACCTGACAATTTAACAACAGCTTGGCACTTTACCAACTGTTCAAATCAAAGGAAAGAAGAAATAACTTTTCGATAAAGGACAATGCACGAAGGTAGAACAAAAATTACTCAAAAATAAAGTAAATAATTCAGTCTTCCTGCCTCTCTAAAAACTGAACACTGTCATGAAAAATCTCATGAAGTTTCTTTATAAAAGGAATTATTTTCTATTATTTTTTCACATATTGAATTTAATTTTTGAGGTCAGAGAGTCATTTGGCTGCTTCTACTAAAACCTTCAGTTATACCTGGAAACTACTTTCATTAACCAGAGGAGCTCAACTCCCTTATAAAAACTGAGTGGTATCTTGTTTAATCAAGCCTTACACTTTGTAGTTAAGACGCTAAAGCATAAAATAAAAATAAAATAAAATAAAAGCATAAAAAATGCAGGTCAGCAGTGAAAAAAAGAGATTATTTAACCTAATGAAAACAGACATACTGAAAATGTAGCATTTTCTATTGAATCATACCTCAAAATAAATGGAGGCTTATAAATGCCAAGCTGAAATAGAGTAATGTGTTGCCTTAAAATCACAGTTTAATTTACCCAAGGGAGAACAAAAATTGGGCAGATTCTTTCTGCAACTGATGATAAGCTCTTATTATTTCAGGCTGTCTTCCAGGCTGTGTAGCAGAGCAAAGGAAGACAATCAGGTAAAAAGCTTAATTTCATAAAATATCTGACCCTGTGCCTGTAGCAACAAGAAATCACATGCAGTTGCCGAATGTGTTTCTTCTGGTGAATTAAATACAACACAACCACTCCTTCCATATGGCAAAATTATTTGTTCTCTGTTATTCCAATTGTATACTGGTGTAAATTACTGCTCTGCCAGATTCTTGGCAGCAGGGTTGAAAAAATGTGATCAAGTTCAGTAATAAGTACCTGTCAAACAAAGGACACTGATTTGCCTGGCTGAATGGGATGTAAATTCCCAGCCTACAAGAGAGGAAAATGCTCCTTCAGCATCAGGTCCCACATAGTGAGGAATTACCTGGGCACAGGAGAGATTCTCTGTGACTGGAGGGAATACCTACACCAAACAGATTTCTGGGATTTGCAGCACTAAGGTACAGATTTGGGATCTGCACATGGAGATCAGCTCAGGAAATGGTGGGCAAGGCCAGGGAAATAGTTCTGCTTTAGCTCCAGTGGTGTAGGAAAGGATGGAAGAACTGTTGCTGTGCTTCATCTACAGGTGCAAGCTGCGGCCTCTGAGCCTCCAATACACAGAGAACGATGAGCAAAGCCACGTGGGGTTTACAAAACTCAGTGAGATAACACAATTATTTAAGGCTAGGAAGGAATTCAGAGCCAAGAGTGGTTTCACCAGAGGTGAAAGAAAATCTCACTGCAATCCTTGAAGCAGCAGCTCAGCCAGGCCAGCAGGATTAACACCTCCAGGTTCTGCAAATACACCATCGGAACTTTAAGAATAAAAGTGCTCAGCACTTTGTTTTCATCTCTTCTCAAACTTTGTGGGCCCAAATCCTACTTTGTGAGCCAATAGCAGAAGTTTGAACAAGTGAAGTTTACCTGCACTGTCTTCTAGAAGACCAATAAGCAAGAGCTGCAGAAGTTCATCTGGATGGTACCAAAGGAGTTTCAGTTCAGGTCAATTCTTTTAATTTGCAACCTCTGGCATTCAGCCAAAATAGTTGTGACTTAATAGGATCTGCAAGTTAAAATTAAAATCTTGCATGCCTGTCTGTTTCAGTTCTTATCCCCCATTTCCTCCCTGGGCAGTACACTCCATTCAATACACACATCCTGGACATTATCTCTCGTCTCCTTCAACTTGTGGCAATCCCAACTTAATGAAGACCCAAACATGCTACAGTGGAAGTCTTTGGAAATAGCTGAATATTCTTTTAAGTCTCCAAAGAACTTCAGTTCTGAGCCTTTGAAACTGAAAAGAAACAGTGTGTAAACTCAGCAAACTCGGAGCTGTGGGGATAAATGGGAGATGTGATAGATCATATTCCTGAATCCAGCAAAAAGAACTTTAGAGGAAGCCTAGGGCTGAAAGTCCAATTTAAAATACTTTTTCTGGGACATTTTTATGTCCTTATTTCAAATAACAAAAGAGATTCTGATACCTGCTCAAGCAAGGGATTAGAAATAATGAACATCTGCTGTGTTTGTACGTTATTTTAACTGCATGGAAAGGAAACAATATATGTTATGTAGCATAGGCCAGCACTTATAAAAAATTATTTATATGTGCTGTAACTACTGAGGACGACTCTGAAAGACATTAGCAGCAATAATTTCAATCACAGATCAACTGTGATTTTTTTCTTCTCTTTTATATTTACATTCCTTTTCCTCTTCCAGGCTTTTTCTTCATTTCATCTCCTTTCTCTGCCTCACATTTCTATTCAAATGAGTCAGCCAAATGTTATAAACAATAAAATGTGTAGCAAATTCAGTACCTGGCAGGTTCTTGTCCTTTTGCACAATGAACATATACTGTGTTTTCTACTGCAACCTCAAGGTTTTGCAGACTTGGGAATCACTGTGCTTTTGTAAACCAATAAAAATAAATATAAATGTATTTTAAAAAGGATCCAGTTGCTCTCTGAAGAGCTTATAACCAAAATATTTTCCTGCTTTATACTCTGCAGCAAACAAACCAGAGATCAGTTATGAACTGAGGAATACTAAGACTAATACTAAGATGATTCCAAAAATTTGCTATCGAACAGCTCTTAAGTGCATATGTAACATTTATTATTCCAAATGAACACCATGTAAGGAAAGTTTAACCAGATTTGTTAGAAATTCTTATTTAATTCTTATTTAATTCTGATTTAAGACTTCATAAACCTCTGTCGATAACAGAAGAATAGGGGTAAGATAGTAAGTTTCCTTCCTTGATTTCTCTTCTGCTTTAGCGGGGTGCACCCACTGTGACCTGCAGCAGATATTTATCCGCGAGGGAGAGGAACAGAGAGAAGAGAAACTCAGGCCGAGCAATTAAAGCCGATGTCTCCTTTCCCCAGACACGTGCACGGGCTTAATCGACCCGACGCCAGCAGCCTCCCGCACCCATGTGAGCCTGAGGGACCTCACCCCTGCCCAGGGCTGCGGTGGGAAGGAGCGGTCAGGGAGAGCTGCCTGAGGCTGATCCCTGCCCCCGGCCCTGGCCCAGAACCCTGCAGTGCAGAGCACCCAGGAGCAGGATGAGTTTGCTCCTGAGACATCACGCGTGCACAGAGGGAGCCTTGCTGCCTTTCTTTCCCCAGCTGTGAACGGCAATGCTTTCAGTATTAAAGAACCTGCCTCCTGAAGTGCTGAGCTGTCCATCTCCACATCCTGCATCACTCCAGCAGGAAACATATTGTGGCAATGGGGGTTCTTGTGAAAATTTCCTGGTTCAGCTTACACACACTGACCTAAGAGGATTTCTTTAAAGCAACACCTATTAGGCTTGCTATGTAAAAGCAGTGACTGTTCCATGCCAGGATTTTCCTCAGGGGCAGAAGGCAAACAAAAACCTCTAACTGAATCTCTAGCATCCACTCTCCCTCACAAAAAATGCCAGCAATGTTGCAGTTTGAAATTCAGGAAGAAAAACAGCATAATAAATGTGTCCAGGCTCAACATGTCCTCACTAAGGGTAATTCCCCCATAAATAAAAACATCTCAAGAGGATGAAATGCTAGGACAGCAAATATTATATTTTAAGAGGAGAAGAGGCAGATCTGCCAGCTGTCTTAAACGGAATTCAGGAAAAATCCCATTTCTTCCCCCATTCCTATATAATTTAGTATTTCAAGGCCCAAATGAGGAATCACATTTGTGCACAGGATGCAAAGAAAGGCACTGAAGAAAATGCATGACTGTGGAAAACTTTAAGTAGCTCAGGTAATCTGGAATCAAACTCAAAAACTCTAGTTTCAGATTTATAAATTTACGAAAATTCAAAATGTGAGAGTGAGAGATGACTAAAAAAATTACAACAGTAAGAAAAATTCCACCTGTGTATCTGAAATGGAAACTCATTCCCTTACAAATTCCTTTAAACTACTACAGTTCTATGATAAAAACTGTAATAAAATACTGAATAAATTCTTTTCAAACAGATCTTTGATAGGCTGTAAATAACTGGAAGTCTCCCTTTCATTTCATGGGAGAATATGGTTGTGTGAATGGCATCTATTCTCAACCAAAAAACCTAAGGAGGGTCCTTAATTTTGGAAAAGCAGGATAAAGAAGGCTCCTGAGAATTCTAGACCTTCACAAAAATCCAGATATAAAAGAGATTGTTGACTCAAACATGAGGGAGGAAAGATAAGAACAACAGAGGGTGTCTTGACCCCAGTGTTTAAACAGTGCTTTTATGGAAAGTGGCAGATGGACAATCTATCCTAACAAAATGTTCCTTAAAATTCTCTCTATTTTTAAAAAAAAAAAAAAATTAAAGGATAATGAGACAAAATTAAGACTATATGTTAAAATGTTTCTTTTTGGAGCGCTGGTGCTTTTTCTCATACTTAGAGAAATATGCTTGCCAAATTATGCCATTTTAAATTAAATATTATCATCATCCATGACAGCTGAGTGATGCAAATTCCAGCAGTCTGAAGAAAGCAGGAGGTCATAGCATTTCACCTAAAATATTTTGAATTCCAAGTGATGCTGTATGTAAATAGCATACATAGCACAAAGTCTGCCAGGTTTTTTTTAAATCTTTTCAACACAAAGTGAATTTTGAAGCATAAAAATAAGGAAAAAAAAAGCACATAAAAACAGGGAAATCAAGCACTCCCTATTTCTCGTTTTAATTCTCAGTTGACATCTGAGTCCTACAATTAACAAACTTCTATTTCTGCCTGATCCTGCCATTGGGTAACAGCCCTGGGTTTGAGACACTTGAATCTGTAACCCATAAAATGACATTGATCCAATTCAGAATTGCCAGAAGTGGCTCAGGTGGGAAAGCACAAACACAAAATATAAAACAAGAGAGCTCCAAGTTTCCACTGATATTTTCAATAATTAGACGAACAGAAAGCTACATTTTGGAAAACAAACAAAATAATTTCTATTTAAAGAATGATGCTGTCATCTTGCAAGCAGCCTTTCAAGAAATTAATCATGGGTAAGGAGGAAGAGATTATTTTCTTTCTAGTCAAGAAGTGGTGAGTCACCACTGCTGGGGCTGCCAAGAAGCAATCACTACACTCATCCTTCTGCTTTCTTTAAGATCTATTTCCACAGGAACATCACGCATTTCACAGACCTTCTGCCTTTTGCACTTGAGAGACCTTTTTACCTACTGTTCCCTTTTCTGGCTGTCAAATCTTTTTGTAACAGGTTCAAAAGACAGTGTGGAAAAGGCAGAGTCCCTCTTCTGGATCCTCCCAGCCCTTTCTCTGTGGAATCAAGGCAGTTTTGCTCAGATCTGCATCACCCCATGTCAGCCAGAATTTGTGTCTGGCATGTCTGAAAGCTTTCTGGAGTATGAAAATCCTTCTTTAAAAAGAACAAAAAAAAAGCAGGGAGAAAGAAAGCTCAATGAGCAGGAGCAACTACCCAAGTAAAACAGGCTGAAGGCTGAGGTATGTGATTTAATTGGGGATGTATTTAGGCTAGCAGGAAATGCCACTGATAAGAAGTTAATGACTAAATGGACAATGTCTTCTAAGGGATTTCAAATTCTTTGATGGACCTATAAGGCAGAAGTCCCTTTACAGTCTGTGCTGCTACCAGAGCTAATTATGGACTTATATATGTGGAGAAAAGGCTTGATAGTTATCTGTAATAAGCCTAAATTGGAAAGAGACAACCTGAGGTCAGAGAAGTTATTAGTCTGACACGGAGAACTTGTAATGAAGTCAGAAAATGATGTGTGTGTAAGAAACCTTAAACCCACCTCCCCCTCCTTCCCAATTTGATGTAACGCTGCCTTCATCATCCTCACTTCTTTGCTGACTTGCAGAAATCAAGCCTTTCCCCTTCCATAGTGTCTGTTAAATTTACTTCCCCTTTTCCATACAGAATCCAGATCTAACAATTGCTCTGTTAACCATGCTGTCACACACTCAAAAGAGGTCAGCTGAAAAGGCAGCTGGTTTCTGGAACACAGGAACTTTTCAGGATATCACCATGTTCTGAAGATGGAGATGGTCTTCCTCATACAGGGAAAAAAGGGTATTTGGAGGCCAACAGCAGCTCCTCACCCAGGCAAGCAGCCAGGATTTACCTGGCTGAGTCTCTGCAGCTCTGCCAGAGGATGGAGGTCACCGTCTGGGAGATTTCCAGCTGTGATGTAAATGTGCTAGAAAAGCTCTGGAGGTAGTGGATTGAATGCCAGTTTTCTGTTGTGTTGTCAGAAACATGAAGTATCTACGAATGAACAAATTATTCACCCTGGGGCTCTCTAACTTAATTTGCTGTATGCATGTTAAATCAAATTAAAAATCTTGTTTTCCAAAAAGTTACTTTACTGCATTTCCAAAGGTGCACCTTGATCAGCAGACTTTGATTTCACCAGAGACCTACACTGTACAGAGAGTGCCTGCCAAATCTGCACACATACACACAGAAGTGTTTAAATGCCTGTACTAAAAGAAGAAAAAGAAACTCAAAAAAACAAAAAAAAAGTCCAGTCTTCCTGGCTTAAAATGTTTGATACTCTCCACATTATGAAACAGAGAAGTAATGGGCAGTTTTCAAGAGAGAAACTTAAACAAAAATAGTGGTGAAAGAGCAGGGCTCCCAGGCTGGGCTCAATACCATTCTTAAAGCCCAGGGTAGTGTGTGCAGGAACTGTCCTGCTTCCCACCACCATGTACAGCACTGGGTGCTCACACCATGCTGAGATTTTGGTAATGATCATGCAAAATTCGGAAGTGCCAATGCTTAAGTGACCTCTGAACACTCAAAACAATACCAGGAATGAATTCTTACTCTTGCCCAAATGAAGAAACTCGAGGAGGCAGAGTCCTGTGCCATGCTGAACTTGGGGCTGTTTGTCTTGGGAATTGGGCTCCCCCTGCACATCCAGCACTTCAGGGAAGACCCAGGTAGGATCCCCATGGCTTGCTCAGCTGTTTTTGTCTTCCCTGCATCTGCTCACAAGGGCTTTAATGATTGTCAACTGGAAGGGCTAGTTTTGTGAGAAAGCACAGAGGAATGGAATATAAAGCTTCCTTTTGCAGATTCCCACTAATTGCTTTCCAGAGTTTTCCTATCTAAAAGGAAAAGTGGTGCTTCTCTCTTTCTCTTTTAGTGCAGGCCACAATTTCAATTTGAGTTATAAGTGGGATAAAACCTATCTTTAAATAAGCAGGTGAGTAGAAATGGCTGAAGAGCCTGGGTTTATGGATCAAAAGCTTCAGAGCCAGGAGATTGCAGTAATATGTGTTTCCATTAGAAACACATGTGCTGAATTTTATGCAAAATACTTTTGTTTCCATTACCACCAGATACTAGAAATCAACCATCCATACTTAGGTCATTAAGTTAAATGAGCACATTTAGACATAAATAGACATATGTGCTTTATGAGCACATAAAGACATCATTGAAAGAATATTTTTTGGTAACCTGTAAACCTAACATTTCATTTTCTTGTGGCTAGCTGCTCGAGTAATGTCTTTTCCCTTCAGAAAATATCTAGGTCTGTGTAAAGTCTTCATCTGAGACTCATGTTAAATGTTGATTTCATCTGTGACTAAGAAATTATACCCAGGCTTGTACAAATCTATTTCTAAGCCTTGCAATTCTCATGAGTGATAGCATTTTAAATGCAGTCAAAGACCTTTCACCTTTCTTGTGAAGGATGTGGTAAAAATGGGCAACAAAAATCAACTCTCTGCTTTAACCTTTGATTCAGAAGAATCGATGCCAAACTCCAGGTGTATTCTGCTACATGTTGGACTGTGACTTTTTGGGGTTTATGGATGGAAGAGATTCCAGTTGGATTACAAAGCACTTAACACATTTGCAAAGATTTTTACCATGCTTAACCTAAGTATATAAATTGCTGCTCCTGTCTTTTTACTGCATCTGTAGTTCAGAACTCACCTGAATAATTCCAGAGCCAGGATGCACTTCTAACTCTCAGTTGCAGCAACAGAGCAAGCACAACCCAAAAAAGGATGTTTCAACAAAAACATCTGTGCCAAGTAATGACCAGGCTCAGCTTTATTTAGCTCACGGTACCTGATAAGCCACAGCCAATGGCAGGGTAGTGATTTAACATGAGGAAACTCTCTTCCTAGGTTGTTTTTGTGCAATTATATCCTTTCCTTTAATTTACCAATGGCCACATAAGAAAAGAGGAAAGAAAAGCAACGAGAAGATTGAGAACGGAAAATCTTAATTTCTATTGTGTTCTGGAAAAGTTAGGTACAAACCACCAGGTTTGTGGTAAATACCCAATAACACTGATAGCAAGAGAGAGTCATTACTGCTATTCTGAACCAGGAATGCCAAAAGCCAGCACCCCTCAAAAATAGAAATTACAGAGCTTACCTGCCTCTGTGCTTCATACACAGTTCTCTCATTTAATTCAGAAAAAAAGTCAAAGTACAACTAGTGAGTCAAGTCTCTGACCTCAAATCTTTGAGCTAATCTTGTGATTATGGCATTTCCTTATGGCTGTTCTAATTGTGAATTATTATAAGATGTTCTTTCAAAACATATATTTGGATTAACAATAATATATAAAGTATCTCTATGTGTCCCCCAAAATAAAGATAAATCCAGGAGAATATTCTACGGGGTATATCTTATGATTAAAACTACATTAATTAGCTTCTAGATAATATCCCAGGTATTGGAAGACTAAGGAAATGATGAGGCTATTCTGATGGCTACAGGAGAGCCATTCATTACTTTTGCTACAAGAATTTCTCCTGGTCAAACCTGGTACCAGTTCACAGTGGCTATACTCACTTTCCAAAAATAAGCATAATCTCCTCCACAGCCCCTGAGTAAATCCTGATGGCTCCTATGAACTGCTGATTTTCTTCATTTTGTAAAAGATCACTGCTTCAGAAATCCTGGAGTGAACCACAGAATAATTACTATTTGGAAGGGATGCACAGACACCATCTAGTCCAGGCCCCTGTTCAAAGCACAGCCATCCTAGGCCAAATAACTCAGGGCTTGGTCTTATCGAGTTGTGCCTCTCTCTAAGGAGGGAGACTCCACACTCTCCTACCACCAGCTGTCCCAGCATCCTCCTGATGACAAAACATTTCTCTCTATCTGTCCAGCACTTCCAATTGTCCAGCTTGGATCTGCTGCTCTCTGGGATGTCTGTCCCAGTTCTGTCACTGGGATGACAGGTTTTTTTCACCCTCCCATCAGGTGGTTGCAGACAGCAGCAAGGTTTCTGCTGAGCTTTCCCTTTTTAGGCCTTCCCTTTTTATTCCCCAGTGCCAAGGATATGTCAGGTACCCCAGTCCTAAACATCTTGGTGATACTCTGCCAGCCAGAGGGAATGGTTGCAGATTAAAATGCCACATCAAAAAAATGCACTTGAATCTGGTAAAGTGTAAAATAAATGAAAATTTCCAAGTACTAAAGAGAAGTTATTTCTCAGAGGAAAAGGACATTTGACATACCCTCAATGTTTTCACATCTCTCAGAAGCACTTGTGCATCACAAGCGTTTCTGTGGCACATCTGGATCTTGGAAACACCTTTAAAATGCATCATTATTCAGTGTTACACAGCAGAAAGTACAAGCTGTAATGCTTACAATGAGTTCAGAACAGCATCACACCCTTCCTCCCTGTGAGCAGGGAACTGAGCCACACAGACCATGCAGGTGAACATTCATCCAGCATCAGATCAGGGAAAACAGCATTAGCTGCCCATGGAGAATCCATAACCAACTTAAGGGACACATCCTAACCCAGCAGGAGCTTCTCTTTTACAGGATGGTTTTTATTTATCAAATACAGAACAGTGATTTATAGAGATACACAATGGATACCCAGGTATCCAATAATCATATTAGAAATGTGCAGAGAATCCTATAAAAACACAGTTATTTGATATTGCTGGTACTCCATCTCAAACCCAGCCTTCACTAACGCAGCTCAACCACACAATAACACAGCTCAATCTCATCAAAACTTCTAAATATGCAACCCTGCATCAGATCTCAGAAATTAACAGCAATATGAGCAACCTCTTAATGGCCCAGGTAATGTTCTTGGTTAAAATAACACATACCTATTACGTTTCCATGAATAATTAGTTATTCTGATTTATTAATATTCCATCTTCCTACAAAACCTCATAGATAAACACGTTTCCCTTAAATTACTCATATTTAGTAGTTGTTTTATTGAAGACCTTGGGAGTTCCATACATTAAGCTCTCAATTTAAAAACAAACAAACCAGTCAAACACTCTCTAACAACAGAGAAACCATCCCTGGTTTATCCTAAAATAAAATTGCAGTTCTGAAATTTAAACCAGATTTTTTGTTTCTGTGGAGTGGAGACAAAGTGGTGTTTATTAGCAGTTGGATCACTTATTTTGATGTTTCCAGCATCTCCCCAGGACATGAATGATTAACAGTGGGACATTTAGAGAGACTTGGATCACTTCCAATATTTCTGTGCTTTAATAATGCCTGGAGCCTTTCAGATATCTAAAATTATCCTTATTATATTCCTGTCTTCCTCCTAGGTAATTAATCTTCAGACTCTAACAAAATTATCACAATTACTTAATGAGTCTCATATTTTAGGGAAAAGAGCTTGATCAGTATTTATGTACTTTAATAGGCACTTTTAAGATCACCTCCAAGGTGGCGTAATTTGCCAGATGCTGCATGACAAATGCCACACTCACATCATCCTCATCAGAAAGACTCAACATGTGATTTTAAAATCCTCCTCTAAATATGCACTTTAATGAAATTATCTGAACTGCTTATTTATTCATTATCACTGATTCAGAATTGAAGAATCCAGAATTTAAAATGCTGAGGTCAAAAGGCCATGTATTCCTTCCTATAGAAATTCAAGCAAATTTTTTTTTCTCTAGCCACACAACATGGAAACAAAGCTACCTCAAACAGAGTATCTTTATACAAACAGTTTTGACCAATGACTTTAGGTCATAAGAGCTAGCTCATGTTACTGTTAATTTCCAAGCTACAGAGAAATGTTATGTATTTAAGAAGCTTAAATGCTTATTTGCTCAGTCTTTGGCAATTTAGCAATAATTCAGTCAATTATTGCATGCGGTTTTAATGCCTTTGATGATACCATGCTCTTAATGAAAAATCATTTAATCCAGTTGAACTGCAAATTCAATTTTTCCTGATGAGGGTCACAATTCAGTACCATTCTCTATGTTTTTTTTCTCTTTATTGAAGATAGTCCAGCTATACAACTCCCAAAGCATCTACTTTTCATAGGTGTAGATTTCCTAGGAAATGGAATGCAAAGTATTAGGAGCTTTCTTGCACATTGATGTATAATAAGAATTTCCAGTCTCATTGCTGGAAAGCAGTGTGTTCAAAACAAACAAAAAAAGTATCATGTAAAATAAATGTTACATCTAGGGACCTGTTCCCTGTTATCGACAAGAATGCACTTTCTTGATAAAGTGTGGTTCCAGCACTACAATAGAGCAAGCCCTCTAGATTAGAGCCATGAAATCATAGATTCACAGAATGCTTTGGGTTGGAAGGGACCTCAAACTCATCCAGTTCCACCCCCTGCCATGGCCGGGACACCTTCCACTATCCCAGGTTGCTCCAAGCCCTGTCCAAGCCTGAGTCCCTGAGGCCAGGTTGGATAAGGCAACCCTACACCTGTCCCACAGCCCCAAAAGAACCTCACTGAACTATACTGTGCAGCATCACCCCGCAGGCTGCAACAGAAGAGACCTCCCAGTCCCATCTCTTGGACTGGATCAAGGTGCTCAGGCCTTGCTCACTAGAACCATGAGTATTTCTTAGGATGGAGATTACACGCCTCACACACCTTCCTCAGATGCCTCTCCCAGCCCTTCATCGCTCTCATGGGAAGAACCTTTTCCTTCCAAATATTTGCAAATTCCCTTGGCTGCAAATTGTGCCTGCTGTGCACCTCCAGGAAGCGTTTGGCCCTACACATACCGTGAATTCTCCTGGTGTTCTGAACAACTGCTGGTCAGCAGCAAAAGTGACCATTACGTATCTAACACTGTTGAAGTTACTAACAAGACAACCACCACACACTTGAGTTATAAAATGGGATATTCAGTGATATTTGTGCTCTGGTCACGAACTCAGATGCTGCAAACCACGAGCAACCTGATAGCACTGGATACAGGCACCACTCAGACTGAAAGCTCATTCCCCTTAAATCAAGTATGTCAAAAGACTATTTTTAATGCAACAACTCTGTGAAATTTCCTCAGTAAAAAAGCTTCTCTGCTTAAATATAACTTTGTTTGACACAGAAGTACACTGAGGTCACGCCCAAATCTCTATAAACATGTGAGTGTTTGAGGGGTATGGAGAGTAAGGAATAGGAATTTCCACAATAATTGAATACTGACAAAACCATTTATTATGAAAATCAACTGTATAGAGAGACATGGGAACATGGCTTCTTGTGCTGGTTTGGACACAAATCCAGGAGGAAACAACCCGAAAGGGAGTCTCTCTCCTCTCTCCTGCCAGCCAAGCAAACAGGTCCTGGCAGCCCCCACCCCTCACGGGTTCGGGAGAAAGAATTTCTCAAACGAGAATGAAAAAAAACCCTGTTTATTTAACAAAGCGAGTTCCCCCCTCCCTTCCCAGAGGTGGAGGTCGGTGGGTTCCCCACAGTTCTCTCACGTCTCCCAGGCCCAAGGCCGGAGCCCAGCCGGGCCCTGCCGGATCGAGGGGTCCCAACCACAAGTCCCAGAGATGGCGAGCTGGTCTCAGATGAAGGAAAGAAGCCGAAAACCGTCCAGAAAGGAGCAGAAGCCGCAGAAGCAGATCTCTGTTCCTCTCCAGCTGACAGCTGAAAAGAAAAGGTTGAGAGCAACCCCCTCCTCCTCTGCTACCAGCAGAGGGAAAAAAAGTCTCCAGCCGGGCAAAAATATGTAAATATTCCGGCTGCAAGGTCAGGCGAGCCGCCGTGAAGAGTCCTCCCGGCTGCAGTCCGAAGGCACAAAAAAACCCTTCCAGCAGGCGATAGGGAATACAAGATCATCCCACGACACTTCTGCACTCCTTAGAAGAGGAACTGCCACTGCAGCACTATGAATATAGAACTAAAGCTTCAGGGTACAGCATACCTGACTCACTGTCAGCTTCACTTTAGTGGATCTTCAGTGCCTTCCATTAATGTTTGCTTTTTCCAGGATATATGTCTTCAGATAGAAGACATATGTCCTTTAGCTTTTTCACTTAACAGATGTATTTCTATCATTCCAGCCATGTTTTGTGTATGCAGTAATGAGAGGTCATGAGAGCATTCTAAAACAGATCCCTCAGGTCAGGAGGCCTTGAATAAAGGCAAATATTGCTAAAGGCAACATCCCCTCAACTGCTAAGTGAGGGGAACTAAAAAACACCACATTGTCTTCATCAGAATGTTTTGCCTCCAACAGCTGGAACTTTTCAATGGAACTACTACTGGAAGAGAGGGGCACAGTGATGTTTTTATCAGTTTACATGGACAGCTACTTGTCCAAGCCAGAATCAGGCTGTTGTAGGTGTGCTGGCAAGAAATTAGTGGGTGCAGCTGGAATTTGAAAAATATATTCCTGTAGCCAGCTGTTTGAGTCAGACATTTTGGGCTCTTTAGCTGGTCTATGGCACATTTGCTTCTTTTTATTGAAGGAAACAATGGCTTCTGTCACAATATTAAAAAATCTCCAAATTATAATAAGGTCTGACAGTTGATTTAATTAAGAAATAACTGACTGATGAATGGCTAAAGCAGTTTATCTTCAGGAATGCTTCATTGCCCTAGAAGCAAAAAAAGAGAAGAACATTGTCTTTTTCTGATTCTATCCAATAAATTCTCTGGGAAATGAAGCTATATTGCTGTCTACTACAGAATATGCAGTTTTCCTAGGAATTTAGATTTAGAATTAGTTCCAACCATCAGGTGTTTTCCAAAGAATTATAAATCAGATATCCAAGCAGCGCTAACAAAAATCAAGATATCATTTATATATGAGAATTATTGCCTTTGAAACACTGGAGCCACAGCGGATCTCAACCCAAGAGCACACAAGGCTGTGGTCTCCTCATCTAATATGCTCACAGGGATCATGCTTTTGCCTTCTTGTCCCTGTCTAAAGGTCCAAAAAACATCTAGCACATTTCCATCATAACTCTCAGAATTATAAGTCTACATCTCTACCCTTAAACTCTCCCAAAAGCTGTGCTGAAGATCCATTTTGATTGCATTGTCTCAAAACTCAATCCATCACTGCAAGTGTGTTCTTGAAATATGCAATTGTGTGAGGACTCTGGGATGTGCTTGGCAGTGGAAATCAGTGCATTCAGCTCCACCAGCCTAGGCATGACTGACCATCCTTCTGCAGTCAGCATCCAGGACTCCTCCTATGGCAAGACTGCAGTATTTACCTGTAATTAAGGTACTGCACTGAATCACTGCTTTGTGCCATTGCTGAAATTTGACACTTTAGGATCACACTCACAGAAAAAACCCTTATGATCTACTGAAAGTTGTCCAAAATTTTTGGCTTACCCTCATCAGAGATCAAATCTCCAAGCCACATACATGATATGCAGGAAAAAGGCCAGCAGCTTGGTGAGGTTATATTCCCAGACTGCCACTAGGACAATATGCAATGTGACTTCAACATGACTTTTTCCAAAGCAACCCATGACACTGAACTCAGGGAGAATCCTCAGAGAGATCAGAGAGAAGGAAAACACTACCTGACTACACCTGCTTTACTCAGCAGTGCTGAATTCAGTTTGCTGGGTGTGGCAGGAATGTTAGGAGGACAGTCCTGAGAGCCCTTTTAAGAGACAAGTCTAAACTACTGCCCCATGAGGAATCTCAACACCCCAAAGAGTTAAAGGAGCAGCCAAAATATCATGATACAGCAATCATAGTTCAAGACTGAATCACAAAATAAACTTCAGACTACATTCATATCACCTTGTGGAGGTGATTAATTTAGGTATTGCAGCAATCAAGACTTAGGCACTCAGCCCTAGTAGGGCATTTCAAAGAAATGCTCAAAACAGTCTGGAGCCATTTCATCACCTCTGGCAGACATATCCAGTCATTTGCCATAGGGCCTAGCGCTCTCATTTGATAACAAACAGGATATTTTTGAATGGATTACTCTGCTTTCTTGCACAACAAACACCTTCTTCAAACACCAGCTGATTCTCACAACTCCTTAAAATAACATAAATCTTTTTGAATGTGGTTGGAGGCCTGCTTCCAGTGTTTCAGGAAGTCCTGAAGATGACCAGCATTGGTACCTATGCCAGTTCTACCAGTGTGGCTGGGAATGCTACTTGAAAGCTTTGCTCCCCTTCAGTTCCCACATCCAGATTGGTGCTGAGATGTCTGTGAAGGGGATCATGATCTACACAGCAGAGCCATTGCAGAAATATGATCCAGCAGTGCCTGAGCCCTGCAGGGAAAGACACTTGGTTTGGTAAAGTAACATCCATCCATCTTGGATGGGAAGGTTTTACAATGGAAAGACACAAAATCATGTCTGGCACAGACGCAGGAGTAGAATTCTTACAGATTTGTCATGTCTTGAATACTGACATATCACTTCCGCACACCAAGTGGGTGGAAGTTTCCTCCATTGTCTCTTTGGAGCCACTCAAACATGACACATAGGACGTGAATTTGATCCAACTGGCTCAAGTCCAGCTGTGACAGCAGCAGCTTCGTCCACTGTCACTGCAGACATCAAAATCACCTCTTTATTTTACTTCAGGTTCACAAAGATTTGTTTGTGCCTACCCCTGTTTGGAAAAATATAAGACCTTCACAATGAAAAGCACAATCAACAAAAACCCCAAACAAACATAAAAAGCAAAAGCCTCCCAAATCTGCTCTTCTGGCTTTTTTAAAAACCTTTAACTATAAACAAACATCAGTAAGTTTGTTGTATTTCTGTGATCCTGAGAAGCAATGTCTATGTTTTCAGAGTGTTTTCCCAAGCATCTGTATTGTAAGATATTTCCTTTGAATACATACAGAGAGATCAGAAGGGCTGCTCTAGTATTCCCATGGGAAAGTTTAAACTTGGGAGATGTTTTCATTGGCTGTGCTAAATTGCAGTTTAACTCCTTTTTTTTTTTTTGTAACCAAGTGCAATTTGCAACCCACATTATTACTGCTGCTTTGTCAAAAATATATGATTTCAGGAGAGAAAAAATGGAATTGCTCCTAAGGGTTTACAGTTAACGGCTGAGTGACATACAGCAGCATTGTTATTTGTTCACAGATGGATAACTTGAAATGCTAGCAGTGGTTCAATGTTTAAACAAACAACTTCTAGAAGTAATTGACTGTTCAATCACTTTTACTTCTGGATAATATCAGCTCTCTCATTTCCAGTTTTTTTGCTTGTCTTCACTGGCCCTGCTGGTACCGGATTTGTTCTTTCCCTTAGAAGTCTTGAGGCACTTGTATTCATTATTATTAGTCAGACTGATCATTTTTTATTGCTTTGATGGCAACCTATATTATCATATTAAAGTGTTATCAGCATTTGTAAACACCAGTTCTTGCTCATGTTTTACTTAGAGAAAAACCAATATGTTGCTTGAAAAGCCAACCCAATTTTTAGCCTTGTGTCGTAATAAAATTAAAGTGATTGTAAAATTGGCATACTTTCACATCTTTGTTGGCTTTCCATCTTAGTATATCTGAGATGGACTTTTATAACCAGTTTGACAGAGGAGCAATGATCACAATTATACTTTGTTCTAATAAACTTCATGAAAATAGAAGCAGCAAAGAAGATACAAAAAGGGAGCCCCCATCAGTGGTGCTCCCCAAACAGGAAAGACTGCAATATAAAATTCTATTTTATTAGGAAACAGAGAATGGAAGCACACAAGAGGCTCTGCAAATATCCCAGCTGTGGGAAAAGCTTCAATTGGAACTTCAGTTTTACTGGACATCAGAGAGTCCAGTCATGAAACTCAAATCCATAAGAAACCAAGATTCACTAGTTGCACTCCTCACAGACAACATGTTAGGAAATAGGCATTTATCAGAGATTTCAGCCCATGTTCATGCCCTCTGCTGTGTATGAGCAAATGTCCCTAAATGCAACCAGCACACACGCAGCCTGCTGGAGATACTGCCTGTCTGCAAGAACAAAGCACTGCCAATCAGGAAACTTTGGCCCTCTTCCTGACTCTTTCACCAGACTCCAATGTGTGATCACAGGAAAAAAAATCAAAACATTCCCATGGGTCAGGCTTCCTCTACCCATACATATTTATGTTTATACAGCACTTTGTGATTCCCGGCTAGAAGGTGCTCTGTGAAAGCGAGGAAGTTTGGAAGTACTGCTAATATTGCTCATTTTCCTTCATACCACACCTCTTTGCTAAAATGTTAATTGTTATTTCTAACTTTTTCAGCTATAGAAGTTCTCTCTCAAATATGTTTTGCAGACTACAAAAGCATAACAAGATACTAAAAGTCACATAGACATTTTTTACCATAAGGGAAGAAAATTATGCAAGAGCCAAGTTTTTGAAAATAAAATTGTTAAAAAAAAAAAAGTATTTTCAGAATTCTTTTTCTTCTGCTGAGGCAGCTGTCCAAGAGGAACAAATTCTACATCTCAAGAATCACTTAAAGCAAAGGTTTTACCCAGCCAATCAAGGCTACGAGACTCAAAATAAATAGCATCTCAAAACTCTAAAACATCAGCTCTTGGATTTCTTAAAACATGTCTTTGTGCTAAAGACTCTTTTCCTAAAGGCCAGTTTTGCAATCACTCGCTTTCTTCCAGGGAGCCAAGGTAAAGAAGCCAGAGGGGTCATTTGATCCCAGCAAGCGCTGGGGGCTGCAGAGCACAGTGGTGGAGCAGAGCTGCAAGCCCGGCCAAGGGGGCTCTTGTGATCAGCAGGGCCACAGTGAGTCCTGCCCATGAGAGGTCATCCCGGGATACATGGGACAGCCTGAGCAGACTGCTCTGTGAAGAGAGGGATGTCTGCAGCTCTGACAAATGGTTTTCCATGGAAAGGGTGTGGCCAAGGATAACACCATGTTTCTTAAGTTAGCTCACTGCCTCTCAGCAGAGCCCTTTCGGAAAGTGGGAAGAGGCAGGGAGAGCAAAGCAGCTGCCCTGTTCCTCTTTCTCTTCCTCTGTCTCTTCCAACTCCTCCAT
Organism: Notiomystis cincta; assembly: GCA_013398075.1. Classification (NCBI taxonomy): domain Eukaryota; kingdom Metazoa; phylum Chordata; class Aves; order Passeriformes; family Notiomystidae; genus Notiomystis; species Notiomystis cincta. Next base: position 59,844 of record VZRX01004793.1, read on the forward strand.
TTCACTATCATCATAACACCAATTTATAAGCTACAGCAAACAAGAAGGCAGGAAATAGGCTCAGAGGCACATCCACTCCATCTGTCTCTTCTCCAGGCACAGTGGATGTAAGCTCATCATTAACAGGAAGTCTTTCAGTGTTATGACTAGGCCAGAAAAAGCAAGGGTTTACCTAAAGTAACACTGGCAAAGCCACTATTAATATAGCACATAGTCCTTTAATGAGGTAATCTCTGCACCATCAGAGCCCTTCTCTGTGTGCCCCCAGATTGACGTCTGACCACAGCAGCCACCAGAGGGGAAAACAAAAGAGTCCATGACAACATGGCTAATAACACAGAAACCCTACTGCTTGTGCTGGGCTTATATTGACACAGCTTACACCACAGCTGACTTCCAACCCACGATTACAACAAAAAAGCAAGCACAACCTAGACACAGCCTGAATGGGTGTTATGACAGAGCCATGGCACTGAAGAATGGCTTCAACAGTCCATCAGAATTATCCTTTCTGGCAGTGGTAAGGTACCTACCCAGCTCCGGGTTCATGTTATCATTGGATATTGTTGGCCGTTTGGGAATTGCCGATCGTTACTGTGTGAACAAAAGCCACAGGGCAAGCGCTTCGCCCACGGATGGTCCTTTGTATAAAACTGATAATTGATGTGTTGAAATGTCCCCAAAGCCCTTCATTATATTTTACTGCATAGGGCCAGTGGATAATCAGAGCAGAATGCCAGCAAAACCCAAGAAGTCTGCTGAGCCAGCAAGCGCTAACGCAATTTTTTACCACAATATATAAACAACCCCCCAGGTTCCTCTCGTGAGCATATGTGGTAAAAGGAGCATGCAAAGCTTTTATCACACAGCTCTAGTGTTGCCTTAGAATAGTTAATCAAATAAAAGCTTCCAGAGCTCTGACTAATGAAAATCTGCACCCTATATTTGCTTTGGCACTTGGACATCAATATTAAGTTACTAAAGCAATGGAGCTTTAATACAAAAATGAGCAAACTGAAGGGATTATGCTAAGAGAAGAAAGATGAGAGGAACGAGATGGTGTTCAATTCCCACAACATGATTAGAGAGATCCATTGTTTTGCCCTTCTTTTCAGGAAGCTCTCCAGATCTCTGTATCAATATGAGAACATCTATGTGGAAATAAACACAGCACAGAAGTGCTTACAAACTAACATTTCATCTCCACCTTACCCAGCTACAACTGCCTTTACAAAAGCTGCTGCTTGTGGGCTGAAGGAAAACCCTCACCTGCTTCCCTACACCTATGCTCTCCATGCTGTGCCTGAATTTTAACATCCATTGTCAATATTCAAACTTCCTTTCTTCATTGAGAAGTTTTGATATTTCAAACACACATCAATATAACTTAATCACATTAATGTAAAATAAAGCTTATCCATTTCTTTTTTTCTCACAATTTTAAGGTGATTTTGGATAACAGGATAACCAGACCCCCCCAAAAAAACAAAAAACAAAAACAAAAAACAAAACCAAACATGGACAGTTTCTGGAGGCCAAGGGATTTTTTACTTGCATTTCACTTGCTATCAACATTCATATATTTCTATAATTTTTGAACAAAAGCATCTCATTTAAATCTATTAAGCCAACACAAAACACTTCAGCTGAATTAATTTCAACATTAAAATGCATTTTCCATTTCCATAGAGAAGTTCCAGTTCAGATTCCATCTATGTTAGACTTTCTGTATCTCCCATAATAAATTCCAGTTATGTAAGTCTATGATGAGTTGCACAAGAATAACCATGATATGTTACAAACAAGACTGGTTAAAGGGAAACATTTTATGTCAGAAATAGCCCTCTGGTCAGCTCAAGCTTCAGGAAACAAAGGCAGCTTGATTTCAGGCCTCGGAGGGAAATGTACTGCTTAAAAAAAGCAGGTATATTAAGCTGTTTTAAAACTAAATGTTTGCAATGCATTCAACTAAATCCTAATGGGGACCAAATTGATCTGAAACAATATACTGCAGTTTGGGTTTCCTGCTGTGTTTTGGGAATATTTCAGGCTCTCACATGGAAAAAGTAGATTTTGTAGACACTGGATTTTCCACCAGACAATGGCTCTCCAACAGGTCCTGTCAGTAATTGAAATTATTCAATCTTTCAGTCTGTGCAAGACCCTTTCCCCTCCCTCACTCCTCCTGCTTCTGCAACACACACAAAAAAGGGCCAAACCAGCAAATCAGAAAGGTAAAGAAATATAAATTATACCATACACCACTTGGCTTCCTTGGATTTCTCAGTTCTATTTTCAGGGCCCCCAGTAATTTCTTCCTCCAGTTAACTTGTTAACAAGCAATCCCTCACCACATCAGGATGTGATTTCTCCAAGGAAATTTGCCAGCCACTCATCCAGAATCTATCCTGCTTCTGGAAATGCTTTCCTCTTTTCTGGACATCTCACAAAGGATATGCCAGGTTAGCTTGGAAAGTGGGAATACCACCGGCCATGAAGAAACATGACTGATGAGCTGATCAGTGGCAGTTCACTATTAACCTTTGCTTGATGGGAGTTGAGAGAATCTGGCCTTGGCCAGCCCACAAAGTAGGAACTAAACTTAGTCCAGCCCATTCATATGTGCCATACTCCACAGGAACCAGGAATATGACAGCATACACCTCTAGGCGATTCATTCTTTTACCTTTTTTTTTAATTTTTATGGAGCATCAGAAGCTCAGCTTCCCAACCTGCAAGAGAGCTTTGAAAAGCTGAAGAAAATGCAAATGTCACTGCAAGGTTTAGTTCCTGCATCTACTGATGACAGGAAATCTCTTGAAGAACCCACTCCTAGATCATTGGCTTTAAATCTGGGTGACAATCTGCAGCAGTGGAATTAACTCTTCACAAATAACTCAGGTTACAGTTGTAAGGGTGGGAGCAGTCTGGCACACAGAGCTTAAGGTACAGAAAAATGAAATTATACTTCTCTTTCCCTTTGCCTCCCCTCTCTCCACTTCCACACAGAGATTTAAAGGAACTTTTGGCCCACAAACAGGAAAGAAAAAGGAGGTTCACCATTCACATCACCAAAAAACCTATCAATACCAAAAATTTTAAAATGACAAAAATCAAACCAGCCATACCTCTCATGGAGGCTGTTCAAAGCACCAACTAGTAAAATCCTTAAGCTTTACCCAGATGTCCTTTACACAGCAGGTGACTCCTTCCAACACATTTAACTCAGAAGGGGCTGGAGGCCAACGTTTCAGCTTGGTGGCAAACAAGAACACAACAACAAACAGCTAAAATCCAGTTCAATCCTTCAAGAAATTCTTTATCTCCTCAAAAGTGAGGTTCAGGCTTTATCTCAAATTAAATTTAAACGTTCTTCTAAACGTCTTTTTCTTCAATATCCTCACTAGACTTCATATCCAGCTTGTCTAACCCAAGGGAGAAACATCTTAAATCAATGCATCAATATGAAAATATTATGGTTGAGTAGTTTGGTTTCCAAGTGACATAAATTGGCAGTAGCTGTTGAGATTGTTGGAAATTTAATAAAAAAATAAGTTTTATTGTGCCAAAAAATCCTTATGCCTGGAATCATATGCCTGTCCCACTGATACCAGTACACAGAAACCAGAAAAACAGAGAAAACAAACAAATTCTGCCCAAGGGTTCTAAAAATGTCACTGATTCAAAGTGTTTTGATTACTGAGTGCCCAGCAGGACATTCCCAACACATGCTCTGTAAATCTGCATATTTCTAAAAGTTGTGAAGATTTACGAGGGTGCATTACAAGACAGATTTATGCTTCTGAAAGTACTTGATTTTAAGCACAGCCTTGCCTAATAATTAATATTCAGAAATGTGGCAGAAAGAGAAAGTTCTTAATAGTGTTTGTTTTTTGGAAGTGCAGTGTAGCTATGCTAGAAACACATATACAAAGTGTTGAGATGCTTCTGCCAACACTTTCCCCACATGGTGACTTCCCCACCAAAAGTCTGACAGGCTTTGAAATAATCATCATCATCATCATCATCATCATCATCATCATCATCATCATAATCATCATAATCATCATCTTAATAATAATAATAATTAATAATAAACATCCACTGGAACAGAAACTAGACAATTGTGAAATAGGAACACAAAAAGAGCTAAACTAGAGAGAGAAGCAAAAATATATTCTCTATAGCTACTGTATTCTTGCAGACTACAAAAGCATAACAACATATTAAAAGTTACATAGACATTTTTTACCATAAGGGAAGAAAATTATACAAGAGCCAAGTTTTTGAAAATAAAATTGTTTAAAAAAAAAAGTATTTTCAGAATTCATGGGTTTAATGAAATTGCTGACTTAAAGTACCAGTAAACTCTCAGGTTTTTGGGGGTGGGGGGTTTTAAGTTTTTTTGGAAGTGGGGGGGTTGTATTGCTTGTTGCTATGTTTTCTGGCCCTAGTTTCAACACTTGTTAGGGACCTGAGATGCAGCATTAAAATAAATGGGAATGTGATGATGACAGTGAAAGAATATTGATTAGGACATCATAGCTTTTAAAATGTAATTACATTTTAAGACAGGGACATATATAAAAGCACCTCTGTCAAGGGAATAATGTAAAAAAGTAAATAAAGCCTTCAGAAATGAGGAAACACCTGTTAAAATACACATTTTTCATACAACCCCAGACAAATATTCTACTGAAAAATGCTGAGTGATTCTGCACTTAAAGACTGGGTTACACACGTGAGGTTGAATGTACACTGAATTTCCAGCCTCTGAGTTATGGTATTTCAACCACTGATGCCCTTCTAACGCCATTTTTTATGTGTAATAATTCTGCATTTTTCATCTAAGTGCATTTGTAAAGCACACACAAATAATATCAGTGTGATGGAACTGCCCAGATTTACTGCAGCAATAAAAAGTTAAAGAGTCTATGCAGTAAAGAGAGATCTGGAAGAGTTTCAAATTAAAAGAAGTTGCTTACTTTATGCATGAGAATGGGTCTCTGCAAAATGAGGAAACCCATTGGACTTGGAGGCCCATTTTGGTATGGAAAAAGGCTCTTTCAAAAGGCAGCGTTTTTATGTGTTTGTGCAGTTTTAACTACAGTGGAGACTGGAGTACAGTGCACCAATGCTAGAGCAAATCAGAATTACAGAAAACCAGAACATAACAGAAGCAATTAATCATATCTGACTTGAATATGTTTTGCATTACACAGTGTACTCCAGAGATACAGTATTTTCACTGCAAATATTGCATTTTTGGACAAGATGATGGAAAGAAATGCACAGCATTTACAAGCACATAGCTACAGTAAAAAAGCTGCTGTCACATCCCATGGCAATTGTGACAATCTGAGAATCCTGGGAGGACACACTCCACCAACTCCACAAAAGAATCAAGCACAGACAATTGATTTCTCTCATTTGAGTCTCTGAAGAGCCTCCACAATGTGACAGCTTATCAGAAAACAGAACCAAAAATGGGTTCAGAGAACACTTCTCATAGAAATAACTTGAATGAAAAGGAAACCATAATAAGGATACTATCAGAAATACTTAGTGAAATGGAGAAAATGAGTAGGTGGTACTGAAAGATTGACTTAAATCAATCAGTAGTGAGGGGGAATATGTAGAAGTTCCCTCAGAATTCCATGTTTGCTTTTACTCCCAGTATGCAAGCACAGTTCTCATGCACATGGACAAGAGGTGTGACACAGGCTGCAGGTGTCAGGTCCTTGTGACAGGACTGTGTGGTTTCAGTGAGCAGCAAAAGAAACTTCTGCTCGGCCTCAGCAGCTTCAGCCCTGACATAAATTATCAAAGGGAACCCAACACCCTCTCCTTGTTATACAAAATGTGTGTAGCAACAAGGGCTGTATTGTGTTTTCACAGGAAATGACACCCTCGAGAAGGTTTTATCTGTGTGCCAGTCACCCAGATCACAGATACAACATGGATTGGAAGACGGTAGCACATGGCAGGAAGAAGCAGTTTTGGCTCAGAAGTACTGTCAGGTTAATAGACTGAGCTTACTTCCAGGGAATAACCAAGTGCTTGATCCAGCCCTCATGATACTGAAAATGTCCTGCCAGGCTGCACTCATGTCCTCAACAGGTCAGGAAAAAAAAACATTACATAATGGGGAATCCAATTCAGAAGGAAGACATACTCTAACTAAAAAAAAAAAAAAAA
>VZRX01004796.1:0-36218 GCA_013398075.1 Notiomystis cincta
GAGCATCCCCCGAGCATCCTCCCCTTCGCTGATCGCCGGCGAAGTTCTGCCCTGAGCCAAACTCACCCGAAAACCCCCCAAACCCTCTGGTTCTGCATCTACACATTGTTCTGTTTGTGGTTGTTCTTTCCTGGGGGGAAATCACTCGGGAATGCTTGTGTGGCACACTGGAAGGCGGCCGCACTTTGCCCGCAAAAGATAAACGCAAAGTGCAAAGTAACGTGTAAAACGCCACCAGCCTTGCCTGATGCCATCAGGATATTTTTTGGAGGATTGCCCCCTCTCTCCGTGCGAGGCAACAGGAGGCGGATTTGGGGCTGGAGACCTCTTTTCCCGCACTGTGTTCAGAGACCCGGCTGTGCCGCGCCGGAGCCCCAGAGGAGCAGGTGAGCCAGTGCCCTGAGACGCCACACCCGAGTTTCTGCGCGAGCTGTGCCCTGCTCCTGACCCAGCCTACTCCCTCCAGCCGTTTCTTGACTAGGACAGTGTATTTGAAAGCTATGGACAGTAAAATCCTGGAAGGAATTTCTCTACCTATTGCTTCTGCCTCTGCTAATTTCGCATGCTGCTGCAGGCAGGAAAAGGATCGTAGAAGGAACTAAGACATGGAAAATCGGTGTTTGTCCAGAGCAGGAGCGTGCTCTGCAGAGCAACATTCCGGTGTGCCGCACATTCCTGCCCTGGTTGGCACAAGCAGCGCTGCTTCTCCCAGAGGACATCATTCCGCTGTGGAAAAATCAATTTATTTATTTTTTCATCCTGCTTGCAGCACCTGCTCCTTCCTGTGCTTGGGTCTTGGTCCATCAAGCCACACTGAGGTCACCTGCACTCCACTGCTTAAAGTTTAAAATCTCTGCCACACCAGGAGCTGTTGCTGGAGCAGCTCTTTCCTGGGTGCCAGAATTGCTGTCCCTGGAAAATGTCTGGTTTTCCTCTCATTTCAACAAATGCAAATCAGGAGCAGCTCAATTACAATCAGCTTGGGAATGCTGATAGAAAATTAATTTGGGAGGTGAACCACACCCATTTGTCAAACATTCACTGTTGTCCCCCCAAGTCTGGCACCTTCAGGGCTTTCCTTAGAGTGCTGTGGTTTAAAAGATGCTCCTGCTGAGTGCTGCCCCGAGGTACAGGGAAATTTTGCTCCTGGTAGTTGGAGGGTGGAGGGCAACACCTTTGTTTGTTTCAAGTGAGCTGTAGCTCACCTCAACCGGCTGTGCACAGGCAAATACTCTGTGACTGATCTGTCTGGAGAGTGTTGCCAGGACCTCTGCTCCCCAGTTCCCTTCATCCCAACCAATTTGAATTTTTCTACTCATTTCCCAAACTCATTTTGAAACCTAGATTTGCTACCTGCCCTCCCACACCCCTTTTCATCAAATTTTCATCAAACACCTTCTTGTTCACCCTTTCCACTCAACTTTTCTGGTCTGATGTGTCAGCCATGCCCAGGAGTCACTCCATCCTCCCTGCTCCATCTCCTCAGCTTCAGAACCCTCGTTTAAGTTCTGTTGCTGTATTTCCAGTGGCACTTATTAAACAATAGGTTCTGGGGAGGGACAAGCTCCAAAAACATATCTTTAAATGTCACAGACGTCAGATAGAAATGGCAGGACATGTGGTGGGATGTTTCTATATCAAGGTTGCAAAGAACTCCAGAGAACACCTTTCTTTTCCTGGAATGCTGCAGGAGGTTAAAGATAACCTTGAAAAGAAGAGTCTGACAAAGAAAGCAAACTGGGAACCGCAGAGACTCTTGGCTTCTTTTGGGAATCTTCGAATTGTACTTGGAAACAGCATCAAGCCACCACACAGGAAACTGTCAGAAAGGTTTGAGGTCAGTGTAAATAGGAAAAAGACAACTAGGCAGCTTCTTTCCACATCAAAAATACCTCAGTCTCAGCCAGTTGTTCTGAAATGTGGCAGAAAATCCAATGTGATTCAAAATGCTTTTTTTTTTTTCGTCCCAGAATAGGTAGGTCAAAACTATTCCAATTTTAAGGAATTAATTAATTGTTAAAACATGAAAAAGAAAAAAAGTCTAAGCTAAATGTAACAACATTCCTGATGGATGATCAGAGGATTCCTAGTTCTTCTTTCTTCCTGGCTTGCAAACTTTATTTCTTTAAGGGAAGAAACTGGCTTTCCTTTCCTAAAAGGAAGAGAGCAAAAAGAGAATGAGCCCATCGCTGTACCAGAGCAAAAGTAATCATGATTCCTTCCTCTTCTGCTTCAGCATTTCTTTTCTTCTGACATTTGAAGCACCTGCTCAGAGTGATTTATCTCTTTTCTGGTATTTCTACAAAAGGCACAATACCCCAAATCCACCCAGCAGTGGGCAAGCACCAAACTCCCACAGCCAGTGGAGACAGCACACACTGTGAAGCTCAGCTGCGTGTGGGGAAGAGCTGACCCCTGGAATCTAAACCTGCAGGAGAGGGTTATCTTCCTTCAGGGGCTTACAAACATTTCAGAACTGGTTCTTATTCACAGCACAGAGCTTTAAATGTATCTTCCATGAATTTATGAATTGAAGAATCATCACTCCCAGGGCTCCTAGAAGAGGAGGGAGACATAGACCAGCATAAACAGGTCAGGCACTGATGCAGTCCAGTATCCTGAGCCACTGGTACAGCTGAGCTGCTGAACAGATTCACTCTTCCTTTGCTCTCAGTGCTGGTACAACAAGGTGAGTCAGGACCCTGGGACCACCCTGGGCACACAGCAAGACTCACCTGCATAGGTCTAAAAACATTGTGAGCAGAAATGAGTCATGGGATACCCTTGGCAAGGCTCAGAGCTGTATTCTACCCCAGCTGCACACAGAAGATTTACCATTCCAAAAACCATCACCAAGATGACCAACCCAGGGCTTTTGTTAAAAACAACATGATGGGTACAAACCTGTCCACGAACTCCAAATTAGCAATGTTTGATTTCAAATGTCCTGCAGGTACTGCTGAAACAACAGCTCAAGTGGGAAACAGATGCCAGAGAGAGATTTGAAGGATGTTAAATGGTGGGAAAGCAGGTAGAGGTTTCTCCTTAAAGTCCAAAGGATCTGCAGCAAAGAATGTGACAGAAGAGACTTTTCTGCTAGGAGGCACAAGACCCTTAATAAATCTTTCTCCATGAGTGAAGTACATCTGTTGTCAGATTCTGGAGTGGGAGAACAGCGGAGCTCATCCTGCAACTTTCTTCTCCTCAGCAGGGAGGACTATAAGGTAATTTTTTTACTGGCTCCCAAGAACTGTGTGTGCAGTTTGTCAGAAATCTGCAGGAAGCAAAGCAGCTTCTCTGAGCCCACAGTCCTGCTCTCCATAAAGGTGGAATCTGAGTTTGAATGTTGCTGAGGGGATGGCATCAGATCTGCATTTCTGCATTGCCTTCAGGAAGGAGAAATACCTCTGCTCATAGCAGCAGCTGAAAATACCAGAAAAAAAAACTTAGGTGATGAAAAATAGAGGGAGTAGGGAATAAATTGCTGCTTCTTTCCTAAAAATAAAAAATTGCAGTTTCCTTCCTTCCCCGCTTTGGGGGGTTTTGCTTCTTACCCCATTACAAATTTGCAAAAGCACTTTGGCAGACAGGAAATCAATTAAAACTTGACAAAAGTTGCTGCTTTTGGTATAAAAATGGATGCAAAGTATTGATGAAACCTCAGACCCAAAGTACTTGCTGGATTCTAATCTGGCACCAATGAGAATTCTTTATTCTCTGTTGTGTTGGGCAAGTTAAGTCTGGACAACTGGACCTGGAGGTTATGGATCTCCTGTCCCTTAGCCCCTTTGGCAGCACAAAGCAAAGGGATGCAGAACTTAGGGGAGGCAACAGCATTCAGCTGAGTCAGGCACACAGGAATCAGGAAGAATTAAGGCTCCCTGTGCATGGAGCACCTGGGATGCACTCAGGATGGCTCAGAGCATGGATAATGGCTAAGCCTTCCCCTTTTACACTTCTCATTCAACATGGCCCTGTGCCACATTCCTGGGACCCCAGCCAACCTCTGCTCAAGTATGGCATGATTAATTTTATTTTTATTTTTTTTGCCTGGTGCTCATCACTAATCTGCTGGTGCTTTGTAGGCACCATTGAATATCTTCTGCATTTTACCTCGTCATACCAGGATCAGGCAGGAAACTGGGGCACAGGGAGATTAAGGTCAGAATGGTCAGGGGAATCACAGTGTCCAACTTGAGACATCCTTTAGCAGAGGAGTCCCAGTTCAGCACAAGTTTATGCATTTGGTATCTGGAGGCTTTGGTTGCAGCTGTGAGAGCAAAGCACTTCTCCAACTCACACCCTGTGCATTCCCCATGAGCTCAGGAAAATATAGGAAGAATGGGCAGTGGTTGCACAGCTTCATGGAAGATCCCTGTTTAACAGGAGATTTAGCAATAACAGCTCTTGCTTGCTTTGAACATGACACTTTTTATAGCCCTTGCCTTATTGTTTCATGCCTTTCATTTTCTCTAGTGAGCACACCAAAGATATTACAGGCCAAAGCTGCACACAAGTCAGAAGAGGTCAGTGGGGGAGGTTTCTACACACACATATATGAATTATTGTGGGGAATGTAACTGCAGACTTTGTTGCAATGCACAGACATAAGGGCAGAAGCAGCCCAACCATTATATGGGCATTACCTCCCTTTGGAGTGCTTAGAAACCCAATTTTTCTTTCCCACAGCCTTTTCTTAAGCCAGAATCAGACAGTTGGGAAAAAAAGCCTTTAAAACATTATCATTTTATTAATGTTGTTTTTCATATTCCTTCAACTGCAAAGTCTGTGCTTTGGTTATCACGAGTCCAGCTGTGCAGTCACAGGGAGCCATTAAAGCTCCTGAAATGACCTAAAATAACACCTTGAAATCAACAGCCCCAAAACTTTCAAAGTCCATTATCACAGCATCAGGCAGGTGCTGCAAGGTCCAAACCAAGACTTGTGTACTTTCTCTTGGGAAGAAGGGAAATCCCTCCTTTTCAAGGGAGCTCAGAATTCTAACCCTGAAGGGGAATCCTGGCACATGCTGCAGCACAGTTGTGGGTGGGGAAGCATATAATAAGAGTTTTCATGTCTTCAAGACCTTTCAGGAGAGAAGAGGTGGAAATCTCGAACTCCTACTTGGAAAAGAGAGAAGAGTCCTCTGATTTAACCTAAAACCCCAGCGTGACCAGTACCACAGGATGGCAGCTTACAGATGGCCAGGAAGCAAAGTCTGGCACAAGGGTAAATCACAGTCAGAGTCAGATGTGAAAAGGAAGTGGTTGGTGTTCAGTAGTCAAAAGGGTGTGTGGAATAAGGGGAGGAAATGTTCTTCCATCATAAGGACAGCAAATATCAGCACCCAGGTTAATCACTGGGGGCTCTAATGAGTCCATGGCAACGTCCTCTCCCAGGGTTTCGTCAGGAGAAAGAAGCTGATAGGAACCAATAATTTATTGACAGGCTTTAGAGAGATAAATCACTGTATTAATTACAGAGGACCAAGAAAAATGGGCTCTTGTTGCTGTTGGGTCTGGGTGGGTTATTTTTAAGGGGAAAATATTTTTACCCTGAACAGGTAATGCCTGAAATAACAATCAAGATGGGATGACAGTGCTTCAACATTATACTCTTTAACTTATTTTTGCCAATAGCTGAATCAACACAGAAAAGATTCAGAAACAATCCATTGGTTTATCTTAGAAGAAGCATTTTGCATTTAAAGTAGTGTCCATCTAAAAACACATCACAGAACCACATTCTGCTTCTCTTGGCCTTTTTGACTAATCCTAGATCTCTACCCCAAAATCATCCTTGCAGCTATGCTCTGAGGAAATCCATGGCAGAGGCAAGGACTGCACAGGTCCTTTCTGGGTACAGTTTGCAATACATTTAAAAAACCCTGCTCTTGACTCCAGGGTTCCATTTTTGGGGGAGTCCTTGGGCTACTTGAACCAGCAATAAATCCTTGACACTGGATTGCAGGAGACTCAGAAATAAATGCTTTCCTAGTAGCAGAAAGGGCTATTTTTTCAGGCAGGAGTGGATAATAGTCTGGATTAATTCTGATAGAAGCCCCAAACAGCATGACATCCCCCTTGCACCCCAAAGGTCACAATCCCAGCAGAGGAGAACTGGGGGAGTGTGAAAGGAACAGCAGCAAATAACCCCCACTCTTCTTCCCAAGCCGTGGCCACACGTGGGAGATGAGAGGAGAGCAAGCACCCTGCTGGAGAATAGAGCCATTTTCTGCATCAGAGCTGGTTTTCAGGCTTCCTGCAGACTCCAAGACACGAATTCCTTCATAGGCTGTGATCTGACCGCGTTTCCAGGCTTTTTGGGGGATTCCCAAGTGAAGAAACTTTTCTTTGCTAAAGAAGGGCAAGCTGAGAGTCTCTGGTCCTGTGACTCAAGGATCTGGGTCTCTAGTTCTGATCTTGGCTCTTCTTCTTCTGGATGAATATTTTTGTCCTTCCACAGGTGGTAGCACATGTGGGAAGCAGACAGGAAAGCTGCTCTGGCAAGAAGGGGGACAGACCAGTCAGGCATCACTGGTGCTGTGGCAAAGTGAGGCACTTCATTTTCCTCCCCAGAGGTGGTACAGGTTATTCCCACATCTGACACCTTCTCTGGACCCTTCTCCACATGAGAATCGTGCTAGTTTTGGAGCCTCTTCTGAAATCAGCAGGATCTACTGAAAAAAACCTTCTCCAGAACTAAAAGTCCACTGTGTTCACCACATTTTGTGTTACAGGGGTATCTCTGAGAGCCTGAGGATTGTGCCTCAAGTACACTAGAAAATCTCAAGACTTTCTGGCAGCTGAAGGATGGACATAAGTGGGTGACATTAAATTGTCCTGGAACTTATGTACTTAAAAACCCAAACAGCAGAAAAAGGTGTTAAACACAACATTTGCTGCTAACACAGGCAATCTAAGTTAAATGTTTTGTGTTTGAGGGAATATGTTATAATAACATTGATGGAGTTAAGAACAAGCTGTTGGGGATTTTTTTCCAATTTTAAATGTATTTATATACACTTCTTTATAAAAATTATCTTTGAGAAGGAAATTACTTGCATCAAAGCTTAGCTCAACTGCAATTTTTTTTTAAAAATTGCCATTAGAACTCAGCATGGGGCTAATTATGAGTTTAAACATACTTGTTAGAACTTGTGTTACTGGAAAGCCAGAAAGTTTAGCTGTCCAGGTTTAGGATGAGTGCTGGCTGGCTGCTTTTTCTTTTTGAGATTAATTCTGTGTGAGTTTTCATATTGATTTTCACAGGAGCAGAAAGAAACCCTTAAATCAGTATGTTTATAATAGTGACTCTTCAGAGAAGTTAAAAAAAAAACATAGCATGGAATTGCCTCTTTTTAGTGCAGTTAATCTCAACCTATCACCTCACTGGCAATGTTTTCTCACATTAGGTTTTATTAGGATTTGCTGCTGGCTCTGCAGAAAAACACAACATAGAAGCAGAATGTGCTGACACACACAGACCTTTCATAACCAGTAACACAGCTGCTACTCCAGCACTTCTTTGGAAAGCAGTGGCATCTTACATGACTAATTGATTAGCATGGAAAAGGTGTCCCTAATTTGCTGTTCTGTTGGATACACAGAGCAACACAACTCTTCACTGACACAAACTGGCCCAGCAGATGAGATCCTTTTTCAATGCTGTTCAGCCTGAGTTAAGTATTGAAGGACACTAAATTCTGCTCTGTGAGAAGGAAGGATGTGCCAGGGCATTGACCAGGCAACTTTCAATTGAAAACAAAAAAGTCTTTTTAGGTGATCTGGTTCCTTCCTCTGTGCTTACAAACTTGCCAGGCAAACAATGTAAGATAAAACACACTTTTCTGCAGCACATTTGGACTGTGGAAAAAGTCTTAGCATGAGGTGTCCCTCAGAGTCAAGCCACTGATTAATTGGATCCACACACCCCTCAAACAACTTCTTGCTGGATAAAAATGACCCAAGCTCATCCTGCTTATTTTTTTTTATGACAGGGGTTTGAAAAGGGCTCAGGGGAAAGGAGTTACTGTGTGCCACTGACCCATTAGAATTTCTGTTCTCTGACAGTGGGGGACCAGGAGCTGCTCAGAGCATCCCAGGCAAAAACTCTGCAACTGCTGGAGGTTGATCATTTCTTTATTCCAAAATCCTAATTGTTGCTTTACTTTAGAAGGAGTTATTAGGTGGTGTAAAACCCATTTTAACATAAGGCAAGTAGTTAAATCAACTTCTTGAAACTTGGAGCATCTGAACATTTGGGACAACAATTTGTTTTGATATTGCCTTATAAGAGCTGTTTGCACATGTATCACCTCATTATTTGACATCTAATTCCTTAATTTATTACCATGTTTTCAAATGCAGCTCAAGTTAACTACAGATTGTAGAAATCCCTTCACCTAAAACAGTTTTCCAGCTGCTGGGGTGTGACAGGAGTGCAGGCTACAGTTTTCCACTTTGTGTGTGAAGAGAAGAAGGTTGCTTCTGCAGTCATGAATATAAATATAAAAGGAATGTGCATGTGAATAATGCCATGTACAGGAGTATGAGTGCTTGTAGCCATAATTATCTCTGTAATAAATATTACTTTCATTTCCACAGACCACAATTTGTGCTTGCACTGTAGCTACTCACTGAAGTCCCTTGCAGCAATCAAATAATTCAGGACAAGGATTTCTCCACGGTGAAGGGCAGCAGTTGACTGAATCTCATTTCCATCAGAAAGATATAATTGCAGCCTTACGTTGATTTCTGGTTGGAAAACTGGGAATTACCAACACAAACAAATTTATACCAGAAACACTCATATTTTTCAAGTGCTTTTTGAGCTGCAAATCATCTGATGGTTAATTACATCTATCTTGCTTGTCTTTGTCTCAGGATAGATTCAGGACAGACCTAAAGAAAAGCAGACTTACACAGTTACTAAATCTTCTGGAAAAAGAAAAACCAACTGAATCCTGCATCTTTAATAGGGTACAAGATCCACATCCTGCTGTTTTCAATCAAACTACTCAGAGATTTTTCTTTGCTAGAAATAGAAATACACATTTAATAAGCATAAACCTAATGCCCCCTATTGGTTATATACAGCTTAAACCCTCGCCTGAGCACACAGGGACTCCTCACCTCCCACTGCTGACTAAAGCATCCCACAGAACATTTAAGGATTTACATGGGCACAGAGATTTTGCTCCAGATTCACCTGAATTAATTTCTCTCCTCCCTCACAGGCACAGAGCCACATTCTGGTACCTAAGATGCTTCTGCACCTACCAAGCCAGCCCAAATCACCAGAATGCTCTGCAGTATCCTGTCCTTAATCCCTGCACCTGGAAACTGCAGAGTAATGGAATTAGAGGGTTGAAAAAGCCCTCTGAGATCACTGAGCCCAACACTGCCAGACCCACCACAAAACCATGGCCCCACGTGCCACATTTACACATCTTTTAAATCCCTCCAGGGCTGGTGGCTCCCCCACTGCCCTGAGCAGCCTGTGCCAGCACTTGGCATCCCTTCAGTGAAGAAATGTTTCCTGTTATCCAATCTAAACCTCCCTGGCACTCCTCGAGGCCAGTTCCTCTTGTTACCTGGGAAAGAGACAACTCCCACCTGGCTACAACCTCCTGCCAGGGAGCTGTAGAGGACAGCAAGGTCCCCCCTGAGCCTCCTGCTCTCCAGACTGAACAACCAGCAGTCATACAGCCTGGGGCTGCCCTGTTAGCTGTGAGAAAAAGGCAAAATGCTTTCTGTGGGTCAGGTGTTCAAAACCAAAATTACTTGAGGTTTTTAGCTTTTCCACAACACATTTCAGTAGTTTCTAAAGAGACTGAAAAGTAACAGCACCTCTGGACTGGGTAAGTGTTCTGTGGTAAATTTCACCTAAATTTGGAACTGCCCTTTACTGAAAAAAGCCATAAGAACAGTTAAAAAATACACAAAATTAAGCGAAGGAGTTTTTTATCCAGATTTCTTTGGCCAACAGCACTTTTTCTGTTGGGTGAATGTTGAGTACAGGGCCTCACCTGGCTCTACATAGCAGAAGATGCTGTGGTCTCAGGCAGGAATCACTTCAGTGAGTGACAGGGGGCTCCCTGTACCTTTGCCTTTCAGCTGCCAGCCCCAGCTGAACACTCCCTGTCCCTCCCACCTGGCTGACACATCCCTAGAGGAGATGCTGGACCAATGCCCCACAGCTGCCTGAGCACCTTGTCCCTCAGAAAGACAGCACTCAGTATGGAACCACAGAACCATTTCAGACCTTTAAGGTTATGGAAGCAACAAATAGCTCAGACCTATTCAGCAGAGCAAAATGCAAAGGTCATTCTCTTGTCTTCGCCTGGAAACAGCATCAGAATTGGAAGCACACAGTGGGAATTACCATCTTCTCACATTTTACTGCAAATGCCACCATTAAAGTTGTTACATTTGGGAGGATTCCTGTGCCATCCCCTCTTCTTTGAGCCTGTGGTGTGGCAGATTCGAGGGTTCATCAGAGAAAGGAAGGCCAGGGCTGGGTCTCTGCAATTCCAGCCTCCTCCTGGGGACACACCTCACAGAAGGAGAAATTGCTCAGAGCCTAAGGGACTGGCAGTGTTACAGAATCTCAGGATGATTTGAGTTGGAAGAGACCTTAAAGATCACCCAGTTCCAAGCCCCTGCCATGGCAGGGACACCTTCCACAGACCAGGCTGCTCCAAGTCCCATCCAACCTGGCCTTGAACTGTCAGGAATGGGGCAGCCACAGCTTCTCTGGGCAACCTGTGCCAGGGCCTCAGCACCCTCACAGGCAAGAATTTCTTCCTAATGCCTAATCTAAGCCAGCCCTCTCTCAGTTTGAAACCACTGCCTCTTAAATCCCACTCCCAGCTCCTGGAGTAGCTGCCTCTCCTTAGGGAATGGCCTCATTTCTGCCTTCAGACTAAAAGCATGCCAGAGACACCAGGGTTAGGAGCAGGAGTGACAAACTGAACTCTCTGTGAAAAAACAGAGCATTGAAATGCAGGGGAACACGAGGAGATATTTTTTGACTGATGGCCAAATAAACCTCATCTCCCTCAGCCACACCAAGCACAGCCAAAACCAGCACCTCTGCTTTGTCTTGCTTTAATTACCACAGAGCTGTTTCCTGGTGCCTGGCAGAGCCACCCCTCTGTGCTGGGCACAGCTTTTCTCACCCCTCTCCTCACTCCATACCAGGCTGTAAGTGCCACCCAGGGGTGCTGAAACCCCTGGGGACCCAGGATGGGAGCCCAGGAACCCCCCAGGTGCCACCCTTAGTGCCCCACAGGAAAACAAGTGTCACTGACAAAACCAGGTTTATGGATCCAATTTTTATTATGTGTCCCAGGGGGAGGGTGGGTTGGTGCCAATTTAACCACCTGGGTCTCATCCTGCAGAGATCAGGGAGGCACCTGGGGCAGGTTCTGATCTTGCACCCTGGGATCAAAGACTGGGGTGTCACCCCTCCAGTCACCTCGGTTGTCTCTGGATTTGGCCCAAGCCAAGTTCAACACCCAAAGCCTCCCAGTTCCCCATCTCTGGCACAGCTGAGCTGAGCCAGAACTGTAAGTTATAAAACATCCAGGTTCCTCAGTTGCAGCAGCACATGGAGAAAGATGGCAAGGCTGGAATTACAGTATAAAACACAGGCAATGGAGAAGCAAGTTGTAAGCATTTCTTTGATTCAAATCCAGCAAAGCCTGCAACAATTTTCCAATATCCAGTTGCTCCTTAAACAAAAGCAAATGTAATTTCTTCTCTGCCCTTAATTTGAAAACATCCCACATTAGATGATTTTTTGGATATTCATTAATGAAATATAAAACCTATCAGTAACTAGCCAACAAAATTCCTTTACTGCTTTTGACATAAAAATATCTTTACTGAGCCACTCTTGAACCAGCATTATTTGGATGGAATTAAAATGTTATTTCAGGTCCTCTGGTGGAGGTTTGGGGATATTTTTGCTCTTCCTGGCACTCTCCTCTCCTTATCTTTTTTTAATGAATTCAAGAAATCTCATCAGTGATAGGAGAGAGGGGAGACACTGCAAAAAATATCTGGATTTGTGTGTTAAAATGTTTTGTGCAATCCAGTTGCACTTTATTCCATACTGGGGAACCTGATGCTTATCCTCACATGTAGTTTCTTTGTGACCTCCAAGGCCATGAAGATAAGAAGAGCAAAGCTTTAAAAATAATGCAGTGTCATATCTCTGAAAGAGTCCTGTAAATCTGCCTTTGAGGCTGAAGGGAGGGAAGGAGAATCCAGCTGAACAAAAGATTTAAAAAACACATGTGATACACTACAAATCTGTGTAACCATTCAATGAAGCTGGAAGAAAAGGAGCAAAGAAACACCTGCAAAACAGCACTGAAAATGACATGTGATGCAAGAAAAAGATAAAGAAACTCTTGCAGCCTTCGAGGACATCAAGTGAAATGCAAAATGCTAAAGTTGGCTTGGCTTGCTCTCTGCTTGATTTAAATTTCAAGCTCTGATGTACAAAAAGCTTTGTCTCCATGCTTGGTTTTGAAGTCCTGCAGGATTGCCTGCCTGGGTGCTTTTGCTTTGAAGCTGTCTAAAGCTTCCCTTGTCATCACTGTTTCACATTAAAATATATATTCTCCATTGCAGGACTTAGCAAATAGATTTGCAGCTGTTCCATCCCCTTCCTCCCCCTTGCTCCATCAGATTGTTTTCTTCAGGCTCCAAGTATATGCAGATTTAATGGGGAGTTCTTTTAAAAATAATGCTTTCCTTAGAGAAAACAGTAAGTTAAAAGCCATTTGTTGTCTCACACTGTCAGACTTTTGCCAACAACACCAGAAAACATAATACAATCAGAATTATCTGTGCTGTGAAGCAAAACTGCCTGCCTCTTCTAAACCATTCTTTTGTCCTGGTTACATCAATTCCTGACACAGAAGTGTTTCCATGATTTCAGCCTCTCCCAGGTGATGCCCAAGCCCAGGTGTGAGCTGAGCAGAAGACAGAGGATGCTCGTGGTGGTTCAGAGCACAGGCTCTGCAGGTTCCCTGTGCCCTGCATTTCAGGCTCAGTGCAGGGGCCTCTGCCAAGCTCCCATGGCTCCCACATCCTCCCAGATCACACCAAGTATCTTTGCCTTCCCCTCCTCTTGCAGCCTTTTCTTTCTCCCTCCACTTCATGCTTCTACTCATCACTCTCTGTTTTCCCCCTTTTCATGACCCAGACCCCTGATCTCTTGCCCTCATAAACTCCTTTTCTTGGATTTATCTCCTCTACCTGCCTCTTCCAGTGCTGAACAGATTCAGAATGGATAAACACAGTGGATTCCAGAGAACAGCCATGCAGTGGAGTGAACCACCAAACTTACCCAAGGATATGATGTTTTTGCAAAGGGAAAAAACATCCCTCTCTTTCATGTTCCATATAATGAGTAACAGTGATGAGGACCTGAAGCTGATCTTTACCCATTGCCAGTTTTAAGAAGGTTTCAGGCAAAGCATTATGGATTTTGGAAATGTGAATACACTGTGGTGATCCATGAGCTGGCATAAGCAGACAGAGGAACAAGGAGCTGCATCAGTGAGGAAAACCCTTAAATGAGATTAAAGCAATTTGATCTGCAGCATGAGCATGTCTGTCTCCAGTTACTCCCTTGTCTTTGCCTAGGAGGCTGAAATACACCTATTAATTGGAAATTAAATAACACCATTCTACTTTTAATAAATAAGATTTACTAATCCTACATTGCACAGCCTGAACAGAGACTCAGTGCAGAAAGTATTGCATCAAATTCTTTTTATTCAAATCTTTTTTTTATTCCATCTACTAGTTTATTTCTCAAATCCTACAGCTTGAGGTTATCCTTATGTTCTGGATCCTGTTTCAACTGCATAAATCACAGAATCACAGGGTGGTTTGGGTTGGAAGGGACCTCAAAGATCATTTCATTCCCACCCCCTGCCATAGGCAGAAACACCTTCCACTGGACCAGGTTGTACAAACCCCACCCAAAACTGGCCTTGAACACTTCCAGGGATGAGGCAGCCACAGCTTCTCTGTGCAGCCTGTGCCAGGGCTTCAGCACTCTCACAGGGAAGAAGTTAATATAAAATCTCAGTCTTCCTTCCTTCATCTTAAAGCCATTCCCCTTGTCCA
This sequence comes from Notiomystis cincta, assembly GCA_013398075.1. Taxonomy (NCBI): domain Eukaryota; kingdom Metazoa; phylum Chordata; class Aves; order Passeriformes; family Notiomystidae; genus Notiomystis; species Notiomystis cincta. The sequence continues at coordinate 14,154 of VZRX01004796.1, forward strand.
TCTCCCCACATGATCTAATCCCTCCCCATGCCCTGCATACAGAGCTCCACACCACACAGTGCCCCAGAGCATCACCCCTCGTTTCCCTTCAGTGCTGCAAATCCCACTCCATGTCCTCAGCACTCCTGGATACCCTGAGATCCCTCTGGAAGTGAAAGCACCCAGCTCCTTGCAGTGTTTACACCTCTCCAGCAGCTCTTGGTGGAAATCATTTGAGCAGCTCTGGTTTATATCCTTGTGAGGTTTCTTAAACTGCTGCCCAGCTCTGATTAACTTGTCAAGCCCCTGGACTTTCTGTATGGTTAACACAGCTTCTGGGATGTCCTTGGCTTTTCACACTGCTTTGCATTGTGGAGATGTTTTCCCCACGTTTACAGGGATACCTAAAGCTGTTCTCTGCAAGTAACTCAGACCCTCTGTGCAAGGGTGACTCTGGTCTACCCTGATTTTCCTCCAGTTTTCTTAGCTAAGATTTTGAGGAATGGCAGATCTTGAGGAATTAAGATGAATCTGGAGCAAAAGTAAATTTTGCTGGAAATTCACCAAGCTCCAAGGCATGTGATGTCTTCCACATTCCTGCAGGATATCTCATGTTTCTTCATGTTTCCCAGGCTCTGAGGGACCAGCACATCAAGCACAGCACGCAATCCTGCCTGGGCCATCAGAGGCAGAAGCTGAGTCCAGCTTCCTTCTGGGCAGATTTCTATAAAAGAACACAGAAGATCTTAATAAATAATAGAAAAATTGGTAAATTTTCTTCGAGGCTTCTGGTGAAAAATAGGCATAGCCTTATGTTACATCCTTCTGGGATTCCTCAAGCAGCTGTCCAGTTCAAATTAACTGAAGACATTTGTTAAGGCAACATGTCTTCTTAATTTGTAGTTTCCTTTTTTGAAAGGTGTTTTGATTAAATGCTTTTTTCACTTATCAAACTTGAAGTCATGACTATAAAATTTAGGGGGAAAAAAGAACCAAAAGGGAATGATGTATAGGTTTATTTTTGACAGCTGGGATATTTTCCAGGCAGGCTGCCACAAGACAGGGTGCAAATACAGCCCTCCAGGTACATCAGTGTGACCAGAGCTAATCCAAATAGCATCAGGTGAGGGCAAGAGCCTCTCAGCACAGCTAAACCAGATTATTTAGGCACCTGCAGAGAGGCCTTTTCTTCTCTAGGACACAGCTCAGCACTTCTTTAGCTAAACAGAACCTGTTGAAGAGCTCCCATTTTGTCCTGACAGTGGCTGTGCCAAGGGGCTGGAGGAGCCACAGCTGGAGGTCACAAAATCTTGGGTCCACTGATTATTTCTAGTGTAAAGCTCTCCCAGACTCGTGCAGGCAGATGGCCCCATGTAAGGGCTGCAGTGCCTGAACCTGTGCCTCAAGTTCATTTAAACTTTCCCCTGGACTGCTGCTGCCTCGTGTTTCTCTCACCCTTACCTGGCCCGAAGTGTCTGGGACTGAGCACAAGGATATGGGCTTCTTTCTGATTCCCTGGCATCACTGAAAAACAATCATTTGGGCAATCTGATTAAATCAGGTTTATGAAACTAACCCCTTGTTTTTCCAGCCTTTGAGAGCAGCTCTCACAAAGAATTTCGTCAAGAGAAAGTCAAGCCACAAACAAGCTCATGTGAGCAGAGCCAACCACAATTTACTGCTCTGATTGTTGTTTAATGAAATTTGTGAACTGGTATTATGCTTTTAAGGGATTTTCATGAGGTTTTGTCACATGTCTTTTTAATTTTTAGTGGTTATTTTCAAAAGGTGACATTTTCCAGAGTTACCTGGGGTGTACCTAACTGCAGCACGTTTCTGTTTCAATACACACCTTTATTTTGCTTTTCTCAGGCAAACTTTGCCATGTAGATTACCACATCAACAAGCTGCTTTATTTTCTGCTGTGATGTGCAGCCAAAGTAGCTCCAAAAATCAGGTGAGTTGTTGCTGAGAAACATTTTTGAAGCAACAGAATAAAAACACAAGGACAAAAACCTGAGACACTGCTGCAGATAAAAGACCCATTGTGCTGTTCCCAGACTGAGAACAGGAGTGTGGGAAGGAATACAAGCTCCTGGCAGATATAGGAAGGTACAGTCTAAGGTTGCTCTCCAAAAGGGATATTTTGCACTCCAGGAGTTTCCTAAGCCAGAGGTGTTTCCTTTGCATTTAATATTGTCACGCAGCTTCTTCCTCCATGAGTTTGTCAGCTGCTCTTTGAACACTGAGACAAATATCTGAACCAAAAGTTCTGGGGTTTTGTTTGTTTATAATGGGAAATCTGAGGGCAGCAGCTGCCATCACGACTGATTCTGAGGAAAAAAAATCTCATATAAAAAGTATAATAAACCTCACAAAGGCCAAGTGCAACATCCTGCACATGGGTCACAGCCATCTAAGGGCAGGGTTAGATTAGGAATTAATTCATGATTGTGAGGGTGGGGAGGCCCTGGAAGTGTTCCAGGTTGGATGGGGCTTGGAGCAACCTGGGATAGTGAAAAGTGTCTCTGCTCATGGCAGGGGGGTGGAACTGGTTGATCTTTAAGGTTTCTTCCAACCCAAACCATTCTATGATTCTTTTTTCATGGACTTGGCTTCCAGGAAAAGAAAACCAAAATGGACAGACCTAAACAGCAAGCATTTCTCAAAGAGCTAACTTTTACATGTATAAATGAAGTTGTACATAACAAGACAAGTTTTTGTAGCTCCTACTGGTAATTTCCAATAAACATCCTTAAGCTTACTGGGAAAAAATACTCAAAAAACCCCAAACTAACTGAAAATTCTAATTGCAGACAGTATTTGGGTTTTATTTTTAGTTTCAATGACAACAACAAAAAAAGCACCCTATTTCAATCATCATTACCAACTTCTGTTTCAGAGGACAAAAATATCCTGTAGAAATGAAGGTTGTCAGAGATATAATGTCACCTCATGGGTTTTGATCTTTATTCACTGTTTGCAAAACATGTTTTCCCAAAATGAATTAATTTGGTGTGATTCCCTAAAACCCAGGTAACCCCCAACTCCTGACTCCTCCTGGGACAGCCACTTTAACACTGAAACACAGCAAAAGAGCCAAGGACAACTGCTGGGGCCTACATTTCTTCCTTCACAAACACTGCTCAGCCCAAACAGAGCTCATTTATGCCTGAAAACTCCTCTTTCTCATTGCCTTTCCCTGCCAGAAACCAACTGACCAAGAAGTCTGCATGGGGTATGTTTTCTCTTGGTCTGCACTTAACCACAGTAGCATATTTCTGTGGGAACATCACTGTGTTTTAGAGATGTGCTGGTGCTGCCACGAGCTTTGCTCATTATTGCCTCCAAAAGCTTCTGGTCAGAGCCTGGCACAGCTTTTCCTCTCTGAGCACTCCCAGGCAGACACAGACACGTGTGGGGCACGTCCTTTCCAGCCTGGGCAGTGTTTCCTTGTGCAAATGCAAGACTTCTGAAGGGATAAATAACTGGTTTCCCCCCTTTTTCCAGCTTTATAACTCCAAGCCTTTGCACAGATGCATCCTCTACGTCCTCTTTCAAATGAACTGGCAAACCTTGAAGGAAAAAGATGCTTTTGGCATCTCTGAATCATAATGAAATAAGTCTCTCATAGACATGCAGCTTTCTGGTGACTTTAAAGATCGTTGTGGTCTGGTCTTTGATCACACACTCAGTGCAGACACAAGCTTGAGGTAAGAGTTTTAATATCAATTCCACATAAGGAAAGAGGCCACCCAGAAGGGCCAGATGAGCCTTGGACCCTGGTTTTGAAGAACAGATGCCTTTAAAATTTTATATTATTATATTATATCACTATATTATGTTATACTTTATGTTATGTTCCATAATATTATACAGTAATACAGGAAGATTTATAGACTCAGCTTTTACTCTCAGCTCCCTGAAATCTCTGTTTGTTAAAGGATGGAGAATGTACCTAACATTTCATTGAGAGTCTTTTTCTTCCTATTATAATAATGCTGCATTCTTATTCAGTGTTTCTTTAAACCCTCTATTGTGTTAGTCGAGCTGTCATTGTTTGAGGTTATTGGTTCTGCTTGTGAAGGAAGACTGAGGGATTAATTGCTTTCATTATGCAATAAGGTGTCTGTTCTCATCTAACTGCTGCTGTCTTTGCTCCTACAGGACCTGTGCCCCTCGGTTTTGGCAAGCAGGGATTGCCACCAGGCTTCTGTGGCCTGAATATGCACTTTTCTTTTTGATTTTTCCTCTTTTGTTATGGTTCATCCATACAGTCTCTTGGAAAAGGGGGCTGTTGCTCACCCAAAAGTCCTTCTCTTGCCCTGTCTTTGGCAGGCAACCTTCCCACGTGTCCCTCTGCAGCCTCTGGTCCCCACCAGGAGGTGACAGAACAGCACCTGGCACTTGGCAGGGTCAGGGGATAACACCCGACCTCAGTTTCCCCAGGGCTCACAGCTGAGGAAGACCTGGGGGCCAATGTCCCATCAGAGCCTTCTCTGAGGTCAGGGAGGACAGAAACAGTGACTGCCAGTAGCTATGGCATGGAAACCTGCTCCAGACTTCAGCAGAAGGCTAAACAAGGCACCCAGAAATGGTGGGATTTGGGGAAATTTCAGGCAATTTGGTGCCGTTCTCCAAAATGATCTTTTTGTGGTTTTATTGTCTGTGGAATGTTTCTACCACAACCCCTCACCTAAGCACCCAAATTAGGGAATTATTTACACCCCCTGTCTAGTTAATATCTGCAATCCAACTGCTCACCACTGCAACTGAAGATTTTACCTCTACAGACATAATTCTATTTCAGGATATTTGAAAACTGCCAAGGGAAAAAGATAAGCAAGCACATATCACAGGATGTGAGAAAAAACCACACATTTCATCCCAACTGCCTGTTGGGCAGGGTATTGCACCTCATCATCTTCCTAAGGTAATTTTTTTTTATGTTTTCCCACACAACCACAATGGAGCTGTCAGTGCTGTTTTACACAGATCCCCTGTAGGTGTAAGACAGTGAGATCTCCAAAAACTCTGTGTTCGTGGAGGATTGGGCCTAAGGTGTTAAAATATTTACTGCAGAGAGATTCATAGATCTGTTATAATTACATTTTATCTACTGATCAAACCTCTGACTGTTCCTAGGGCCTTAATTACTAAACTTGGATTTCTTCCAGGAAGAGATAAACACCAGTAGACAGATGGGGAAGAAAAAAAAAATTGATAATTTAACATTTCCCTGGAGAAACAACAGAGAAGAAAACATTTAACAATAACCAAAATTAAGAACAGATTAAGATGTTCAGTAGTCATTGTTCATGACCAAAGTCAGACACACTAGAAAGGGTCACAAGCCATGTTACAGCTTCATGTACCCAGCCAGTCCCTGGTCCCTGCAATAATTTGTTCTGGTTTTCAGCTGGGGATGGAAATTGCACTAGAGGTAACACACAGATAACTCTTATTAATCAACACAACTTCCCAACCCTGCAGAGGGCCACGAGCTTCCCTGGGAACTGGAGACAGCAGGGAAAAAAAGGACACAGGAATTTTGCAAGGCAGAGTTCCACTAAACTCTTCTTTCAGTGCTGGGGTGTTTGGCACGAGCAGGAGCTCCAGGAAATCCCTTCCAAGTCCTTTCCTGTATCTCACACACACACACACACACATCTGGCTGGTGGAGAGGAGCCTTCTATAAAGGCCTCACATGCACACACTCAGAAAATCCCAACCTGAACAAAACACTGCTCTGCCCACACTTTTCCTACCCAGAGAGAAGCCAAGAGCACAATCTAAACACACACCAGAGCTGGTTAATTTGCTGTGCTGTTGCAAGGTGCTCACAGAAGGGAGGTCCATGCTAAGCTTGCAGACAGTGTTGGCTGCTTCAGGATGAAGTATGGGATATTCTCCAGCTGGTGGCTTTCAGTTTGCTGCCAAAGGCCTGTAGATTAATTTTTAAGAGGCCACAATTTGTAGAGAGAGAGTAAGACTAACATCAGAGCATTCAAATGCACTTTTACATAAAATAACAAAGGACTCTGTCTATGAAAAGTTCTGGAAAAAACCTGTTCTTGAAAAACCATGTGAGAGTGTTCCCTGTGCCCATATCAAATCCCTGCTCCCAAATCCCAGATTTGGTATGAAGAAGGAAGGAAGATGAGGGTGTGTTGCTCTGCAATCTCATCTCTCCTGCCCACCTGCCCCTCACTTCCCAGGAGGATGAACCATCCAAAGTCAGCTGAAAGCAAGTTCAGCCCGAGTCCTACTCAGCCCCCAAACTCCAACCAAGAGCACCACGTGCATGTGGAGAGCAGGGACTGAGAGGGGAAACCCCACAGGGCTGTCATGGGTGGGCAGGCAGTGCCAGGAGCTCAGGGTATGAGCTGCCAAATCACATTCAGGGCAGAGATTTCACTTCTTACATGGCCATTCCTTCAGTGTAAAGTAATTAACCAAATCAGGACCCCATCCCTGCACAGCACCCAAACTTGCCTCTTCCTGACTTAATTTGGATGCTCATTTTGCTATCTGTGCTGCACAGCATAAAACCATAAATCACAATTCCTGGAAGAGTAGAGGAGAATGCACACCTTGTCCCTCATACAGGGCAGGACAGACATAACTTAAATACAGATGTTCTGAAGATGATGCATCTGAGACATTTTTTCAGAAAATCAGACTTGGCTCTAAAACCATCTGGAACCTGAAAATGAGTACAGATTTCCCAGTTATATCATTAGAGTTTCAAACATAGTCCATTACATCAGATACAAACTAATTTACCTGCATTATTAGTCTTCATTAGTTGTATTACTAATCCTCTCAGGAGACTCAGCTGTGAACATCAACCACCATGAGCAAGGCTAAGTGCAAATAACATCAACAATTATCTTTTTACCTGTTTTTGACATTTATAGAATTTGTGCCAAACTCATCCCAAGAGCAATGCAAAAATGACACCCTGGGTCAGTTCAGTAGCCTCCCCTCAAATCTTCAGTCAATACTCATTTATTTTCTTAGACAGATTATCTATTTCCCCTAATTAAGCACATTCTGTCTCAGACACCACACATTAAACATTATTTAACATTTAAATATATCCCAGAATTTATTTTAAATTTTTTTCTCTGTCCAATGGTCTCTCTTGGTCTTTGCAGCACCATCAGCTCTTTCCAAGGGAGCAGAAATGAAGCAAAACCTTAATCCTAGCAAACAGCTTGCTGCCTGCCTTCAGGAGGTATCTAATGGATTTCAATCCCCTGGCAAAGAAGGCTTCAGCTTTCATTGGTTCTATAGGTTATTGTGCCTTTCTTTGTCTCCCGAAAGCCAAAGAGAAATGTCCCCTATTTCCCCAGCAGATTGTCACTGCTGTGTCCTCTGTGCCTTCAGAGCCAGCTTCAGAGGGCCAGCAACCTGCCAGCCTGAATTATAGATGGCCTGACTGCTCAAACATCCCTTAACCAGGTTTTATTTAAAAAGATAACTCCATGGGATAGGGCAAGCCAGCCAATTAACCAGGAGAAAAATAAATGTGTGCCTTTTCCTCATGTCCCTTTCACTGACTTAGGACCTGGGCCCAGATTCTCCACCATTTTGGGAAGGTTACATATATTCCAGCTTTTTCAACACCCTGTTTCATAAAGTGCAATTTGCTCTTTCTGGGTGATTGGTGTCAATTCATCATCTTCAAGTAACACTCCACGGTTGATTTCTGCTATTAATTTATTTAATGGTTTGTATTAACAGGGACAGATGCTCTCCTGAGTTGTTTTAGAAGTGTTGCACCACTAAGTCAGTGAGGTTATTTCCAAAATAGAGGAGTGCTTGCACCAAAGGCTGTTCAACACCTCCAGGGTATTCCCAAACACCCAGTCAGGCCAGTGCCACTGGGGCCACTTTGTTGTCACTGACCACTTTCACCTCACTTTTATTTAGATATATTCCTAGGATGCAAGATGCTGTTTCCTTAGTTAGGGCTGTTTTGTCAGCCACAAAAGAAAGAAAAAAAATTACTGTGTTTTTCTTGTGAGATGTTTTCCCAGCTATGGTTTGCTACAACCCAAAGGGATCTTGCTGTGACCACAGTCCTTCCTAACCCTGACCCAGGGGCTTCTCCAGTGCCAGGGAACACCAGGAGGAGTCCTGAAGCCAGTACCTCTGATGGCACTGAAAGCAAAGGATTCCTTTTCCAAAGCAACCCCTGGGTCACTTCCCCAAGCACCAAGGTGAGGGGACTTTGCAGCTGCTCTGAGCTGTTTATTGCACACTGCTCTACTGACAGGTCTTTCCAAAGGACTTTCCTTTATACTTCCAGTGACCCTACACTCAAATCTTCCACATTTTAAGTATTTTTTTAGGGGAGCGAAGGGGTTCACCTACCTAAGTGAGCTGCAGTCTGTCCTGTGAGCTTCCCAGTAAATTGTCCCCAAAACACTCTGAACTTGGCTGCAGTTCCTGCTCATTATGTCTGCAGACACTTGACTGAGAGCTCTCTCTAATGGAAATATTTGGCAACTGAGGTTTGTGGCCATTTTTTCTGCTGATTTAATTTCTTCTGACCAAATACTGAAGGAATGAAGAAGAGATCTGTTTTAAATAATGAGGAGATTTGACTTGGGAACATGATGCAGCTGCTTTAGTATTAAGAAAAAAATAATCACTTTAAAACTATTTTGCCTGTCATGTGGGAAAGCCCTGCAGAAAGGCACTGGGAAAAGAATGCTACTTGCCATGAGCAAAGGTTACTGAAACTCGTGGTGTGAAGGAAAGAACACAGTGGTAGAACTCAAAGAGGGGCTTGATTTGGCAACATTTATCCTGAGCCAGGTGTGCCCAGGAGGCCAAGGGGGCCAGTGGCACCTGGCCTGTACCAGCAATAGTGTGGCCAGCAGGACCAGGGAAGTGGTCCCCTGCTCTGGGCATTGGTGAGGCCACAACTCAAATCTTGGGTTCATTTTTGGGCTAAAGGATTCCCTCACCCTCAGGAATTCAGTCATTCCTTTGCTTCCTTCAGTGTATTGACTTGTACAGCTATGCCCAGGACTCACATTTCATAGCAAGGGGCTCAGGTTGGGCCACAATCCTACACTGTAAACAGAACCTCAAGAACCACTGCAATACCATCACAACTCCTCCTTAATGTTAAATAAAAAAATATTTCACGTGATGTATGCATCAAGAGTGGTAAAAAGAGAAATTCATTATGACAGAATGATGAGATTTCCTCAAACTTTCATTTTCCAAGCTGTGAGGAATAGAAACTACAAACACATATCCAAGATAGCAATGGCACACTTGGATTTAAGCATTCACTTTCCTCAATGCAGATAGGCAAAGGGAAAATTATGAAGTAATTAATGATACAGGTGTCTTCTGAATTCTCTGTACTTTTGCCTTGTGGTATGTCCTGAACAATAAAAAGGATGCAGTTGTCAGCAGCAAGAAGATAATAGTTTTCATAAGGCATGTTTGTGTCTAGCACAGCTTATTAAGAAAGTTTATATAAGCATCATGTCCCAGTACCTAATCCACCAAAATAGGTCAATCAAGCATTGCCAGAGAAAAAGAAACTTTTTTAAAAATAAACTGTTTGGGAACTTAATTCAGTTTTTATTAAACTACAGGGCTCTTTCATTTTTTCTAACACCAGGGATTAATGTGGATATGGTAGAAGCTGCATGTCTGACTTTGCCCTGTCAGTTCTCTCAGTGCCTCAGCACATTTTGGAAGAGGCAAATTTGGCTTTTCCACAGGGGGGATGCACAGCAGTGCACCAAGTCAGCGCCCTTCTGCCAAAATATCAACATACCAGCAGCCAAACACCCAAATGTCTGGATCCTGGTGATGCTCCAGCATGTGCAGTTGGTGTCTGGCAGATGCTTTTCCCCCTGCAGCCCATCCTGGCTGAGCCACCTCTGCTGCACCCACCCTCTGCAAAGGTGGGACACTGCTGCTGGCACAGCCTTGTTATCTCTCTGGAAACATTCAGGTCTTACCACTGCTGTTGTTCCTGTTTAATCCTCGGGATGACTCAGAATAGTTGCTACAATGCAATATCAGTTTGCTGTTTCTTTGCATAAAATGACTTGTGATGCACACCAGGAGAGCAGACAGAGTACCTCTCACTTTTAAAGGGGGAAAATGAGGGTCTGGGGAACCATAAAACCATCAGTCTGGAAAGAGAATAGCACAAATTATTAAACACTCTGTTTATAAACACCAGGAGAACTATAAAGTGGTTTTAAAAAGCATGTTTTAAAAAGAACACTTTGTACCCAACCCAAACTCATTTCCCTCTTTGACAGGGTGAGTGGGAAAGCAGGAGGTGGTAGATGTTGGATGTCTTGATTTCAGTGATGAGAGACGAGGGAAGTGGGGTTTCCAGGAGCTTGCAACAAGGTGTCCCAACAATCTGTCCTCAGGCTGAGAGCACACATTGCCCCTGGGCTCCCCAAGTGCTCCTTCCTGCTCAGTTGCACTCACTATTTCCATTCATTTTAAGGACCTAAAGTAAAGCTTCAGAAACATGCAGCTGGCCTCAGCAAAGAGGGTTCTGCCCACCAAGGAGGGCAGGACATGCCCACAGACAAACCAGAACCAGGTGTGACCAGGTAGGGATGCTGGTGGAGAAGGGGATGCACTCAAGGAGCTGTGCCAGGCCAGCAGTGCATCATCAGCCACACACCCCTACAAACACACCTTTTAGGTGCTCAAGGTGTAAATTAGGGTTAGCTGTCAACCTAACCTAATTTGAAACTAGCCAGTAAATCTACCTGTGAGTGCCTTGACAGCTTCTTTGGCACCCTCTGAAAAGGAAACATCTACTGAAAATAAAAATATAAGAACCCCAAGATATCTAACATTGGCTGTCAGTAATATCTTATTTAAGCAAGACAATGTGTCCACAGCCCTGTCCCACACTGTTATGTATTTCAGAACAGTTAGCAATAAATATCTGGCTGTATGTTTAGAGAAAGCTGGGAACATTGACAAGTGAGCTCCATTTCCCTGTTATTTACTGTTGAGCAGAGGTATTGATAAGAGAGCTAGAGAGAGGATGTACATTTCTCTCCATCTGCTTTATTACACCACTGTAAGGCACAGCAGGAAGGTCCCTGTAGAGTCAAGTGGAGAAAATAATAACTAGGTTTTAGATGAGAAGGAATTTAACTTTCACTTCTTCCATCCCAAACTGATCCCACCTTTCAGAAGTGTGGTGTCACATATGGGAAACCTTCTGCCAGACATCTTTTTTCTCCTCCTCACCTGAGCCACAGGATAACTTGATCCCTTCCCGTGGTGCCCATGGGCTTTCAGATTCACTCCTGGTTTAGGTATTTATTAAAGACAAAGTCAGTCTGACACCTGAGGCAGTCAGTGGGAAGTCTGAGGGGAGATGTCTGCCTCCTCTCCAGGGAAGCTTGTCCCAATTTGCTAAAGCTGAGAGCAGTTCAAATCTCAGTCAAAAGACTTTATTAGTGTGTGCAGGAGGGGAAAGCTCATCAGCAAGCAGTGAAATGGGTATCCCAGGGTGGGATGGTGGAGTAGCACCGTGAGCAAGGAACCTGAGCTCTTCCTCTGCCCAGCGTCCCCACAGATGGCCTGGGGCTGCATTTAGAGCTGAGGGACAAAGAGGTCAGTGCAGCATTAAGTTCCAGGGATTTTCTACAGAATTCTCCTGGGAAGTTTTTCTGCTGGGGGAAACAACATCAGTGTGAGCTGAGACCCCTGCCCTGGCCCTGCCTCCTCATGAGGACAGGACAGGGTCTCCCTGGGACGTGTCCAGCTGGAGGGAAGGGCACTCGAGCTGCCCTGTAAATGAGAAGCCTCTGTCAGCACTTTTTGGCATAGCTGCAGTCTTTAATTACACTTTTCAACTTTCAATTTCAAAGTTTTATTCGCAGCAAGAAAAATATCATTACCCTCATTTCACAGCTACAGATTAACAAAAGTGCAGCGAAGTTCTGAGAAACACAGCAGGAGATCATCTAGTTCTGAGGCAGGGTAACCCAGAGTCAGCAAAAAGTACCACCAGGGCTCGTCTCTGTGCTTTCTCATGACCCCCTCTAACAGAGGAGTAGCAAAAAAAAGCACTTATTTCCCCAAAAGGACCACTCCCCACAGGATATGTGTGATGAGTAGTCCCAGGGAAGGTACTGGAATGTCTTGTGTTAATACTATGACCATGTTTTTGCCTCACATGTATTTTTCTCATGTTACTGGTAACACCTTAGGGCATTGAAATGGAAGAATTCAAACTTTGCTTTTACTGCTTCACTCTCCTGACTCCCTTATTCAGATTTAGGCAAGTCAGCATCAGCTTTGCTTAACATCCATATTCATTTTAATTTCATGTTCCTCTCCCCTCACCCAGTGCCATGTTATTTGCAGAAAGAATTAACCACAGCCAGACCAAACACAGTGTTGAGCAATGAAGATGTTTCTGTGCCTGTCACATTTCAAACGTGCTCTCACTCACCACAAAACCCACAGAAGGAGGATTACAGAGGAAGGAAAAATCAGCAGCCACAGCCCAGTCGTTGGTTCACAATCATTTCCTACCATCAGCTCAGTTTCTTACCCTTGCTGTGTTCTAAGAGCGTATTGGGGGAAAAAAGGAATCCTCCTCTCTGTTTTCATCTGAGCCAAACAACCTACAGCAAAGGGAGCAACCATCTCCTCCCTGTGCTGGCATAGGAAAATCAGGAAACCTGAACAGGTTCGGGCTGCTGTTCTGATAAAAGGCTCTTAGTGACCACTAGGTGGGGAGAGAAACTTATTGTCCCTAAATCCCGTGGAAAACACGCCAGCAGCACGGTGCGCTCTCGCTCCAGGCCCTCCGTGTTTAACCCGACCTCTCCCCTCCCTTCCCAGCTGCAGATGAGTGCTGGGCCATGAACTCCATGTGATTAGAGGCAAAAACAGCCCTCAGTATGATCTGCAGGTTTCATTTATGATCTGCAGCCTTTCTGGGCTCTGTTGCAATCCCTGAGATATCGGATCTTAAATTGGTTGATGATGCTGGAGTAAGTTTAATATTATGTACAGGAGATGTTGGGCCAAAGTAATTTTTAGGGGTGAGTTCCTTACTGAGAGATTTATTTGGCACAAGGATGTGGACTATTGTGTATTTCTTTGGTTATTAACTAGAAGGTACTTTAAAAAAACTGGGTTTGCAGCTTGTGAGTCCTAGGAGAGAATGATCAAATTCAGAGAGTTTAGGAAAGATGACTGAAGAGATGCAAGGCATGAATTATCTCTCCAGTTATCTCAGAGATGCCAATATTCCCTCTTTCCAAAGATTCAGTCATCTATGTTCTCATGAGATAACTATTTGCAGGGTGCCTGGGCTCTGTGGAGGGGTGGATCTCCCTGAGGAATCATCAATCCTCCACTGGCAACCAGAACCCCCAAGTCAGCCACTTTTCTGAGCTGCATTCAGCAGGCTGGCATGGATCTGAGCCTGTGTGGCTAAAGGCTGCCTTGCAGAGCCCCACAGCCCCCAGCAGGGTTAGCTGCAGGCAGAAATGCAGGCTTCCCCATCCTCCTGAGAGTTCAGACCCAGCTGATGAGGGTGCTCAGTCCCTACTCAGAGCCAGCTGGCTGCTCTAAACCTGGGCTGGCTCTGCGCTGAGAGCGTGGCTGCAGCACAAACACGTCCTCAGAAACCCGACCTCCTGGTATCCGCCCTAGAGACACAAGCAGAAGCTCTCCTTCTCACTTGCAGTCTGAGCTGAGAACTACAACAGCGCCCACAAACAACTGTGGTTGCTATAAAAATTGTCTCTTAGTCACCTTTCAGTAGCAAATACCTTGAAAGCATTTGGCTTCAGTAGCTGTAAGTTTCTCACTCATGCCTGGTAGTAAACAACATTACCCTTCAAAGGAGATGTGAAGGTTGCCATGGAGCTCCCAAATCTTTCTGGTCCAAGAGAAGTTAACGTTTCAACTACAGCATTTTGATGAGGATATTCTGTGTTGTCTTTTTCCTCCACATTCCCTGATAGAGGAATCAACCTATGGACCAAATAAGAGAAGCTCTTGGCACCTACTGCACTCATCTACCAAGTTCAGTGTAATGTACTTCCAAGAGGAACATCTGGCTCTGTAATTTTGTTCCTTGGCAATGCAGCTGTTGTCTGCATGGCTGGCTGCCCCTCTCTGCTGGCAGCTCTGAAACTGCACTGGGGTGTGCTTTGGACACAGAATGCTGCTTTAGGATGTCTGGATGTTCTGTGTCCTTTCCTCCTTCCCAAAACTGCCTGCACCTAGGAATGATATTGCTTTGCAAATGAATGCAAGGTGCAGTCCCTCAAATTTCACCTCACTGCAGATGGAAGCAGCTAGGGAAGAACACCAGCATGGGCCTGTTTACCTACTCAGCAGAATTAGCAGCAGGTGTTAGTGAATTGAACACCCCACCTGCAGTTAGCAGGCACACATCATCACATATGCTGCCCTCATACAGGGTAAGAGAGGAAAGAACTCCTGTCTCAATCACAGGCTGTTTTATGGAAGCTCTGCTGAGATCTTAAGTGAATCTGAGACAGAAAATAATGAGTTTTCAAGGGAATTTAAATGTCAGATTTATCTATTTATCAACAGTAAAAATTTAAGGTGTAAAATTTAGGTTTCAGGCCACCACCATTACGTTTGCAGAGAGGCAATGCAGCATCAACAGCTACAGTACAGCTTAAACTCAGAGGGAATGGCATGAACCTGAGTAGGGGGAGGTTTAGGAAAAATATTTTCTCCCAGAGTGTAGTTGGGCACTGGAACAGCTCCCCAGGGCAGTGGTCACAGCACCAGCCTGACAGAGCTCAAGGAGGGTTTGGACAATGCTCTCAGGCACAGGGTGTGGTTCTTGAGATGTCCTGTGCAGGGCCAGAGTTGGACTAAATGATCCTTATGGGTCCCTTCCAGCTCAGCATATTCTGTGATTCTGTAATTCTACACTGACAGCTGACTGGTCAGTCACTCAACTGTGCAGTGCATTCAAATCTTCTCAGAAACAATCCAGTTTTTACAAAAGACTCATAGGATAAACACTCCAGAGCAACACCTAATGCTGAAAGAGGTAGGGATTTTCATTTATGCTGGAGGAGAAACTCTTAGGCAGAAGAACCAAGGCATGGGCTAAGAAAGGGTGAAAATGCCAGTAATGCAATGGATACCTTTAAAGCCACCTTTGTGTTGGGAGAAATGAGCCTTGCAGGGGATATGTGAAACAAATTGGTTAAAATTCAATGATCATTAAGGTTGGAAAAGACCTCTGAGATCACTGAGTCCAGCTGTTAACCCAGCACCACCATGCTACCACTGAACCATGTCCTGAGCCACCAGAGACCACTGAATGATGTCTTTGTGTTGAATACCACAATGATGGGCAAAAACAGGAGAAAGGACAGCATAGGCTGTAAATTACTGAAGAATGATTGTCAATGAGGGGAGGACAGAGTCCTTGATTGTAGCAACCAGATTGTGGCTGGAATTTGGGGTAAAGTCAAGATACTCCATAGGAATGAAGTATCTTCCAACAGAGCACTTCAAGTTTCTCAAGGAAAGGATGAAAGGAAATACCCCTGCCCAGGTAGAGCATACACAGGGTGAACACTGCCATCAAAATTCATTAGGATAAAGGGCCCTGAGGCAAAACACCACATTGGAACCAAAAGTGTGAGCCCACTGGAAAAACAAAACAAAACAAAAACAAAAAACTTGCACATGCTCTGGCCATCCTCACAGTGCCTGGCCCAAAAACACAGACAATTTGAGGTGTCCAAGAATTACTGTGCAACAGTGTGCTCCCACCAGAGCAGGAGCAAAGTGAGCACAAACAAGAGAAAAGCCCACTTCAGAAAATGAAAAAAAATTCTCCATCTGCTAAGGAATGAAACAACAAACCCTTTATTTTAAATTAGTTTGGAGGTGACAAGTGTCCCCTCAGGAACAGCGACGTTAAGGGTGTTAAAAGTCCCCTGCCTGCTCCACAGAGAGTGGGAGTTTTGATAGACCACGATAACAGAGCTCAGGAGCTCAAGGTGACACAAACCCTGCTTTTAAACTGTAATGTTCCCACTTTAGTGCTCCATGTTTTTCCCATCAAACAGTTGGAGCAGTTCCCCAGGATCCAAACTGCAGTTGGCCTCTGACGCTCGGAATAACCTTTGGAGCAGAGAAACCCCCCATTTTCTGTCAGGTACAGCTGAGTGTTTGTTACAGCTCCCTGGTGAGTTGCTATGAAAACCAGTGTCAAATTAATAAAAGCCTTAGGAAAAAAAAGTCACAGGGTGAGACACTGCTGCCATATTTGGGGCTGCTAATTACAGAGAGGCAGGAGAGGCTGGGATTTCACCTGCTGGCACTCTGCTCGCTGCTACTCCTAAAGCAGAAAATGCCTTCACGGCTGGACGTGGAGGTCAGCTGTGGGAAGAGAGAGAGAAGGAGAAGCAAACAGCTTGTTAGGGTTTGAAAGCTCAAGTTTTCCTCCTGCATCATAACAGCAAAGCTGTGTGTCTCCACAGTGGGGAGCAGCAGCTGTGAGCAGCTGCCTGTTGTGAGCAGTAACCTCGTGGTTGTGGGAAATTGCTTGGCCCATCAGATCCGTCCTGCTCAGAGGTAAATGTGGTTTCTACAGTCTGGAAGGAAGAAAAGGCTGTGCACCTGAGAAGATCTCATAGCTATATTGTCATATCCTTTTGTATTCCAAGCCTGTTCTGAACCCAGTCTTCTGAAACCCCAAAATTAGCCAGCTTGTTGGTTCCCAAACTGATTTGTGTTGGGACTTGCCAGCCAAAGAAATTTAGTTACAGGAAGTGTCCAGACTTGGATTTTGCCTCTTGGGGCAGAATGGCAGCAGCTGGTAGGAGTTGTGGGATGCAGCAAATTCAAGCACAAATTCCAGCCCAGACCATGGGATTATCTCAACAGGGAGAGGCAACACGAGGAGGATGAAAGAGCTGAAATAAGGAAAGGCATCGGTGTCATCAGGTGTTCATTGCTGATATCTTCACAGTCCTTGATACAGCTGGGTAGGGAGAGGGAATGTCCTTCCTAAAGGACATTTCCAGGCAAACATCTCTGCTGTAACACAGAGAAGCAGAGGAGGCCTGACCTGAGCCCTGAGAGTGGCACCTGCAGGACAGAGATCACAGAATCACAGAATGATTTGGCTTGGAAGGGACCTCAAAAACCATCTAGTTCCAACCTCCCTACCATGGACAGGGACACCTTCCACTGGACCAGGCTGGTCAAAGCCACATCCAGCCTGGCCTGGAACACTTCCAGGGATGGGGCAACCCATGCCAGGGCCTCAACACCCTCATAGTTAAGAATTGCTTCCTAACATCTAATCTGAACCCAACCTCTGTCATTTTCAAGCTGTTCCCCATTGTCCTATCATGCTCTGCCTATATAAACAGTTCCTCTCCAGCTCTCCTGGAGGCCTTTTTGGTACTGAAAGGTCACAATATGGTCACTCAGAGCCTTCTTTTCTACAGACTAAACAGCCTCAACTCTCTAAGCCCTTCCTTGTAGCATAAGAGCTCCATGCCTCTGATCATCTTCATGGCCTCCTCTGGACTCACTCCAACAGGTCTATATCTTTCCATTTTAGTCCTTCCCAAGTGCTGCAGAGTGGCAGCAGGAAAATCCCATAAACAGCAGAGGTCCCACAGCAGGAAAATCCCATAAACAGCTCCTCTGGCCCCCAGCTTGCACTCAGAGCAACCAACTTTAGGCACAGCACATGACTCGAAGGCATTTATCTTAGCAGGAGATAACCAGTGGTCACGGGTCAAGGGCATGGGCTGCTATTTCTGGCAACCCCAGAACCTCACACGTCAGCTGGACAACACCTCCCCTTCTGGTTCCCTGCTGTCACTTGCACCTCTGGCCTGTGAGAGGCTGGAGCTGCTGAGTGTCCCTGTCCCCCTGCACGGTGCTGGGTGAGACAGGAGCCTGTTCCCACTGCCATCTTCAAGGCACTGCTGGGTGCAAACCCTGCCCAGAGCCACTGGAGCAGGGGCCACGGTGACAGGAGGGGAATTAAACCAGGATATTATGCAAACACTGAATGAGAACACAAACCAGGCCTTTTACAGGAATAAAATGCACTTAGTTGAGTTTTCCCTGGTTTCCACAAGCACACACCCCAGTTCCATCAAAAGCGAGCAAGCAGGCATGGTTGAGTGCTGAAAGGCTGTTGCTCTGCTATTCACGGCGTGACAAGTTGCAGGAAGAGCTGTCACATGAGCCCACTCTCACACAATTTCCCAATGGACTGTTTTCCAGTCCTCCTTACCTCAGTGCAAATTTGGAAAAGGACTGCTAACAGAACCTGGTCAAATGAGTTGGGAAATCTCCTGAGGACAGATTTCTGAAGAGCTTGACAGCTCCTTTTCTGGGAAAACCTATAAAGTAAGTTTATTTGTATAATTCCAGGTACTCCTCTTTTTCTTTTTTCTTTTTTTCTTTCACCAAAAATCAAAATTATCCCAAAATAATAATATCCCATTATTAACCCAAAATTATCTTGGTGAATTTGAAATTGTAGCAATCTAAGCTGTACTTCCCAACTGGTAAAAAAAAAAATTAACAGTACTCAAGACATCTAAGAAAGAGGAGAAATGTATGTAAGCACCATGCTATTATTCAGATGTCATGCCACTATTCAGATATTTCATGAATGGCTTTAACTGGGGATTATAATCTGCAATGTTTAACCAGTAACTAAAATAGAAAAAATTGGTGTGAATGAGCATTTTGAGAGTGGATGAAGCTCAGAGGATGAGCTACAGGAAGGACTAAAAACCACTGGAGAATTTCAAAGAGTATAACAGTGGCAGGCTGAAAGGAAGCCTCTTATTCCTGCTGTTCACTTGCAAACAAAGGATAGGGCTGTCTCCCACAGCAGAGGGAAAGTCACAACATCTTCCAGGATTCCAGGATTCCTTTCTCAGGAAGGGCTGAGAGACCTGCAGAGAGGACAGGAAGGACTGAAATGCTCTTGGAAACCATCTTTGCTTTCTTTGCTGTGGTGCACCTGAGCAGCACCTGCCACGTTGGTTTCCCAGCTCAGCTGATGATGGTGATGAAGGCTGGTGGGCTCAGGACTGAGTGTGGGAGCCTGGCTGTTCTTCACCATCATCACAAGCCCTGTGGCCCAGGGGATAAGGAGGAACTGCTCTGGAGGGTGTGACTACAGTGGGATTTCTGCAGCTCTCAGGCTGCTTGGGGGCTCAGGTGGAAAAAGACTACAGGCTGTGACAAAAAGAAGGCTTCACAGCTGGGCCCCTGGCAAAAGCCAGGGCAACACATGGTCACAGGGCTCAGATGAGCACAGGGGGCTTTGGGAAAGGCTTTTCCAAGAAAATGCTCTACTGGATGCTGGCTACTGGGACCAGGCTGTGTTTCCTCATCACCTGCAGGAAAATTGGGGGCTGTTCTGCTCCTGCCAGTGATGAGCAAAATCCATCAAAAAAGTCTGAAGTGTAAATCCTGAAGTGTAAATTACAGAAGCTCATCAGCTGCTTGTTGTCTTCAAGTCAGTTTCTCTAATGTTTTGCTTCATTTGTGAAATAAATCTGCTTGGTTTGAGATGTTTGTTCATCTCCACACTGTACTGATCCCCTCCTGAGAGAGGACACAGAAGTCTCTGCCCAAAATCCACCACCACAGGCAAAGAGGAGAAATTATGTGCTCTCTGCATATCAGAAAATGTAGAGTTCATCCCAAAGCAACCCGAATAATCAGGTCTGATACCTGCAGGGTGCAAATCAGGAAGACAAAGAAGAAAACTAATCTTCCTGACCACATTCCTAAACCTGTATCTGACCGTTACCAAATATCTCCCAAAACCAGTAGAAAAATTATGTTGGAGTTAAGCTCAGTCAATAATATTTCATTGGGAATAGATGCACATATTATTCACTGTAGGTGTTGTCTACATCTTATTTGTTTTACCAAAGAAAATTTGAAAATTTTAGGAGTCAGTTTTGCCCCCTGAATCTCCAGAGGTATCACCAGTGTTAAATACACTGCCATGGGGATGGGGTGCCCTCAAGTGCCTCTAAACTAAGGAAAATGACCCCCAGGGATTCCTGCCATCCCATGGCAGGCACTGGGAGCAAACCCAGAGAGCTCTGAGGGTGGCAAGTGTTGAGCCAGACCCATTTTACAGGAATGTGCCCCTGTGGGGTAACAGTGAGCAGGGAAAGGAGCCCTGAGCCTGCTGATTGTAGCCCAGTGCAGAGCACGGCGCCGCAGGGTTCGGCAGCCGGAGATCCCCAGGATGCATCGGCGTGTCCTGAATCCCACAAAGGCCACTGCTAAATAAGCAGAGCTTCCTCCTGGGAGAGATGTCAGAGCCCTCTCAGGGAAGGAATGAGCCAGCCAGGGATGAGAAAGAGGAGGCTCAGGTGGGTGAAGAGTTTCTAAACCAGCCTGAGCGTGCCATGAACGCCCACCATGGTGTGGCTGCAGCTCCTGCCGCACAAACCACACACACCAGCCCAGGTGCACTGACAGCTGGGTTACTGCAGCAAAAGCACTGCTTCTGACTACTTTCCACCTCTCCCTCCCCCTTCCATTGTATGCTCAGCTATTTGTAGGTCCTGAGGCTTTGACCCAAGCCCTTGACCTTAAGCCTTATGTGATTTTTGGACATTTCAGCAGTCTAGGTAGAGTGCTCACGTCCCTCACTTGTTTTACCACCACACCCAGACACCATTAAAGCAAGAGGATGATTTGGCAGTGCAAATAAAACCTCCAATTCCTACAAAAGGAGCAAAGTTATCTATTGCTGCCTGCACTTCTCCCATAACTCTCATTCATTTGTGGAAAATCAAGCTGTCTGTATCACGAGCTGGGGGAGGTCAGCCTGCAGAAAACCAATGCAAAGGGGAAAAAAAGAGCAGAAGAGTTTCCCATGCTTTTTCTCCTTTAAAGAGCTCATTGTCAGGTTAGACCAAGCACTTTCTGAGTGACAATCAGACAGCTGGTTTAGCTGTGTCATGGGCCCACACCCTTCAAACAAGGCAGGAGCTGGTCCCTGCCCTGAAGATGAGCAGTATAAATAGAAAAAAAGAAGCATCCCTCACTCCTAATTCACTCATGAGATGAGGGCTCTACTTGGATGATCCACTCTGCCTGTGCCAGTGTGAGCAGCAGGTTTGGAATTGGTGCTCCCAGGTCTCATTGCAGTGCTCTGGCACAGGGCTCTGCTGAGAACAGGCTCAGCAAGGAGACACAGAACAAAAACTGTGACATCCCACCTTGGTCCTCCTCCTGTCTGCCTGCTCCTGGAATGTGGAGGCAGCAGCAGCCTTCTGCTTATTTTTGAGCAGAGGCAGAAAGATCACATGAAGCAAAAAAAAAAAAAGCACATTCCCTTCCTGGAAGCAGCCTGCTCCCTTCTTTCCAAGAGAGTAAAAACTCTGTGTGAGTGTTTTATGAATCAGACGTGTGTTCATTTCAACGACAAAGCCAGCTTGGCAATTTGGGCTGGAAAGGGGGAAGCTGAAAACCTGCAGATTCCAACTGGCATGATTTTAGACACAAACCTCTTCCCCCCATTGGAAACATTACATTTGGACCCATCTAACTTGGGGAAGTTTCTCTGCTTTTAAAGAAATTGCAGGTTGTGTCCCAAGCATTACTCAGAGGTGAACAAAACAGATTTGTCCCTGTAATGACTTCACTGAGTACATCCACACACGGTGCTAATTGATCACAATGTTGGTGCCCTCAGTGCTGCTTGATTTCCTGATTGCAGCCTTTTTACATTCCCAGCAGTCCACCATCTGCAGAGGCAAATGCCATTTCGAGATGCAGAAGAGGCACAGATGAGGTTTCTCTTTGTTCAACCTCCTGCTGTACTGCTCAACCTAAAATAAATGTAATTTAGGGAAAAAATCTCTACAGAAAACATCATAGGTAAGGAAAAAGAAATTGTCTGAAGTGGTGTTTTTTTTCTGCTGTACTAATCCCAGGCTGAATACTTACCTTAGTCCACTTCTCCCCACTGTGATAGGGAGAGGTAAACAGCTTTTGTCAGACAGAGGAGAGGAGAGGAGAGGAGAGGAG
>VZRX01004796.1:36250-63969 GCA_013398075.1 Notiomystis cincta
AGAGGAGAGGAGAGGAGAGGAGAGGAGAGGAGAGGAGCCAGCGATTTTCTGGAAGGCAATGAGAGAACTCTGATGCAAACAGGGAGAATGTGTACCAGGTGCAGATATTCCACTGTCCAGAGGGAACTTTTACACCTCCAAGGAAAACTCATCCTTGAAGTCCAAATTCAAATGAACAGAAAACAGCTGGAAATGCAGGCTCTGGCTAAGAGCCACCAGCTGTGGGGTGAGTGACACACAGAGCGCTGTCTGCAGCCAGAGATGCAGAATTAACTGTAAGGTGTCAGGGAGCAGCCTCTCCCCTAGCTGAAAAGTGCCCTTCCCATTCACAAACACACAAACACAACATGTGCAGATCTCATTTTACAGCAGCCCCCTCTGGGAAGCCAGAGGGTTCTCTGATGGGCAGGACACAAAACTTCCCTTGCTTGCCCTCCTCTCCTGGAAGCCTCTTATTTTATTAGCTCATCTTTGTAAAGGGAAATCCAATGGCTCTAAATATATCCATGGCAGCAGCTTGAAGCAGGGAACCCCCAGAGCTGCCATGGACCACCACGGTGCTGGTGCTGGTGGCAGCTGGAGAGAGGCTTGTTCCCTCTCCACAAGCCTCAAAGCTGACTCTCAGCACCTCCCATCAGCAAGATTCCTCTGAAAAGGCTTCACACAAAGCACTTCCATCTCCTGTGGTCACTGTTAAACTATCAGGATTTTCTCCTGAATTTACTGCTTCTGCTTTTCAATATTTCAGATTCACCTGAGGTCTCAGTGAGCACTTCACTGGGGTGGGAGGCTGATGAGTGGGGCTGACAGAAAGAAAGGGGAAGAGAGGGTGGAGGGAAATAAGGATAAAATGCCCTCATTTAATTAAATCTTAGCACAATGTGGAGAGCCATCCAGGCAACCCTAGAACAAACAGGAGCCACCCCAATATCTAAGACTAGAGGTGAGAGATGTGGTGGCTGTGGGGATATCTTGAAGTCCCAAATATTTTTTAGTGCAAAAGGCTGGCTCTTACATCAACATAGTCCAGGCAAGGTCCTGAATTTGATGGCCAGGGAAATTTGGTTTTGAACAGCATAGTAACAGTTAAGCTTAATATATTTCTGCTATATTCAGTCCAATACCAACACAATCCCTGCTCTAAAAAACTCAAAATCTAAACAGATTAGACAAAGGATAAGAAAAATGTGAGAAGATTTGCCTGAAATCAATTTGCAGTTCAGTAGTAGTGCCAGAAACTTCATTTCCTCATCAACACTGGTAGGTGGAAGGAGAGTGGCTGAATGTGTCTATTTCTAGCAGCAAGACATGAGGAGAAAAGCTTCACAGCAGTGTTGTCACCTTCAAAATCCTCCACCCTGGGGAGCTGCTTCAGGGTGAGAATGTAGAGACAAATCTGCTTGGTTTAGGCCAGGAGAGGATTCAGGAGAACAAGACCTATACAAGAGTAAGACCCCCTTAAAATCAGTCAGGTCTGGTGAGGAAAAGAGTTTGTGCAGAACATTGCTCTGACTGTCAAGTTTTAAACTCATAATATTGCACAAAGTTAGACCACTGCATTTCAGGAGGCACTGGAGGAATGTGGGGCTGGCAGGTTGAGCAGGGAGAGTGTGACAGAGCATCATATCCCTTTTGTGCTCCTGCACAGAAATACAGAATAAAGTTAATTGGCCAAGGTATTGCTAATTGCAGAGTTAATTTAAAAGTTTTCAAGTCCTTCATGTCCTGCAGATCTTCTCACCTAAAATTTTTGCACCAGCCTTGAACTTGCCAATCCCCAAGGAAGAAATCCCAGACACTCCCTGTCTGGCCTGTGCTGATGAAGATGAAGCTGATGCATCCACACAGCACATGGGAGTTGGAGATACTCTGCAGTCTTTGGAATAGACCTGCTGCCAGTAAATTCATTAATTAACAAAAGGTCAGAGGCACTTCCTCTAGAGCAGAGTTTGCCTGAGAAACTTTGCTAGAAAGTGCCTCAGGTGACATCTTCACTCCACAGTGGAACCACACACATTTAAACAAGATTTCCAAGCATTCAGACTAGTTGGCTCTTTTTTTTTTTTTGTATGGTTTGGGGTTTTTTGGTGTTGTTTTGTTTTGTTTTTGCTTCAGCCACGTCTTTCCAAACTGTGGCTCATAACCAGCCTGCTCTTATTGGGTTTGTGAGATGGTAATGACTGAAATCTTGGGAAAAAATCTGACCAATTTTAACCTGATTAATGAAATAGCAAAAAGAAAGCCATGGATCCAGACTAAATCATTAGACCTTCTGACCTTTGCTAATGATTACCAATAGCCCTGTGTGTTCCAGGCTGGGGCATGAAGGCAGCTCTGTTGTTCAGAAGTGCTCTTAGGGGAGCTGAAACTTGCACAGTAGTGCAGAAGGGTCATCTTAGACCTACAGAATTGCCACTTGCCTTCTGCAGGTTAACAAATCTTCTGTAAAAGGCAACAGGATTGCCTCAAACTTTGCCAGACTGCTAGATGACAGGTCTGGCCTGTTAATTCACACAGCAAAGTCGGTGACAACTTGATAAGTAAAAGATAACAACCCCAGAGCAGCAGAGGGGTTAAAGTTCTCTCAGTCCCCTGAGAAAAGTGGTGTAAAACAACGTGATCAGACTTTGCTGAAACTAAACCAGCTCTTAAAATGTTTTGATCCAGCTGATCTAAATGGTGCCAAACTAAGTTAAAGTAATGAGATTAAAAAGAACCTGTGTTTTTAGTCTGGACACAATTCTTATTTTATAACTTTATCATAACTCCTCTAAATCTGCATGTATCACCTATAAAGGTAAAGCAAACCTGTAGCACTAAGTGTGAGTTTTTCAGGTCAGATGTCAGCCTTCCTCACCTTCAAGAGAAACTCCTCCTGTTGGTTTATTCCAGGCCATCCATTATTTAGGCTCCAGCTTCATGGCTGCCCTTCCATAATTCACACTGAGGGATGTAAGGCCTTTTATTGATGCATCTCAAACTAATTCTCCACAAAGTGGCCCATGCATCAGAGCTTAGAATTGGAAGGGTCTGCAAAGACCTAAGAAATTTGGGAAGAATTTCTCCATTGAAAGGATGGTCCAGCCTTGGAAAGGGCTGCCCAGGGAGGTGAACATGGAAGTGTTCAGTAAGTGATTGGATGTGGCACTCAGTGCTGTGGTTTAGTTGACATGTGATAATGGAGCAAATGTTGGACTCCATGAGCTTGGACATTTTTTCCAGCCTCAGTGATTCTGAGATTCTCTGATTCCATGATCCTTCAGTTCAGTCCCTTGATAGCACGAGAAAACCTTTAGATTTTGGGAGATCCTTTTTTAAAAGGGGAGGAGAGAATAAAGTCACTTAAATCCTCTAGAAAAAAAAAAACACAACAGGGAAATTTCATCATTTAACCTCTTGCAAAAAAAAAGTGGAGGTGGGCACAGTCCTGCTGAGACTTGCCCAGCTTTATGATCAGGGAGGAATGAGCCATGGAAATTTTGTTGCAGGCCTAAATCTGGCCCAAGCAGCATTAAATCTTACCTTAACCAGGGTATGTCTGAAGTTGAAAAAAGCTTTCAGATAGATTATGCCTGTGTAAAATGGGAAGCAAGACAGCTTTTGGTTTTGTCTGATAGAGGCAGTGGGGAACTGAACAATGAATTCCTGGAATGTTTTGCTTCCTCAGGCTGTGCAGTTACCTTGCAACAGCATGCACCTACATACCTGGCAAACTTTCCCCACAAGGGCACGGGGCTGGTAAGGAAAGGCACAGAGGGGAGCAGGGTGCTGGGACCTGCTCAGCTGCACAGGCACCAAACAGAGCACAGGCTTGGGGTTTACCTCGATTACAGCTAGAAACAAGCCTGAAGAATAAAGCCCTGGAACCTCAGGGTGACCCAGCCAGGCTGCTGATGGTGGGAGTGATCAGCACAGCAAATGCTTGGAGAAGGCAGGTTCTGATGCCCAGAGCTCACAAGTTGCTCAGTTTGAAGCTGAGAGGATGCTCCTGCTCTCCTGTGCTGATTCTGGGAAGCCCTTTAGGAGTGCCCCTGATAGCAGGAGTGATGCTGGGCCTAACAGTGCCTGTAAGATCCCTGTTATCAGCAGGGAGGGGGGTGAATAAGGTGAAGGTCGTGGGACACAAATTACTGAATGACCAAAACTCCTGCTTAGACACAGCAAACAGAGTTCCCTGGGGCTCTCCAGGTGAACAGACAAATCTTGCTCACCCTGTTCACATGTTTTATCCACCTCCCATCCCTGGAAGTGTTCAAGGCCAGGCTGGATGGTCTGGGAGCCACCTCATCTAGTGGAAGGTGTCCCATGGCAGGAGGACCAGGACTAGATGATCTCTGAGGTCCCATCTAACCCAAACTATTGTAAGATTCTATAATTTTACCACCTCTTGGGGAAGGTGTCCAGAGTTGATCCAGCACAGATAGATCATCAAAGAACTCTGACAGACTTAGCCTGTCCTGGGGAGGTTGCAGGTGGGTCTGCCATGCCCCTTCACCACAAAAAATTGAAGGACACACATTTTGGGACCACAGAATTTCACTATTATGGCTGTTGGTCTTTACTCATGCATTATGGGGCTAAAAGACTTCCTTTCTTTGCACTTCCAGGTGTGCCACCCCAAGCTTGTGTGTAGTTTTGGGCATTTATCTCTCACCAGGTGTGAGCAGAGCAGGGGGAGTGTTTACCACCGGTGGAGGGCCAGCAGGGGGGTGTTTCCCCCTCTCAAAGCCTTCGAGCCTCGTGGAAGGGAAATGCAGCCAGCAGGATGTGCTGGGCTGCTGCACTGGGGTTTGTGTCAGTGTCTGGCTCGTTTCTGCTGGAAATTGCAAAATCTTTTTTGTGCAAGGAGCGGGAAGCTTCGCCCTTCGTGTGCGTGTAGATTGTTGTGTATTTAAATGGAGAGAAGGCTTAGGAGGCACGTGAAGCACCAGAACAAACCAGAGGAGGGGGCAGGAATCATGCAGTTCAAAGCTGGCTTTTCACAGACTGCTAGGCAGGGGTTGGTTTGATTGCTTGTTTGTTTGTTTTTTAATTTTTAATTTCTCCAACTCTTAATTCCACTTTATTCTCTCTGCCTGTGTTTACATGTTTACATTAGGAGGGGAAAATCTCTCTTTTTGGGGGGGGAGGGGAAATGCAATAGATACTTTCTGAGTGTGTGAACTGAAAAATCAGTTATTATTCTTTATAACAAATACTTTCAAGAGCTATAGAGACAGAAAGTTGACATGATCTAGCCACTAAACCTCCTCCCTGCTTCTCCACCTCCCCCTTTCCCTTTCCCAACTGGGAGAAAATACCTATTTGGAATCAGAGGAGGTCGTGCCCGGGATCAGGAGGCGTCAGGGGCAGAGCTCGCAGTTTCCCCGTGCCCCTCCTGGCCGTGAGCGTCCGGAGCTCCCGAATTCCGTATTCTCCCAAATCCTCCTCGCCGGTCCCGGTGCCGGCAGCCCCGAGAGCAGCTGGAGCGCGGGATGGAGCGGAGAGCCTAAAAACTTCATTCTGCAGGGGGACCTCTAGTGTTTTCCTTTCTCCATGTCCTGGCAGAGTTCCTCCAAAGTACAAATACACACAGAGCTCCCATTGTTTGCAGCCCTTCACAAGCCCACTGATCCTAATATGGAATTCAGCAGGAAACCCATGATTTCCTGACACACAGCAAGCTGGAGAAAGAAAGGAAAAACTCCATTAAAAACCTCCAGACTCTCCTCCATGTTAGAAATGCAATGGAAAATGGAGTGGATTTAACAGGAATCCCCGATTCCTGCGGCCAGGCTGGAAGAAGGGAGACGCGGATCAGAGCCGCGGGCTGCTGATATTTCTGAAGTCGCAATAAAGACTGAGAACGGCCGGGCAGGATGAGGATTTCCTGACTGGGACAAACGAAAAAGGACAGATCACTCTTTTTGGGGGGGGTTTTAATGATATTCCTCTCTGTGTGTTTAATTTATTCACCTCGATGATCCTCCTGACTGATCTGGTAACTGTTAGGAGCGGCTGTGACAGCCTGGAAACATTAGTATGATTTCCTGAGTTTGAGATTTGCTGCTCCCCCCTACCC
This sequence comes from Notiomystis cincta, assembly GCA_013398075.1. NCBI lineage: Eukaryota > Metazoa > Chordata > Aves > Passeriformes > Notiomystidae > Notiomystis > Notiomystis cincta. The sequence continues at coordinate 42,312 of VZRX01004796.1, forward strand.
CCCTCCTCCTCCAAACTCAGGAAAAGTCAATACAATCGCACTTCATTTTTCCTTCATGTGCACTTGGAAGTCCTGGGAGCAGCAGGAGCAGCGGCAGCAGCAGCAAGAATGAACTGCAAGGAGGAAAATGACAACTGCACTGACGGGAGCAGGAGTAACACCAAGAAGATGCTAAAATGTGTGGTGGTTGGGGATGGTGCAGTTGGGAAAACCTGTCTGCTGATGAGCTATGCCAATGATGCCTTCCCAGAGGAGTATGTCCCCACTGTCTTTGACCACTATGCAGGTAAGAAAGTGCTGTAAAAGGAATTGGATGGAGGACGGGCAGGTGGGAGGCGAAGGAAGCTGGAGGAGAGGACGGTTCCAAAGGGATGCAGGGGTTACTGCTCGTCCGGGAATGTCATTCAGGCCTGGATGGCTGCCCAGCAGCTGAGATGGCAGCTCATAAAACTGGGGCAATGCAGGATTTACTCAAAGATCTTATTTGTTTGCTTCTGATTTTTGTCTTGTTTTTGGCAAATAGGAAGCGTTAGGGGTGCAGTTAAATCCACTGTGTTTTGGGACAATGAATGTAATTCAGCCTCTATCAGTTTGTGTTCTTGGTTAGTTTTTGAAGTTCTGAAATGTGCAGTCTGCAGTTAGGAAGAATATATATATATATATATTCATATATATATATATATATATTCATATATATACATAAAAATATATGTTATCACAGTCTTGTCCCTTGTGGGAAATGATGCATAAATTACAATATTTATATTCTATTTAAGGAATAATCTTTGAGAATAAATCCTATTTAAGGAGTGATCTTTGAGAAAACCAGCATAGTCTCTTTGCAAGCTGTCAGTATATAACTCTTATTTCAGAGACGTTTGTTACTCCATCTATAAATAGATTTTAAGATTACAACTTGATGGTAGTGAAAAGCAGAAGTGGTGATTGATTTGAATATTTTATAGTAGGGGAACTTGCAGTATAGGAAAAAAATACAAACATAATCAAGATCATCAATGATATTGACTGCATTGCTGTGCAGAACAGACCCACAGATTAAGTACAATACTCACAGACCTCTTTCTGTAGCAATTACTGACCTCATCCAGCTGTGTCCAAAGTTATCAGGCAGATGTTTCATAAGCTAAGACTGGTGCTCAAACATCTGCTTAAATTTTACTATCCCAAATTCTACTGGTTTTCTTCTCACAGTGCTCCTTCGGCTTATGGGGGGTTTTTGTGGGATCCCTGACACACAGATTCTAGAAGCACTGCAAAACTCATTGCTTATCTCACAGCAGCAGTTGGAGTTTCCCTCATTCTCTCCCCACCTCCTTAAAAACTGAATTTTCATGGCGTGGCTTATCATAGATTTGGTATTCTGTAATGGGAAAAATCCCTGTTTGCATTCTGGCTCCGTGTCAGGTTTAGCAGAGGAACTGGCCAAACAAAAAGCTGTGTAAGTGCAGAATCTGATCCATGGAAATGTGAAGACCTTTTCCTCCACAAGAGTGGGCAGTGTCACTTCTAATGCAAGCAGCTCTCTCTTTTCCCTGCCCTTCCCACCAGACAGAGAGAGTGATCACTTTGGAGAAAAAACATTTACACAGACAAGATGCACGACACAATGGTGCCTGTTGGAAATGTGGACTTCCACGAGCCAAAATCCCCAAAATCCCTCATATTGCAACAGCTCCCACTTTCCTGTGACAGCTTCAGATCTGCTCATCCCTTACAAAATGCTGATCCCAGCACCCAGTGCCCTTCTCCCACTCTCCCCCATGCCCTGCAAATACCTCTGCCTATGGAAAAAGCCATCCAGCAGCTGGTGCCTGACCATGTGGGCATCAGGCTTGGTGGTTTTGGGGGGAGCCTGGGGGCACACACGAGGGCACTGATGCCAGCCAGGCAGGCTGGCACTTGGTGGGGGCACCACTCTGAGTGTCTCCTCCCTATCCAGCCACAGGTGACTTGCAGGGACTTGCTTTGATTCCCTTTCTCCTGTCAGAAATTGCCAATGGGCTCAAAAGTTACTGAAGGATACGAGGGCTGAGGGAAGGATGGGAAGATGAAGAAGCAGAATCCTGATTTCCTTGGGGTAAAAGGAGTATGCAGGCATTTTTAATCAAGGGTTTGAAGATTTAGCCTCTAAAATATCTCCAGCTATTTTTATCTGCCTTCTTAACTACTATAGCACATAAATAAAAACTAAAAATATTTTCAATGAGAAAACTCATAAAGATAAGGAGGAAAACAGCTCTGTATATTAACATGCTATTCTGAGACAATCCCTGTCCAGTGGTAGTGGTCAAAACTAGCATTGATCACAAATAGAATTCCAGGTTTTTGAGGAATCCCATCATTTATTATATCAACTTCACTACAAAACTGCACACAGAGTCAAGCAGTAGAAATTACTTCTAGAGCAGAGTGCTGGAAAAAAAATCCCACTCATAAAAATATTACATGACATAAAGTGTACCACAGCCTATTTAAAATACTGTGGGTAGTGACTGAGCAAAGAGCTCACTTGGGGCAACCTTACCCCTGAGCTTCCATTGGATTTTCCACTTCCATCTGTGTGGCACCCCATGGTGAAGAGGAGAGGGGGCACAGCACTACCATGGTCACAGAGGTACCATGGGCATGGTGACAGCACAGCACATGGGAAAGCTGCACACATGGACAGACCCTGAAAAATCACATTTGAATTTACCCCAGGGAACTGGTTTGTCTACTCCTGCCCTTGCCACTGCTGCAGCCAACTGTTTCAGTTTTCCCAAACAAGCTGAAAACATCAGATTCAATGGTTCATTTCTGTGCTGGAAATGCTCAAAAGCCATTAATTGCTGCAGATTTTTGCAAAGCTTCACTTTCCATGGAAGGTTTTCCACCCAGGCATTAATGCCAGCAGTGGTGTGTTAGCAAGGGCTTCCTCTTGCCTCACTAGGTCACAGCCTGGTTGTGACTCCCGGGGCATTTACCAATTTACTTCTTTCTAATGGAAAATGTGGGGGGTGGGGAGGGGAAGCATTAAAACCCGAGGATTCCAGTGGTGATCTCAGAGCAGTTTCTCACTGCCACGGCTCCAGCAGCTCGGGGGAGACAGTGATGCTCTCCAGCCCAGCTTTGGGAACAGCTCCAGCTGCACCAGTGCTGTAGCCAAGGCATTAACTGTTCATGGCCCTGAAACACCAGCTCGTGCACTTGCCCTGCTGCCTCCCATCTCCTCAGCTCCCTCCCTGGAGCAGGTGGACACAGCCACAGGAGTGGTCCAGAGGAAGCAAACAGCTGAGTGCCTGCAGCATGAGATCTGCACGGTGCTTATTCATGGGAAAGAGCCTGAAACCACTTTATAAAAGTTGGGCCCTACCTGCCTCTAAGAAAATGAAAGGCAGCAGCTGGATGTCACCCAGGAAGGAGCAGATATTCCTGCAGATAACTCACACAGCATTTACAGCTCATGTGCAGCGGTGCCTGGCACGGAAAGCTCTTGGTGGCTCACCACGTGTGCAGCTGCACTGTACAAAACTCCAGACCAGTTATTAGCTCCAGACTAGTAATACTCTGCCACAGACTTCACCCACAGTCCACAAAAACGAATTTCTTCAGGGCCTGTTGCCCGGGTTGGGATGTGATGGGTGTAGAGTAGGATCAGAGCAATGCCAGACAGATGGGGAGGGCAAGTTTGCTCCTTGGATACAAAAATGGTTTCTTTCGTTGGATGTGTGGAAGTTTATGAGTCTGGTTATTTCTCAAGGCATTTTGAAGAGGTTTTGCTGGAGGCCAGAGCCCTGAGTAGGTTTTCTTGCCTTGGTGAATTTCCAAGTCCCTCACTGGAAGTGTTTAGCCACAAGGCAAATGGCTGTTTCTAGGGCAGGCGACCCAAAGTGCTATCCCAGCACCAAACAGGATATTGCTGGCAATAACTGTAACAATAGGGACTGTTTGGATAGTGAATAGATGCTTCAACATGCTGGTTCCATTCCATCTTTTGAACATCAAATGCTGGTTTTCCGTGAGCAAAGGTCTCTCAGCCAGGGTGACTTGTATTGTGCCCAGCTATGTGAGGTTACAAATGTTTATTTAGGGCTGAGGTTGGACCAGCAAAAGAATTCAATTCAACTATTAGCAGAGTTGATTTAATAGTACCAAAGTTAGCTGGCTTGTTCTAAGAAAATATACATAAGAAAAACATAAGAAAAATGTATGTGGTTACTTAGGGTAACAACTTAGGAAGCCACTGAGCATCTCATTTTATAGTCATGAAGCCTAAAATCATAGCAAATTTTAGCATGAAATTTATTCATCCTAAAATTTATATTCAGGCTTCCTGGAGAGGTGATCAATGCCCCAAGGCTGTCAGTGTTTAATAGGCACTTGTATAATGCCCTTAATGACATGCTGTAATTTTTGGTCAGCCCTGAAATGGTCAAGCAGTAGATGATCACTGTAGGCCACATAGAACTGAAACTGCTCCATTCCATTCTATTCCAAATGTGCATTTCTTGTAGTAAAAAAGAAACTCTCTATGCTCAGGGAGCAGTAATGACAGCATGCAGCTAACTGGGCCCACTGTGCAGACAAGGGTGATTGGACTCACTAGGTGGCTGAGCCCTGAGGAGAAGAAGGTTGTGAGCCTTAAACTCAACTCTAGCTCAGGCACAGTGCAGGGATGACAAACAGCTTGAGGAGCCAAAGTTGCATCTTTGGTAAGTGAGAGGGGTCAATCGCTCCAACAGAGAGCTGCAAAGCATCTGCAAAGAGTAGATGGTGTAAATATGTCCCTCTGCAAAGAGTAGATGGTGTAAATATGTCCCTCCCTCCCCTCATGTGTCGGCACAAACTGGTGAACATTTATAAATAGTGAAGCCATTTGAAAAAAATTAGCATTGGCATGTGATCAGCTAATTAGTAGCATGCAGAATAGCTCAGCCCTGACTGGGGCTCTGTAAATTAAAAGCAATATAGAAGAAGAGAGACATTACTTACTGTTAGGAGACACATTTTTTGGTTCTTCAGTGATGATTCAATGAAATCTGTCTGACTTTGCACTGAAGTGGGCTGGAGCATCACCAGTCTCACAGAGCAGTGATCCCAACCTTGCTGGCCAGACAAGCCAAGCAAGAAAGAAGAGTCTCCTGCTCTGGCATTTTTAGTAGCATGGAGCAGGACTGCTGCTCTTGCCCAGAGCAGGGAGCTTGTACCTGTGCAAATCCACAAATCTCTTATATCCCGCCTGTATGTCACAGAACTGACCCAAATCCCTGGTGTTTGTCCTCCCATCAAAGAGAGGAGTTGGCAGTGGGCTATCAGTGATCCTGGGGCTGCCCATGGCTGCTTGTTCTCTGTCCTGGGCCAGGCAGGAGCACCCAAGGGACACAGGCCAAGCACCAGGGAGTTCTCTCTCCCCACGGGGCAGGAGCCACCAGCCAAGACATGGCAGAAACCAGATGGGAGCTGTAACTCCCCAAATTTCTCCATCTACAGGCACGAGAGCACATCTGTCCCCACTCTTGATGTGCTAGCCATTTTGAAGTGATTGCTAATGCACACTGGTTTCAACCCACCCCTGCTTGCCACGGTGTGTAAGTGATAACTGAAACCCCAGACCATCACTTTTTTCCCTGTTGAAACCCCAAGAGGAAGAGACTGCCCAAGCAGATCTGCAATTTCTGCATGGGTGCTGCCGTGGGAGTCTTCACACTGCCACATTCTTGAGACAGTTGTCTCCTATAAACAGTCTTGGTAGCACATTAGAGAAACTCTTCATACAATGTTTGGGGTCATTAACCTGAAATAGATATAAATAGCACTGAAAGAGAGCTGTGATGTTTATTTGCATGGATATTTGCAGTGGGTTGGGTTTGGTTTTTTTTCCTTTTAATGTTCATCCAATTTTGATCACACAGATTTGAACTTTATCCTTGAGACAAGAAAGCTTTGACTCTTTTAAGATCTGTCTCTTTAAACTGGCAGCCACTGGACAGATATGTTCATTTTGCCTCTCAGGAGCTAAAAGGACTTCTCTGCCAGTCTTTCTGGTATCATCCAGAATAGACCAGGGATCTCAATAAAACATTGAAGGTATGACACAACAGAAACACACCAGTGCAATTCAAATGTTTTCATGGCTGGATATTTTGAAGATGAGGTTTACAGAACCACTAATTCTCAGTCTCCCCACAGAAGGTTTAACTCTGTCCTGAGTCACACAAGTCAGGGGTGGTGTAGTGATCATCAGGATTTTTCACATCCAGGAAGCCTGAAGAGCCTTTACACCAAACAGATGCGTTTTTCCTGAATCACCATGGTTATTCCACTCTCATTTGGGAGGCTCCACATGCACCCCCGAGCACCTCAGGGCCTTTTCCTTCTGAAGGTGTTTTTGGTATGTGAGGACCCGAGATAACTATCACTGCTATCTCTTCCTCACACACATCCCTGTATTGTCCTGTGGCTGCACAGCCCACTTGAAGCCCGTGGAGACAGAGCTGTGTGCTTTGGGTTTCTGTTTCTCAGGGCAGATGGTTTCTGCAGCAGTGCTGGCAAAGTCCCCATTGTCCCCTGCAGCTGTGAGTGGGGATGAGCCTGCAGCACCTGAGCTGCTTCTTTCCTTTCTGGCTCTGTTATGCAGCTTCTCTTAGTACTGCTGCCACTCTGGTTTGGTTTTACTTTGACTTGATGCTCCAGAGGAGCTCTGCACCAATCCCTCCCACAGCCACCTGCACCTCTCTGGTGAGCCAGGGCTCAGCTGGCAGCCCAGGAGAGGCAGCAGCCCAACACCCAGAGCTGCTCCCTCCAGCCCATGCCAGCAGCCTTTGGGGGTCCTTGTACTTCAAGCACAGGAGGGGACAACACTGCCCCACAAATGACACTGGCAGTGTGAAAACTGGATGTGGAGAGTAAGCAAACTACAGCACACATCACAAAGGATAGTGCCAGGAATTAGAGGAGTAGATGAAGCAGCCATGTTGCTTTATCCAGACTTATCCAGCCTAAATTCCACCTAAGCCCTGCTGTCTACTCTTTTGTATTAGATATGTGGTGCTTGAAGGGCAAAAGGAATCACAAAGAATACTAAACAAGGAGTTAGACCATTTGAATGTGGTTTGGATGTAGAATGATGGGATTTTTCTTAAGGTCAGCCACAGGCCTGAGGGAATGGATTGGAAAGATGGAAAAGTCAAATGGCTTTAAAAGGAATATTTCTTTGCGTGGTATGTGATTAACCCAGGGAACTTTTCACTTTATGAAAGTTCTTGGGGACAAAATTTTACCAAGGTTTGCAGAAAAGATGGTTGACCTATATATTGTGGAGATTGAGTGCTATCATAAGCTAATGAAAAAGACTTCTGCAAGAAATGAGCTGGCACAACCTTGGTTTAGAGTTCAGGACAAGACCTAAATTTGGTCTGATGAATGGCAAATTATCTTAAAGCTGCTCACTGCTCTGTCAGAGATGAAGACACCCAACTGTGAATTTGGCCCAATCTGGCACCCTTGTGCTCCAAGCTTTAGAAAGGAACTTTTTGGAGTGATTCTTCTGATATATGGATGAGCAAACAGATTCTGAAATTTTGCTTACATAGCAATGGACTGCTGCAAAGAGACATGGAGGGATTTGAAAAAATGACTCTTTTCTTCTCCACTACTCCAAAATAGTCAGGCCCAGTCTCTCTCTCCCCTTGTCATCTGTGCAACACTGCAGGAGGTGACATCAGCTGAGAAGACCCAAACTGAAACTGTGGCCTTGAAGGACAATCTCTACAGCTTGAACTTAGTCACATCCACTATCTCAGAATCAATAATTGACTCAGTACATGTGGCCAAGCCACCCACATGAGGAGACAAAGCCACTTTGGGAGGTGCCAGACCAGGCAGCCAAGCAGATGCGTCACAGCAGAAGATGCTCCTCCACATGTAGGAAACAAACACAAAAATTTAGCAAAGAAGTCTAAGAAACCAAATTCCTAGATGTGTAAAAACCTCATTTCTGCCAGATGTGGCAGTGTTTTCACTAAGTCATCTTTGCAATGACTTAGTTACTGATTAGGTCAATGCTAAATGTCTCCACTAAAATTTGCTTTTCATTTTCTGCTCTCTTGATAAACTTGATACTTTGATGTCTGCACCAGTGATACACACCGTGGCCACTCTGCATCACTGAGTATATTTTGCCATGCAGGCAGTGCCTTTCCTATGTTCTAACTTTCCAGTTGTTATGGCCAGACCTAATGACATCATGGAAATGGCAAGGGATGAGGAAGAGCAAACATATTTCCTTCAATTGTTCTGTTTAGACAAAGTCATTAAACAGTAATGACATCTCCTGTCAAATTACTATTTATCTTTGCAATGAAAAAAATACTAGTTATTATATTTCTCATCTGCTTTTAGGAGTGACCATTCACCATTCTCCAGTTATATTGTCCTTGTGCCCCAAGCTATGGGTCTTCCACCTAAGTCAGGGAATATGGTACTAAACAATGAGAGTTTTATGAATTTTCACCCCATGTTTTATGCCAAGGGGGAGTGAATGAATTAATTAATTCTAAACTGAATTATTGAACTAGTATTCATCTCCCTTTTTTCCCCAAATAATATCTGGGGAAATGAGTTTTAAAGTAATGTCTAATAATTAAAAGATTACAGAAAAAGTTGATTTACTTTATTTAATATCTAGCATCATTGCATTCAAACTGAGAGGTCTCTCACCTTCATAGATTTAAGGCCAAGATCAAAACCCTCCTCTTAAATGGAAAGTCATATGTGAGGCAAGATGGTTTGAGTCCTGGGGACACAGTCACTTGCTGGGAGTTGTTGTCCCCTAGCTAGTCCTCATATCCAAAATTATGTGTTTGGGGTCCCACAGAAGGGGAAGGCATGGAAGGCCATGAGAGGTTGTTATTTCAGCTATTTCAGTTCTCCAGATTCAGTGTGTGTCCAGCAGAGCAGCAAAACCAGCAGTGGGGTTGCCCCAGGGTTGCCTTTTTACCTCGGGAACTGGCACAGCAATGAATCCATAAATAAGCCAACCACCCTCAGGGGAAGAAAAGGCTGGAAAAAAACCTTTCACTGACAGGAGAAGCACTGGGAAAGAAAAAAAACCTCCCAAAGGAAGGAGATGGACAGCTGTAAAAATATTCCCAGGCACTGTGGCACAGGAGGCACAGTCAGGAGAGTGATGGCACTGGAGCAAGAGGGGGAAAGCAGCACAGTGCTGCACCAACATCCTCACTCCTGCTTCAGCACAGTGTGCAAGTGCCTCATGGAAACAGCAGTCCCAGGGAGGAGCACAGGAGCCAGCACTTAGGCACCTGAAGGAGCTCAGGAGGACTGTGCAGAGGGGCTGGGCAGAAAGGTCCTGCACAGTGCTGGAGGGTGCCTGAGATGACTCAGTGAAACAACTTCCCAACCCCTGCAAACAGAGGCCACATCTCTTTCTAAAGACTCTGGCACTGGCTCCAGCTAGAGCTGAAGGAATGGCATTAACAGTATCTGCTCGTGCTCTGCCTTCTGCAGACTTCAAGGAAAAGCACAGCTTCAGAAGTGAGTGGGAAAACATACATGTTCAAACTTAACATTAATGTCCATCCCCTGGGAGATGGGACCAAAAGAGCATCTATTTGCAATAATATGCTGCTTTGCTGAGAACAGACTTAAAGGAAAATCCCATAAGGTTGGAAAATGTGTTTTAAGTTCACAAATTGTCTCATGCTCCATCTCCAGAGCTGGCAGCCATCCAGCTGCTGTGTCCTCACAGGCCAGACCCTCCCCATCTAGGACATACTTGGTTTCTGAGCAATTCCCCCCCTGCTCCATTTCAGAACTGGTTTTCTCCAATAACTAAGTGTACAGTCAACAACTATGTCTAATTTTGGGAGCCCAGTTGCTGGAGACCCTGTCCACAAGCAGCAGAAATGCAGAGTCTTGATTTTTTTATTTAAAAACTGAGGCATTTCCAGCAGGGAACCTCAGCTCTGGCACAAACTCACTCTGAAGATGCCTCCTGAGACCATCTATTTTATGCTGCCTGTATCAAGCAATGGCTTGTGGCAGTAATGCCAAGCACTTCATGTTGTCCATCCCAGCTGGGACAAGAGCACAGCTAGTGACAGTTTGGGCTCTGTGATCCTGCTTCCCAAATGGCTCCACATGGGCACACAAACTTCACTGAGGGCTCGTGGTGTATCTACATTTAAACCACAAAATAGCTCTAGAGAGCTGCCTTGAAACTGCATCTTTAATTTTGTTTAGTTAGAGCTACACATAAACCTTTTCAGCTGTACCAAGAACACCAAGGAGACTGGAGAATTGCTTGTGGTTTCTATCTAGTTTAGGCCCATTTTTACTCATTGAAAACTTGCCATTAAAATTTTAGCAAAAGCATGAACAACTTCTAGGAGGCCATTAGGATGCTGTTATTTCAGGTCCTAGAAAGACCCTTTACCTCCATGGTAGAGCTCTGCTTTGTTCTGGGTAGCCAGTAATGTACCAGTGAATTGCAAAAATCCAGCACAATTCCCTTCCTCTCACTACCTACTAGTTACTGCTCAGGATATTTCAAGCCTGTTCAGGAATACAAGGGAGCAATATCTCTCATTAAAAAAAACATGTATGTGAAGCACAGCTTTAAGAAAATAATTTTCCAGGAATATCAGCCATGAAAACAGGATCAATCTCAACGTTAAAAAAGGAGTTCATAGTCAAAAAAAAATTCAGCTAATCTGCCAGAAACCAGGCCTTATGGATGAAGTCCAAATTATCTGAGCCAGCTCATGATATCATTAATATGGAGAATTTTCCTTGCCACGCATAGAAATAGTCTCTCATGGGTTGTGCCACTTGAAGATTTGCTGGGCATTTACCTAAACCATTCAGTTTGGTTCAAGTCCAGAGGGTTGAGGTTGCTGTGGTTCTTTTATTTTCATATTTTACAGTGTTAAGTGCATTTTCTCCCTCAAGTGTCCCTCACGGGAAACTGCTAAAATGGTGAAATAATTCATTCTTCCATTATTTGAATCCCATTGCTCAATTTATTTCCTTTCCTGTAAAGAGCTCCTTGTAGCAATACCATAAGTCCTTCCTGATGCTTCCAAGGAAGGAAGGAGCAACAGGGAGTGTGAATACAAAATGAGCTCCCAAGTCTGAACTAATGTTAGACAAAGGAAATATGTGCCAAGATAATGAGGGGACAGCAATATCTTGTGTTCTCTCCATATGGTGCTCCCAACTGGGTTTCTCTCCCCCTGCCTTCTATTTAAATGCATGAACGTGAGAGATGAGGGAAAGAAAATTAATAATACAAGTCTTGCAATGATTTTGCAAGGAAAAGTTTTTTGAGGCTATACCCAACAGGGTGGAAAATCCTGAGGACACAAGGGAGTCTTGTCCCTGGCCAAATGCATTCACAGTACGTCTTGGTGAGGTGCGTGAGGCACCTCCTGGCTAGAGAGCACCTTGTACTTTCCATCACATAAAGTCTTTCCAGGTCCTGATCCCCTTTCTGCTGCTCCCTCCAGCTTTCAGAGTGAATAACCACACTGCCTTCTCTTGGTATTTATTTTCCACACTGTTTTATTTTTTTTCTCATGAGCAGGGTGTTTCCACGTGAAATGTTAAAGAAAAAGAAAGACGAATCGTCTTCCCAAAGCTTTCCTGGGTACATAGGCCATGGAGCTGGTCAGAACCAGATATGGATCCTGCAGAGCCACCTCTGAGCCAGCTGGGTCCAAACCCAAACCACAGACATTGCACACATAGCAGCTGCCCCCCAAGCCCTGGGTGATAATTATTACCAAGTGTCTCTTCTGATTCCCTCAGCACTGCCAAGCTGGCCAGGGCCAAGGGCAGGAGAGCAGATGTTCCTCCTCCTGACAGATGTCAGCTCTGCCCCATGGAAAATGTCATCTGAGATGGGTGAGAGCCAGCAAGCAGCCAGACAGGGCTTTGTGGGGTGGTGGTGGGACTCCAGCAGCCACCTCTTTCCTGGCAAACCCCTGCCACAGCATTCCATAAAAATATTATCTCAGCATTGCCTCTTGTGCACAGGCTAGAGAAGGTCAAAGGAACCAAGGAGCTGCAGGAGAACCAAAAAAATGCCCAAGTAAATAGGAGAGAAGTGGAGAAGTGTGGGAAAGAAATGTACATCCTTAGAGGATGGAGGGGAAAGGTATGTTTAAGTGCAGACAGTCCAGAAGAGGTCCATAAATCACAAAACAAGTGATTTGTAATAACTATGTTTTGGGGGATATGACTCAGAGTTTTAAACTTTTGGGGTTAGGAAAAGTTCTGGCCAGAGCATTTTTCATGAACTGTCCCACCAAGAGAAAATGCTGATTCACGAAAGATGAAGCATTTTTTAAATACTTGAAAGGACAAATTCTTGAGGTCCAGGGCCCTCTGGTTATTTCTGACAGTGCAGCAAAAAAGGCCCAAATTGAAAACATAATATCTGAAGGTTTTGTTTTCATTCCATTGTAAAATGAAAACAAATTGTAAAACCTCAGAAGCTGTCACAAAGCTGAATTATCATCCCCCTGGCCAGTTCCATTTGGTGGCTTTTATTATCCTTTTTACAGTTACTGTATTGCAATCATTATTATCCAAGGGCAGGCTTCCTCTAAATGAAATATTTGTGCAGCAAAGGCAAAAATTTCCAAGGAAAATGCTTCAAATAGCATGAGTTCAGGTGTGGTTTTAGGCTCTCTCAGTATGAAGAGGTGCAGGGAGAGGTTGCCAATCCTCACAAGCCTTGGCAAACCTGATGGCAGAACCAGGCAAGTGCTTAGGAGAAAGGAAAACAAGTGCTGAGAAAGCTCACTCTTTGAGCTGAGTGTCTTTTGTTGTGTCTCCACTCTCTCTGGTACAAGCTATTGCAGAGGGGTTCTTTCCTCTGTCATCACATAAATTCCAAAAAATCCACATTTCTGATTTATAAAACTATATAAGTTTGATTCCCAGGAGGAGGAAGTTACCCCAAACACTCACAAATGTTTTCAAAGGACATTTTCCCTCTGCCAGACACAATCTTGCTCCAGTGAGTGGTCCCCAGAGTTAGTGACTCTGGAACAAGGACTTCAGCTGTGATGCCCACTGGACATGAAGGGAGGTTTCTGTGGCCACATTCTATAAATGCTGCTTGTAAATTATGGAGGAATTATAAAGTAAAGGGCCTGATTGGGAGCTCGTGCTGCATTCACTTAGGAAGAACACCATTATAGTTAGGGGGGTTGGGTCCTCTGCAATCAGTTTGAACTTAAAATTCAACCTATATTCCCATTTCTGTCACATCACCTCCAGGATCCCTCCCCTACATCTGCATTTCTGTTGTCTGTCATGTTAACAAACCAAAGCACTGCTGAGTGATAGGAGGGATTCATTCCATAAGCCTGGAGCTAAACCAGTCAGTCCTTCCCAGGAGCTTCTCCAGGGAGGGCTCAAAGTCCTGTCACAAGTATGAATTACATCTGACCTAAGGAAGTTCATTTGGGGTGTCTGAGGACCTCTGAATTTCAGATTTCCTATATGGGCAACCCTTTTGAATGTGTTCCTGCTGTGAGCTGTCAGGCAAGAAATAAAACAGAGCCAACAGAAGTCGTGAGAAGTCACTACTGAGAGTGCCTAATGGATTTTCTTCCTTAGAGGAGCTGGAAACATAACCTGAAAGAGACTGGCTTCCTTTCCCAGTCAGTGTGGTGGGTGTGGGTGCCTAAAATTAGATATAGCCTCTATTAGTTGTAAATATTTATGCCTGTTGCCATAATAAATGGCTTTTAGTCTGACGATCTTCAGTGTGAAGAAATTGTGGTAAATACATTTTCAGATTGAAAAAGGAAGAAGTAATAGATTTTTTGGGCAAACCTTTTCAAGGCTGGCTATGCTCACACAAGACTGTTGGGTTCATCTGGTTTTGGAAGGCTTGCAGAGCTGGGGCCAAGAAAATCCAAGTCAGGAAACCCTCAAAGTGAAGGAATGTATGACATATGATTAAAAGCCAACAAATAGATGAATAAAATAAGAAAAAGAAGCAGGTATTTTAATTAATGCATTTCTGTGCAAAATTCTAAGCTCTCAAGAAATCAGAATAAAGGTACACAGTAGATAATTTCTCAAAAAGGAAGTATCAATTTTCCCCTTACATATTTGCAGAACATGCAGGGAAATGTTCATATATTAATAACTCTATGCTTTATTTTTGTCAAATAATTAGATTACCAAGAAGTCATATGTTTGAGATTTTTTTTCCTGAATTTCTTTCTTTCTTATATTAATTTGTACAAAAAAATTAGAGAAGTACCTATAGTTTCCATTTCAGAGAATTTTCCCCAAAATCATTTCACAGATGTCTCTTGCTAAGCAAAGACAACAGTTCTAATGTCCCTCTCCATTTCACAGATGTTAATTACAGAGGATCATTAACGAGCTTTATTTCTCTCCATGTTTTGTAGCATACAGTGGAAAAAGAGGTTGATCAGCAGAGGAATACAGATCCATTTCTCCAGTCCTGGGAAATCTCCCATGTACCTGATCAGAGAAAAGCAACCCCACCAAAATCCTGGTAGGGGTCAGAGTTCACCAGCAACAATAGGAGAAAACAGTAACAGGAACCAGAAAGTCAGGGCAGATCAGGCAAAACAACCAACTTCAAAAAATGTGCAGAGCCCAGAAGGAAACTGGACTTTGGCATTCATGCTGTACAATGGAGTTGTTCCCAGGGTAGAAAAATATGTAGTTGGCTGGAAAAGTTTTCCCTCTTGCCTGGGCACCTCAGGCCATGGCCAGATGTGAGAGGATGAAAAATAGATCCACATCTTATGGAAAATTATGTCAGTGTTTCTGATCTTGTAGAGCTGGGGAGCCTGTTCAAATTCAACCTGTAAACAGATATTTTGGGTTCCTTGGGAAATCTCATCCCCTTATTTTGATTCCCAAGAGGTTGCAATCCCCTCATTCAGTTTCCTGGCCAAATCAGGGTCCTCCTGCAGGCCAGCAGCAGGCCCAGCCTCACTCAGCACCCACTGCATTCGTTTACAGAACAGCTCGTTTGGGTGCTCATTAAACCCTTGGCTCTGGAAACACAAGCACTAAGCAGGAGTCTCAGTGTCACAGACTCTTGGTGGCTGCAGCAGAGGATGTTTGACATCACAATTTCTGCAGTCACCCAGTTGGGGAGAAGGCCACAAATTCCCTTAGCCCAGCAAAAATATAGAGTAACTGGGAGATGATCACTGACACAGGGAGTGCAGTGGATACACTCCAGATGTCTCTAACATCTGCTGGGATTTATATTCACCCATTGGCAGATGGGAAACCTCAGTTCTGAAAAAAAATATCTATCTATGGGCTGAGTTTATAGTAAGGTAGCCAAGACTAGAACTTCTAGTGGTTTGTTTGTCATCTAACTATTTCTGGAAATACCTCCCTCTGCCCTCTTGGACACAAGGGTGTGTATTTCCCAGACTTGTAACTGTCTTAAAAGAAAACAGATCTTATACCAGGAAGAAGTGAGACTGTGGAGATCAATATGTCTGAAGGAACAGGGGTGGGAAAAACCACCACTGAGAGAAAAATGTTCAAGAGGGAAAGCATATTTGCTAGAAAAAAAATCTCTGCAGTTTGCCATCATTCACATAGCCTTGGGTAAAGAAAGAGCTTTTTTGAAGTGAGCAAACATGGCAGCACAAGTTAAAGGATGTGGTCCTGGGTTCAAAAGGATACAGCCCTTGTTTCACCTCATAATTACAAAGTGAGCAGAAGGTTATGATGATGAAATTATTTGTAGGATTGAGTTAATTCGTCCCTGATGTGTTCCTGTGATTACAAGAAGATATCATTTCTCTATAACTCAGCCCCAGCTTACTTTAGCCCTGGTTTTCTGGACACCAATCCATCACTGACCAGGCAGATCTAACCTGAGAAGTGTCTGACTCCCTCCATTTGTTAAATGTCACAGAGTCCACTCAGACACCCCAAGCTGCCTTATGAACACAGCAGCACAAATTTAGCATTTTAACTGCAGGGGATGAGTCTGAAGAGATGTTTAGGGGTACATTTCCTGCCATTTTTCTCATCCTAGTTTCTCCAGAGGGTCTCAGCAGTGGTCAACCCATCTTTTTTTTGAGAATCTGCTCCCAACTCAAAGTCCAAAGATCCTGTGTGTGCAGAGGAATGTTTCTGTTCTGAGAAGGCAGATATTTTTGAGAAACCCCTTTGTTTTGAAATCCTCTTTAAACCAAACCAAACCAGTTTCTTAGTGGTCCTCTGTGGTGTGGTATAAACAAGATTTAATTCTCGTATCTTTGCCATTTGCTCACTGCTTTCCCCACTGAAATGGCACCAGCTGGCCATTATTATTTCACACTCCAGAGGGTTCAAATGTTCATGAGCTCTCCGATTCTGGGAGCTCTCATTACCAAGAGCAAGAAAGGTTTCTGGGCTGTTTGGTCAAAAAACACACTTCATATATGAGCACAGCATAATATGCATATGCTGCCTAATGTTAAACAACTCACTGCACACTATTGAATGCTTAAAAACAAAATGAACCACTATTATTTTAGATGATGTTGATCATTAAAGCCCTGCAGGCAGCAGGCATCACAGCAGTTAATAGTAAGAGTATTTAACATCAAGGAGTAGGATATATTAAGCAAACATTAAGTTCAACCACTAAGCATTCTCTAGTATAAGCACAACAATGCATAAAAGCAGGTTTGTGTCAATACTCACATTTTATTTGGAGGGAAACACTGGCTTGGGAGGGTCACACAGCTGCAGGGCAGGAATCATGGCCAAATTATCTGTGTCATGGACCAGAGCCTTACCCAGAGCCCGCCCCGCCTGCCCCCGCCGTGTGCACAAAAGTTGCTCCTGCCTTTATTTTTCCCCTGGAAGAACTCGAGGTTTAAGCCCTGTTTTCTTTGCCAAAACAGCTCCCAGTCAGCCATCACATCATGATTTCTTCTCTGTTTTGGTGTCTGTTCGTGCACAGGGAGTGGAATCGCTCTGCTGGTGGCAATATTCCCTGGCATGGCCAGGATGGGGTTTCTCCCTGTGCCCCAAAGCCTCTCCAGCTGGGCAGCCAGGCTTTCCCTTTACTGCCCTTCACACTGTTTCTCCTGGCATTGCTGAGCCTGTACCCACTCGAGTGATGCTGGAGATCACTGAAATCTGCCCCGAGGGGAACAGCAGAAATACGGAGTGCGGGACTATGGACCACAGCAAGTTCTTGTGCTTTCTGCCTCTAAAAGCTTCCCTCCATATCTTCATTCAGCCCTTGTGCAGGTGTCATTACACATTTGCCTTCATGCAGGGCAAGGAAAGTCCTTCCCATGAGCATGTTTACACTCAACTGGGCTTAAACACTCATTAAGGATAAGCACAAGCTTGCGTGTTCTGCTGAAAAAAGCCCAGAATGAGGGAAGTCGGAATTACGCAATATGGAAAGAATACTCTCCATTTATTAAGCGTGTCTTGACAGTACATAAAAAACATTCTGGAGCTTTCTTCTGGGCCAAATATTTCTCCCACTTCATACCATAGGTATGCTCCAATTGTGCTGGAAGCAGAATGGCAATACTATGACTCACTTCATATTGTAGGCTGGAAGCACCATGTTTTGTTCCAGAAAGAAATAGATCGTAGGCATAAGATTTAAAAGGCAGCTTTTTGTAAACTCTACTCCAGTGTGTTCTGGAGCACATTTTGATCAGTTGCACCATCCAGTCCCTCTCCAGCTACACCCCTGGCTGTGCTTATTTTTAAATTTACAGCTGTGTTGAGAATATAGCATGTCCAAATTACCTTACAGTGGCGAGTGCGGGAGTTAAATGAATTTTTTGTGTTTCTTTCCAGAGCAACTCTCACGGCAGTAATTGCTGCCACACACTTTTGCCATCAATTCAGTGTTGTGACTGTGCTGAAGCACTCAGGCACAGATGAAATGATGCTGTTCTTGTGTCTCAAAAGGGCCTAGTAAAGTGATCCAAATCTTTTTGTCTGCCAGCTTATAGGGAGTGGGAATGATCATCCTCCTGCTTTGATTCTTCATGAATTACACAGAGTTGGCCTGCCAAATCTACTACAGGCTGAAGGTTTAGCTTTAAGTTTTCTTTGGTAGGGTGGAAGCAAAAAATAATTTAATTCCTGGTATTTAGCAGATGATACAAAGCCTCTATGCTGTTTAGTACCAGTTTCATTTGCAGCAATCCAGCAATGTCCCCTCTGCGTAGGCTCAGACACCAGCCAGCAACACTGGCCCCAGCACAGCCAAACTGGAAACTTCAGCACATGCAATCCCTAAAAAATATCCACAGGGTTAAAAACAAACCCCTCACCCGCAGCCTCTCTCACTAGGACTGAAGCACTTTTAAATACAAGTGCCTGCCTCAAAACCGAAGGGACTGTTGCTGGTGTTTACTCTGGAAGTGCCTTCAGCACCAGCCACGTTTTTCATTTCTGACAAGCAAAGCCCATGTGGCAGAGCTCTGGCAGCCACATCAGCCAGCCACGCTTTCTAGGGCTTGCCTTTGGAAAAAAAACAGCAGCAGTGTCCCTGTGTGGAACACACAGAAATCATGTAAAATGTTGGAGGCTCCTGTACATGCAGGCCCTGCAGGATAAATGTTTCAGCAGCAGCTGAAAAGCAACGATTCCTTGCTGCAATTCTGATTTTATACGTGTGGTTTGTGTTTAACCAGCCAAGTCCCCAGCCACCCTCCACACACCTCAGTGACTGTTCCACATCCAAAAACTCCGGGCAGATAGAGCAGCACTGTAAATCTCCAGCTGCCTGGCCTTGGGTTCCAGCCAGAAATCCTTCCTTCCCCCCTCCATGGCCCACTCAGCCCCTCGTAAGCCCTGAGCTTTCCCGGGATCAGCTGCACCTGACGCCTTTGGTTCAGGGCCGCATTCCTCCAGGGAGCTTTGAATCCCTCAAAGGGTCTTTTCTTCATCTCTGGAAGCCAGTGATGCAGGATACCAGAGATTCCCTTCAGAGCAGATAAAGCCTTAAAACTCTTGGTTGTGTGGAAATAGTTGGATGGCAGGCAGGGGCATTTCACTTTTGGTGGCAGCACCCACCCTCCAGAGAAAGCCTTCCCCATCAACACAGCAACCCAGCCAGCTCTGGGAAAGCTCCACACTCCTGTGGCTGCAAACTGGAGCTGTGCACCCATGGGAGCACGGGGAAGGACACTGCAGGGTTAAAAACACACCCTCTCAGGGTGTAAAAACATGTCCTGTAAGACCAGGCTGGGGTTATTTCTCTCTATATTAAATCCGTCTTGCAAAGAATGCTCTTGAAATGGAAAATATCCCAAAAGGTCGCAAAAATAATAGAAGGTTTCGAAAATAAGATGTGTAAAGGAAAAAAATATCCAGCATTGCAGACATCAAAGCTAGGGAATGTGAGGAAAAATAATACAGAGCAGCAAGGTAAAAGTCCAGAGGGAGAAGGGAGAAAGAGAGAATAGGAAGGGCAGAAGGATCTTCTTTTTTCAATGGAGTTCGTACATACAGAATAGCCTGAATGACCTTCAACTGCCCAAAATTTAGAATAAAAGTTTTCTACTAAAATTCAACTGCCCAGTGAAATTCCTGTGGCACAGTCAATGCAGATATAGAGTTCAGAGGAAGAGTGGGCAGGGAGTGAATGCTCATTCACATGGCCCAGCATCACATCTTCACCTTCAAAAGTCACACTGTCTGTTCTTGTCCTGTTTATCTGGTCAAATAAGAATCTACTGTAATATCCAAAAAAAGCCATTGTACCCTCAACATACTGTGATGGTTGAAGAGTGCACAGGCAAAGTAAAACAACCCTCACAGCACCCCTCCATCCTGAATTCAGTGGAAGTCCCAAGGAGAAGGGCATGTCTGTGGTGTCCCATTTGCTGTTGATATAGCCTCTGGTTTTAAGTTTTAAACCTTCTGTGTAATAATGAGATTTCCATTTCTTTTCTGACGTGGTTGAGGCCTGCAGGTTATTGAGCTTAAAAGCCAAAACATACAGACGTAGAATTTTGCTTCAGGGTTGAAAAAACATATAACCTGTTGGAAGGGTGGGATCAAGTTAGCCTTTGTTCTCCCAAATTTCACATAAACAAGCATACTCCTGTATCATGTACAAGGCAAGCAAAACCAAGAGTGTCTGCTTGAACTGGAATATTACTAGCCCGTGGTGGGTGGCAGGAACATATGTGAAAGTTCCAAGGCTTGAAATTTAGGACTTTGCTCCATAAAATGCCCACATGGATCAGATGAGAGATTGCCACTCGTTGAATGAAATGCTGTGGACTGGGTCAGATCCTGACAGCCTGAGCCACCTGGGACAGTGTTTGCAGGCAGCATGTGCATCAGGATTTGGTGTAGAGATATTTTGGTCCTCAGTAGTATTATTTGCCAGTGAATTGTTCTCAAGAAATATGCATTGACAATATTTAGAGGTTGATGCAAAATAAAACCACAACAATATAAAACAAGTAATTTCCATATCCTGTAGTGGATAATACTTTATGATGCATGAAATAGCTGTAATGCAGAAATAAAATAGAAAAGGCAGAGCACAGATTAATGTGGAGGGTTTTTGGTAATTGTGATAATTATCCTTATGACTACAATATAACCATATAATTATATATTGAAACACATATTCTGCCTTTGTAAGACTTCTGGTGTCATTTCTCAGCCATTCAAAGCAGCCATTAAATGATGCTGGGAAACAGTCCACATTGTCTGATGTATTGCCTGCCTCCTCCCCCCTCTCTCCTCCTCCTCCTCCTCCCAATCAATTTCAGAGCTATAAAATATCACTGCCTGCCTCCAACTGTGCAAACCAGGAGCAATTCCATCAAAGTCAAACCTGGGGGAGGTGGAACTCTTCAAACAGTCAGGGAGTCTCCTGGTCAGAGATGGGGTTGAAGCCAGCTCATGGCAAGTGCTGCCAAGAGAATGCTTTAAATCTGCAAAATCCATCTGAAAGTCTTTCTAAATGTAAATGTGTGTGTGTAAACATGTGCCTGCAAAAACCCCTTAATTTTAGAATAGTAGTTATTGGTGTAAACGAGCCCCCTGAGGACATTAACTGAGTACAAGGATAAACAGATTCATAGTATGGCAGATTCTGTTTAGCCACATTTAGCATTTCTTCATGAGATGTTGTATATGTGCAAAATATTACACACTGAATTACCTGTCAGCACCTCTGGGAGATTCTGCTGTCTGCTATTTTCCTGCTATCTGCCATTTCCTGTTTCCAGCATCTTGCCTTGGACTAGCAGGTAAATATGCAGTCAGGAGGTTTCCTGGGACCCTGTTTCTACCCTATCCCTTCTCATGGGCTTGCCTGTAGTATCTTCAAGCCTCACATAATTCTCTTTGGAGAACTGTGTTGATGAGCTGAGAGCTTTCTGTTAAAGGTTACCCATCAAAGGAACAAGGACAAAAAGCAGTAATTAAATCTAAAGAGACAGAGAAGAGAGAGAGAGAGAGGAGGACAAGAAAACTACAAAAACTTTCACCCATTAATGTAAAATGATGTGCAAACATTCTTTGCTGTGAAAAACAATTTGTATATGAATATATATGGCTAGATTGGTTTGGTAACTCAGTGCTGCTTGAGGCACAGGATCATTGGAAAAATTATTATTATTAT
>VZRX01004797.1:0-12181 GCA_013398075.1 Notiomystis cincta
GCAGAATCCCCCCTTTCCTGCTGGAGCTCAGCCCATAAAAAGGAGGTTTTTATGTCGTGACAGTGAGAACAGAAAGCTGCAGGCACTTCCCTCGTGCCTGGCAAAAGCAGTTCCCTAAATTTCCCAGTTCCTCATCTTTGCCACTTCTCTTTACATTTTGCAATAAATATGGTTCAGCCTGGACAGGATATTCCAAAGCTTTTAAAGGAAAACAAACTGCCTGAGCATTGCTCTGGCACAGGAACGTTCCATCTCTTTCACATTTCACTGAAAGCATTTGGGCCGATTTTTCCATGTTAAAAACATTGATTTTTCCTCTGGAAAGGCAGAGCTGTGGTGGCTGCAGCTGCTCTCACAGCACTGCCAGCAGTGGCTGGGACAGAAGCTGTAACCTCAGGTTTAAGGTGCAGCAGCCTCTTAATGAGGACATCTTGAATGACAGAAAATGGTTATTTATTTGCTTTATACCTACAGAGGCAGATCTGCATGTCCAGTGAGAGCTGAGGGGAGCTTTGTAGGACAGATGGAAATATTCCCCAGATCACCCAAAGAGCATTTGGAGCTGGAGATGTTTGTTTTCCTGTCAGAGTGATAAATACAGAGAGAGAAGTCAAACTGCATCAGTGAGACACAAAAAAGCATTTCAAACCAACCTTTCAGGTCCCTTCCAACCCCAACCACTCTGTGATCCAATAATTCCATGGCAGGAGGGTTTCAGGGAGCCACGGCCATTCCCAACCTCACACAAATCCAGGAGCAAACTCCTTGTGTATTCCTGGCTCAGGGAGGCTTTAAGGGACCTTAAAGCTCATCCATGGGCAGGGACCTTCCACTATCCCAGCTGCTCCAACCTGGCCTTGGACATTCCAGGGGCAGCCACAGCTTCTCTGGGAATTCCATCCCAATATCCCACCCATCCCTGCCCTCTGGCAGTGGGAGCCATTCCCTGTGTCCTGTCCCTCCAGCCCTTGTCCCCAGTCCCTCTCCAGCCCCTCTGGATCCCCCATTTCCTGTGAATAACCAGGATCTCACCCAGGGAGGTTTTCTGGAATCAGGATTTGAGCAGTGTGCTCCATACTCCAGTAAACTCCCAAATTCCAGAGAGAGACAGAAAATCCCAGGATTTCCCAAAAGCCTTTGACAAAGCCAAGAGGTGCTCACAGAGGGGATTTTCTAACCTTGCACCATCAAAATAAGAAATATAATGCAATTATTCATGAATAATAACTCAGTTCATGGCTGTGAGAGGCTGTATTTTGTACCAACCCCACCACAACACCCAACCACCCTCCAGGCTTCCAAACCACCCAGGACTGTTAAACTTCCCTTTGAATTTTGGCTGCCAACAGCCTGGGAAGGTCCCTGGCTCTATTAATGGCTCTCATCTATCACTTAAGCCCAGAGCCACTTGCTATCAGCCCTGTGATCAGGGAGGAAATGATCCTGACAAAACAACTTTGGTTTTTTATGGCTTTCTAATCATTTTGTTATTATGGAGTTGTGGCTGCAGCACCAACTCTGTGATTTACAAGAGATTGTTGTGGGTAGGGGATGTCACACCCCGTGGCACCCACCCAATTTGATATTTATGGGCTGTTCAGACAGCACACATCGATTTAGGGAGGTGCACGTGGTTGGTGGATGAATGCTGCCTCCTAAAAATGAGCTTTTCCTGAAGAATCACAGAATTATTGAGGCTGGAGAAGCCCTCCAGGAGCAGAGTCCAGCCTTGGGTCCCCCTCTTGTCCCCAGCCCAGAGCTCTGAGTGCCACCTCCAGGAATTCCTTGGACACCTCCAGGGATGGGCACTCCAAACCTCCCTGGGCAGCCCCTTCTAAGGCTTTTCCAGAAAGAAATCCTTCCTGGATTAATGAATTAAAACCAAATTAATTCCTCTGGGAAAACGAGCTTTCCTTACCCACTGGAGCCCCAGGATCAAGGACACACAGTCACATTTTACACACCAATGAGTCCCCTGCCCGTTTCAGGCCCTCTGTGAACCAAAATAAAATTATAACTAATCATGGAAAAGTGTAAATTCCAGAGGAGAAACTTTGGTGATTGGATCAGAGCAGCCAAAGGCAGCTGAGGGCACAGAGGTGACCACAGTGCTGGTGCTGGTTGGACTTGATGACCACAAGGAGCTTTTCCAACCTGAAGGAATTCCATGATTCCATAATCAGGATTTATTTGCACCAGCAAAGCTGATTCCTGGGGAAGGGGCTGCTGGTGGGGCACAGACCTGGAGAATTTGGGATGAGTTTTGTGATACATCCAAGTGGTGTCCACAGGAGCTGTGACAGCTCTGGGAGCTGCCAGGATAAATAATCTCCTCTCCAGAGGATTGGCTTCCAGAGGCAGATATTCCAGAGTGTGTTTGGGGGTGTGGCAGGGCTGTTTTAGGGGTCACAGATCCAATTCTCTAACCCTGAGAACTGAAGGTTTCACTGAATAAATTCCCAAACCCATCAAACCCTGCACTCCTGGAAATATCTTCATTAAACTATCCTGCATTTCATTAATTATCCATTCACTGTAGACAAAGCAGAGCCCTTTATCTCTTTTTTAATGGCACTAAATCATTAGGACTACCCCTAACCCTGGGAATTGCTCCTGCCTGGCACAGAGGGATCTCCCACCCCTTCTCCTGGGGGCTCCTCTGCTCACTGCTGCCAGGGAAATGGGGATGAGCAGCATCCCAGGCCTTCCAGCACCCCATGGCTTCACTGGATCTCGGCTCCTGCTCAGCTCCCTGCTGGAAAGAGGATGGAATGTTTGTTGGTGTGCTCAGGTGTTGCAGATTCCAAGAGATTTTGGGCCATGAGGCACCTCTGGGTTTCTCCAGGGTTTCTCCCATTTAAACTCTGGCCTGCAGCGAGCTCTTCCCCTCTTCCCTCTTTTCCACACTGCCTTCCAAGAGCTTTTTTGTGCTCCTCCATTCCCATCCCTGCCCCAACAGCTTATCCTGGACCAGGGAATCTTTTCCCTAAGCTCCCACTCCATCTTTTCCAGACAGCAATGTTATTTTCACTTGCACCCCCTGATTTTCCTCTGCATCCCCTTGAAGTCCAGCTGGGCTTCACTTCACGGTCCCTGATTTTAAATAATTTCTTCTCTAACTCAGTCTGGAGAGGAAACTCCTGGGAGAAGCCATTTCCAGAGCAGTTTCAGAGCAGATTAAGACAGAGACAAAACTGCAGCTGGAGCTTCTTCGGTGCCACAACTCCAGCTCCCACTTTGGGTTTCATCCCAGTTCTGAAAAAGGCAAAACTCAGTTGTGACCCTGCACTGATTCCTGGCGTGGCTCCTTGCTGAGGGAGATGGATGTGGGTGCTCAGCCAGCTCTGCTGCTGTGGGGAGGTCAGGATTAATTACTGCTCTCAGGAAAAGTCCGTCAGCAGCGCTCGGGTGGCACTGAGGGATGGATTTCCCTGGGTAGTCTCTGCTTAATGGCCTAAGGAGCAGCAAACACGCAGAATTATGGAGATTTATGATGGATTTTGCTGCAGATCCAGGCTGGGTAAAGCAGCTCTGAAATGTGGGAGCCTCCCTGCGCTGCACTCGTGTGGGACAGGGGATCAGAAATTACCCCCACTCCTGAGAAGGGGTTAAAAACTGGTCAATAATCACAGGAGAGGGAGAGAGAGAGAATTAAACCAATCAGTTCTCGCTCCCAATTCCAGTATTGGAACACTCACAGACCACGGTGCCTCCAAACTGCTCCTCAACACATCCAAGGGTGGTTCCCTCCAGTGAGGGAATTCCTGCTCTGGGCACCCTTCAGCTCTCCTGCAGCTTCCAGAGACAGCCCTGCCTGAGGCTGTGGGAATCCCTGATCCCACAGAATTCCCTGATGCTCCCTGAGCAACACAGCTCACCCCAGTACAGGGGACACCACCATGAGATTGAACAACTCAATGGGCTTGAGCTGAGCTGCTGCTGTTGGAAATTTATTCCCATCCTTTTTCCTGAAATCAGAAAATTTAGGGGAAAAAACTCTGTCCTAGGAAACAAATCTCTTATAGAAAAAATAAAAGCAAAAAAAGAAGTTATCTCTTAATGAACAGGGAAGTCTGGTTGCTGCAGCCTGTTCCAGCTTCAAGGTTTCCAGCAGGAACTTCTCCAAGGGAGATAAATATCCCATTAAAGCAGCCCTACATCCCAGAACTCCTGCATTTTAAAAGCACCCTGAAGGCCAGAACTGCACAGTTCTCTCTGCAACTTCTGCTCTCTTCTGAAGCTCTGTCTCAAAATGAAAGGGTCTTTCTAGTCAGGGTTGTTGTGGCTTCAACACAGGCTCCAGATTTTGGCAGAAAAGGCCTTGCAAAGGAAATTCTGAGGGGTGGGGTGGGGGTTTGCTGTGAAAGGGAACATGGATTTGTCCATGTGAATCCTGCTGTAGTTTTGTGTTTATCCCAAAATCACAGGGTCCCAGCCTGGTTTGGGTGGGAAGGACCTTAAAGCTCATCCCATTCCAGCCCTGCCCTGGGCTGGGACAGCTCCCACTGTCCCAGGGTGTCCCAGGGTGCCCCAGGGTGTCCCAGGGTGCCCCAGGGTGCCCCAGGGTGTCCCAGGGTGCCCCAGGGTGTCCCAGGGTGTCCCAGGGCGCTGCCATGTCCAGCCTGGCCCTGGACACTGCAGGGACACTCGGACACCTCCCTGCAGCCCTGGGCAGCTGCCCCAGGGCAGGATGAGCTGCAGCACCCAGAGAAGGTGCTTGGCCAGCCCAGCCACAAACCCTCTTGGGAATGAGCAGCATCCCAGGCTTTCCAGCACCCCATGGCTCACTGGATCTCAGCTGCTGCTCAGCTCAGCTGCAAAGAAGATGGAATGTTTGCTGATGTCTCAGGTGTAGCAGATTCCGAGAGATTTTGGGCCACCTGGCACCTCTGGGGCCCTAAAAGGAGCTTCTCCCATTCAAACCTTGGCTTAAACCACTCAGAATTCCTTGGATTCTGCAGGAACCTGGATTTTCATCCCCTTTTATCAATCAGGACCCCAGAAGTGCATCTGCTTTATAGACACTGCTCTGCTTCAAAGAGCTGCAGAGCCTGATTTTGCTTTTCCTTCCCAGGCAGAGTCCCCAGAGATTCACCAGTGGCACCAAGGAGGCTTTCCCAACACCAAAGGAGGGAGGGGAATTTATTTCCCAATCCTTCCTGGGCTCCAAGATCACTGGCACCTCCTCAGAGATGCAGAGCTGCAGTTCTAAGGATTAAATTAATTAAATTCTGAGGATTGGACTCTGTTTTGTTTATTCTTGCTTTATAAATTCCCAAAGTCCTTTGAAATCTTAACACGATTCACTAATAATCATTATCAAAAGGTTTTCTGCTGCCAGGTGGGAAATTTCTTATCACCAGATGACACCTTTCCCTGCTTTTATAAATTTTTTTTCGTGTTTCAAGGATTAGTTTCTCCTGGAGTTTCCAGGGGCAGTGCCACATCACATTTTTGGGAGCACCATGGGTGTCCCTGGTGCCTCACACAGAGTGAGCCCTTCCCACCTCGTCCTTGCTCAGCCCCAGGTCACAGAATCCACACTGGGTTGGGTGGGAGAGACCCCAAATCCCACCCATCCCAGCCCTGCCATGGCAGGGACACCTCCCACTGTCCCAGGCTGAGCCAACCCCAGTGTCCAGCCTGGCCTTGGACATTCCAGGGATCCAGGGCAGCCACAGCTGCTCTGGGAATTCCAGCCCAGCCCCTCCCCACTTTCCTTGCATGCCTCTGGTTTTGGGGTGAGGAGCATTTACACCCCACATCAGCAGCAGAAAACCTGAGTAACAGAACATCTCAACCATAATTAACCTTTTAATTAACATATCCACAACAAATTTGCTACAAACTCGAAGGCATCTGAAGCACAGCTGTGCTGGTTGGAAGCTGGACGTGATTATTTTGGAGAACAGAAAGCTCAGCTTCCACTCAACAGATTTGCAGCAATTAAATCTCCACCACAGGCACTTATTTTACATTTCTTATCTCAGGAAATGACTTTTTTGACCAATGGAGCACCTGCTGCTTCTCAGCTGGCCCTGGAATGAAAGTGCAAAAATGTTGTTTGAGTCATAAAGTTAGAAAGCATAATCTGGGTTGAGTATTCAGTGAGGAGTTGAGTTTCTTAACTCAAACAGGTGCCCACAGCTCAGGGACGTTCCAGGGGAGCATCTCCAAGGATGGAGAACCCTCATCCCCGGATTTGGGAGCCAAAGATCCTTAAAGGAATCCCAGGTGGTTCCAGGATTCACCCTGAGCAGCCCCCAGGACATCCCAGCTCCACTCCCAACAGATGCAAATCTCCAGTTTTGCATAAACCCCACAAAAGTAGTAAAATCCTGACACTTCTGTGCCTCCATCCCGACTCTGTCCTGTCCCTGGAAGCAGAGTCTGCACTTCCAACCCCGATTAAACCAAGAGCTGACAACTCTCCATGTTTATCCCAAATTTCCCGTCCTCCCTCCCCTGTTCCCCCTGACCATCACTGAGCATCCCCTCAGTGCACGGCCTCTGATGCTCCTCTTTGCCTTTCAACTCTAAATCCTTCCCTCTGCACTTCCACAACTCAGAAATAACAGGAACCAGATGCTGCTTTCTGGTTTTCCCTTCAATTTTCAAATTACTCCTAAATTGTGACCTTGCCTACCAAGATTTTGCCTGAAGCAAGGTTTTATTGCTGTGTTATCAACTCCAGAAAATAAACCCCTCACATTAGAAAAAAGAAGCAGACCTTTAATTAACTGTAATGATGGTTCTGGGGGCCATTATCACACATTCCAGCTACAATAAAAAGCTTTTAAGAGAGTTGACAGCAAGTTCAGCCCTTATTTCTGCCTCCTTCCCAGCACCCAGACTGAAGGAAGGAGGAAACTCTCAGCTCCTTCTAAAAGGAAAATTTGGATTATCTCAGAGCAGTTGGTTGTACCACAGAAATTTCCTCAAAGTTCTTCCTGCAGCTTTTATCTGCTTTAAAATGCAAGAATATCCAATTATTATTAATTTGGTCACATCCAAGGGTGCTGCTGGGTACCATCCCACCTATTCCCACCTGATGCTTTTCCAGAACAGCAGGAGTTAAGCCCAGGAAAATCCAAATTTCCTCCTGATGGCAAAGCATTCTCTGAATTTTCTATTCCTCATCAAGTATGCAAATCAGAATTGGTGCCAGTATTTTTCCAGGCTACAATTCCATGGCAGGAAATGGATTTAAATCCTGCATCTGGGAATTTGGTTTTTGCATTTAAAGGGCCTGTGGTTTGGAATATTGATGCATTTCTCCAATTTCCCTTGGTTTCCCCAAGTAATGCCAACCAATGATTGTTCCTCATGTCCTTTTTTCTCATCAATTGATCAGATAATCTCCACAGTCATTCCAGGTGGGAGTGGTGGGGTTTATCCTGAATTGCCCTGGAGAGCCCCAGGTGTCCCAGCAGCACCTCCTAGGACGTGTGACACAATTGCTGCCATCCCAGCTACAAATTCCAGTCTCAATTTTTCTTCATTTGCATCCAAACCTTCCAAAACAGAGGGAAAGAAATGAGATTTTTAGCGCTCCGAGACGGCTCTGACGTGGCTGAGGAGCAACCCCTGCTACTCTGGAAATTGAGGTTTTCATTCTCCAGCAACCCCAGCAGCCCAGCTGGGAAAAATAACAGAGGAATTAATCTGAAATGCACTGCTTGACCAGAAGGAAATCCTCTCAGCAGTCCACAGGAAGGGATGGAAGGGAGGAATGGAGCAGAGGAGCTGCACTTTAATGCCCCAACCAGCAGAGAAATCAATGGCACAGTTCCAGTGTGCAGCCAGCACAGAAAGGCTGGGCTGAGAGAGGGGCAGAGAGCCTGGAGCTCACAGAGCCCCACTGGGCATTTCCTGGGCTGGACCCCAGGAGATCCAGGGCTGGGATTGCAGAATCCCAGAGGGGGAGAAGCCAGAGCTGTGCTGGCTCTTTGCCCAGCCCCACTTTGCCCACAGCTGCTCCCCATCGTTCCCAAGGAAGCACCACACCGGGCCAGGAAGGCTTTTTGGGTCATCTGTTCACAACTGGACATGTCAAGACATGATTTTGCATCTCAGCAGTCCTGGAGGTCTTTGTCCCTCCAGCCAAGGACAAAGGATGGGAAGGAAATGGAAAGGAGAAAGAGTGGAAATCCAAACAGTGGGACACGAGATCACCGCCCCACAGGGAACACCAGTTAAACCAGTGGCACCAGTTACAAGCTGGCACTGACACTTCCAGATTTATTCACCCTCTTTTATGAGTGGGAATCCAAAAGAAAATGAACTCAGGCCTCCAAAAGCCAGCGTAAACCCACTCATTTTAGTGACAGTCCCAACATTCCTGCTTGGCTCAGAACTGATAAAATTCACGTTATTTCCTGGTATTTTCCTTTTCAGATACAGCTTGTCCTTCATTCCAGCATTTTCCTGGCAGCTGAAACCAAACTCTTGCCTTTGGGTGCTCCTGCAAGGTGAAAAACACCTTTGGATCCCCCCTGGAACTGGGGAGAGCAGCAGGGGCAGTGCCTGGGGAAGGGTCCCTGCCCAGGGGGATCTCGTGGCCAAAGGGAAGCAGCCGCCAGAAAGGAGAGCAGAAACCAAAGGAAACACAATCAAAGCTGCCCCTCAAGAATCAGGCCTGGAAAAGTAAAACAAAAAAAATAAAACCCAAACCCAGGTGCTTTCAAGCCTGACTAAAAATAGGCTGCTGGAATTTCTTTGTAATGCCTTCAAAGATGGGAAATGACAGGAGAAATGAGAACTCAGGCTGGCTGTGCTCAGAGGGGGCCACGGAGAGCCCCCCAAACAAATCAGCAGCACAGCAATACTCCCTGCTCGCCTCAGGTGCACAGGGACTTACTCTCCCCCACAGTGACACCTCCAGGCTTGACTGCAGCCACAAACTGATTATTCCCCTCCTCAACCCCCAGCCCAGGCACAAGGGACTCTTTTTTCACGTTCCCCATGGGTGATGGGAGCTCTGTTTGCTGTGGCAATTTAACTTCTGCAGTTCTATTTAGAGTTTTAAACCCTGTGCACTTCTTTTAAGTCTCTCCTTCCTTTTATACACTGTGCTTTGTTGTTCACTTATTATTGCAGGTTCAGCCTTGTCACATACACCTTTTATTCCTCTATTTCATAAAGTTTTGATTGTGCCATTGCATTTGAGAAGTTTTCTTCCCTCCTGCTTTAGAAAACTGCATTTCAGAGAGTTTATTCAATGTGATATCAGAGAGTTTCACCACTCCTGCCAAGGCCACCACTCACCCACGTCCCCACGTGCCACATTTACATGGCTTCTAAATCCCTCCAGGGCTGGGGACATCCAGAAATTTGCTGTAATATCCAACCTAAACCCCCCCTGATGGAAGAATTTTCCCATGGAAAGGGTGGAAGGGAGGTTTGGAGGTGGCACTCAGAGCTCTGGGTTGGGGACAAGGTGGGGATGGGGCACAGCTGGCACTGGATGATCCTGGAGGACTTTTCCAAGCTCAGCAATTCCATGATTCTGTGATTCTGACACCTCCTTGGGAATATTCCCTCACAGCCCCACAGGCTCCCTGAGGGTCACTGCAGGTCCCAGGGCTCTCCCACTGAAACACCTCCCGTTTCCCCTCCCCAAACTCCTCTTCTGGCACTCAGATCCCCCCTCAGCCCCTCAATCTCTCCCTCCTGCCTTGTGCTCCTCTGCAGAGCCACAGCCCTGCCCCTCAGGGCTGGCAGGGGATGTGGAGGGGAACCAGTTAATTGGGATTTTCCCAGTCCTGGGGGGCTGCCCCAGCCCCAAATCCGGGCTCTGATGGGGCTTTACAAACACAGCTCCCTGTGCTGCTGAGTCCTTGGCAATAATCCCGTTAGGGATCAGCTTGAGGGAATTTCAGCAACCCAGGGGTGGGAGAGGGGTTTGGGTCAGGGCTGGGGGGCTGTTGGAAAAGGCTGCTCAGGATTTAACACCTCCCCAAAAAATCCCCCCAAAAAATCCCAGCAAACCTCATCCAGCACATCCCCAGAGGACAGAAAATCCCCATTCCCTCAGCAATGCCAAACCCAGCCCAGAGCCCTGAATCCCACACTGGGTGAGGATGGAAAGGACCCAGTGGGTCCCTCCTCCCTGGCACAGGGCTGTGCCCAGATCCTCTGGAATGTTCCCACTCAGGGAGGCTCCACAGCCTCTCCTGAAGGGGTCCCAGGGCTGTGGGATGAGGTGGCCTTGGAGGTTCCTTCCAACCCGACCCCTCTGGGGTTTTCTGTGCTGATTGTGGCCTGCAGGACAAAAAAAAAAAAAAAGGAATTTCAAAGGTGGGAACCCCACCTGTCCCTGTGCTCTGTCTTCCCTATTTCTAGCAGGATTTATAGCTCTACTTATCCCTCATTTTAGTTACTTCCCAGGCTCCCTTTTCCCTTTACCCTTTCCAGGTCTAGCAGGAAGCCCACAGGGAAACGTTTCACTCTCCGTGCTCCCCTGCCCAGGTGTTTGCACGGAATCCCCTCCCTGCCCAGGCTCTGGGATGCTGCAGACACAGAGCACGAGGCTCAGCAAGGATTTAAAGCTGGGATGAAGCACTGGGCTATCAGTCCAAATTAAACCCACTCCATCCTGGCAGAAAATCAATAGTCCACACAAATAAGCAGCGCCCTGGGAGGCAGAGCTGGGACACAGAGTTTTCCAGGATTGCCTGGGAGCACTGCCCTGCCCTGAGTGTGCCCAGCTGGAAAAGACATAATTGTGGTGATTAGCCCATTATTTACAAAATTGTTGTAAACACGTTAATAATTAATCAGTATCTACAGCCTGCCCTCATCAATGTGGTGCTTATTAAAATCCATTCATGATCCCAAGACATTCATGGGGATATTTTGCAAATCCTTTTTCCAAGTGTAGCAGAATTTTTTTTGTATTTTTGTGGCTTCCCAGCAACTGAGAGAAAAAAAAAGAAAGACAAAGCATATAAAGATAATTTCTCTGTAAAATGCATTTTAATGCATCATTGCTCATTTTCTTAGAGTCATTTTTTTGGGGACTAAAGATGTCTGGTAGTAAAATTATTTGTGATCAGACTTGGCACAGTGCAAAGCCTGATTAAACCTGCAGGTAATAAAATGGGAACTAAAATATTTAAAGCAGATGCTCCCTAACCAGGCTGCTCCCATAAATGAGCTTTGTGGGATGTCTACAGGAGGACACAAAAAAAAAAAGGAATTAAAAATTGGGATGACAGTTTAAATGTATTTTCCCTTTGCCCCATGGTATGAGGAATGAAATCCAAAAATACCTGGCTGTGTTAGAGCTGGAGGTGCCAAAATCTGCCACCAGCTGTGCAGGCTTGGAGCTCTGCCGAGGCTCTGAACACAAATTCACAGCTTTCACTGGGCCTGAACACCCTGCAAAGGGCCAGGGAACAGAGGGATGCACAGGAAAATCCACCTGGGCATGAGGAAAAACTTCTCTCCCTGTGGAGCTTCCCACCCTGCCAGGGAGCAATTCCTGCCCAAATCCCATCCCATCACCTCAGAACCCTGCAGGGACCATTCCCAAGGCTCTGGAAAATCCCTTTGGCAAAGACAAATGTCCTGACCTGAGGGAACACAAAGGAATTTTCCATGGGAAAAGGAGATTTTCCTCTCAGCACCCAGCCCAGCCCAGCCTGAGAGCCCCATCACATCCCATTCCAGCTGCAAATCCTATTCCAGAGGTAAAACTGGGATTTTGCAAAGCTCTCAGGAAGGAAAAACTTGGGAGATGCTGGAGCTTAAAACACAGCCCATGAAAGGGGGAAAAAAGTCTGGAGCTGTAAGGAGACCCCTCAACCCAGCCTGGCTTTCTGAGGGAATAAAAAGCTGGATGTGAGGAACAGCTTCGGGGTTTGGAACAGGGAATTCTATGGAGGAAAACCTGGAAAAGGCTGGAAGTGACTCCTGATTTCCTCCTGAAACCTCTGGCAGCAGCTCAGCTGTGGGAGGGGTGAAGGTCCAGGAGTGGGGCAGCCTCAGCTTCTGTGGTGGCCCCTGTGTGTCACTGCTGAGGGACTGGGAACTGGGAAAGGGGGCTGGGGACTGGGAAAGGGGAAAATGGAGAACTGGGGAACTGGAAAAGGGGACTGGGAAAGGGAACTGGGGGATGGGGAAAAGGGGAAAAGGGGAAAAGGGGAAAGGGGAAAGGGGGAAAAGAGAAATAAAGGGA
>VZRX01004801.1:0-11376 GCA_013398075.1 Notiomystis cincta
CGCGCTGAACGCGAGGGCGTGTTCGGCCCGTGCGGGGCGGGCAGTTGCCGCGGCAGCGGGTGAGTGACGCGCTCGGGAAGCGGCGCCATGGGCGGCTCGGCCAGTCTGATACCCCGGGAGCTGCTGGGCGAGTACCAGGTACCGGCACCGGCGGACAGGGGCGGCTGCGGTGGGGGGCACGGGAGGGCGGCGCGGTCCCGAGGCGGAAGGTGCCCAGAGGCCGCGGAACGCGTGTCTGGGGTGCCCTGGGTCAGGCCTTGGCCCCCGTGCCGGTGCTGACCCCGGTGCCGGTGCTGACCCGTGCTCTCCCCGCAGGAGCTGACGTTCCTGAGCAAGCAGGAGATTTTGCTGTAAGTACCGCCGGGCGGAACACCGTAAACAGGGCGGGATGGAGCCTCCCCGTACCCCCGGTGCCGCAGCCTCTGCCGCGGGGCACGGAGAGCTCCGGCCCTGCCCAGCTGAGCCGGGAGGTGCCGGTGGCACTCCCTGACACCGGGTGTGATGGGGCCAAGGTCCGCGGCTGCTGCTGGTGGCGCGGGCCGGGCCGGTGACGCCCTGAGCAGCGGGGCAGGGGCTGCGGGCCGGCCCGAGCCCGCGGTGACCCCGCTGAAGCCCCGGAGCTCGGGGTGGGCAGCAGACAGACCGTCATCTCTCCCTGAGCCCGGAGCAGCTGCGGCCCCTCGGCCGACACGGCTGCGCCCGGCAGGGCTGGCAGGAGCTGTGGGAACGGGCCAGCGGCGCTGGGAGGTGCGGCCGGCGCCCAGACGGGCTGCTGCCTCCCGCTCGCAGCACAGAGCCGCTCTTTCTCTTGCCTCTTAAAGAGCCTACAAGAGGTTCAGTGAACTGCTGCCAAAGGAGGAGAGGGACAACGCCTGGTCTGCGCGGGTTCCCAAGAGCCAGATCCTGACGCTGCCTGAGCTGCGGGTATGGTCCCTGGCAGACACGGGACACTGCTGCTCCCGGGTTAGGCCTCCAGGTACCCACCCCTCCTCGCTGTGCCAGCGCTGTGTCCTCAGCTGTGCCAGCAAAGAGCTTCCTTATCCCCAGCGAGCAACTGAGGATCCCAGGGATCCCTGCTGTGCCACGGGGGATCCCAAGGATCCCTGCTGTGGAGGATCCTGGGGATTCCTGCTGTGCCACAAAGGATCCTGCTTATCCTTGCTGCGTGGGAGGCACAGGACAGGTTTGACGGTGCCATGGATGAAGGAGCAGTGGCCGAGTGAGGCACCTGCTGGAGCAGCAGCCACAGCCAATGTGTGCTGTGCCCAGCCCTGCCTAAGCCATTTCCATGTCCACAGGCAAACCCCTTCCAGCACCGGATCTGCCATGTGTTCTCAACCTCAGAGGCTGGGGATGACAGCATGTCCTTTGAAGACTTCCTTGATATGCTGAGTGTCTTCAGCGATTCTGCCACCTCTGACATCAAATCCCACTATGCCTTCCGCATCTTTGGTAAGATGTGGTGTGTCCTGGGATCCCTGCACCTTGGGCAAGTGGGAGAAGGGTGCTGAATCAATGTTCAGGAGGGCTGGCAGTGCCCTTGGAGCACCCATGAGGATGGTGGCTTTAGGAACTCCCTGTGGGAACAGCTGGTTTGGCACAGTGAGGTGCACAGAGCGGTGCAGTGCCGGTGCTTGTGACTCTCTGGGGCCGCTGTGGCCCTGCCAAAACCTACCTTTTCTCTCCCATAGACTTTGATGATGATGGCACTCTGGACAGGAAGGACCTGGAGCAACTGGTGAACTGCCTGACAGGGCAGGGCGAGGAGTCCCGGCTGAGCAGCGCAGAGATGGAGCAGCTGATCCAAAATGTGAGGCCTGCTGGGCAGGGCAGGGGCACTGCAGGGCCCCAGGCACAGAGCTCACCGCTCGCCTTCCCCCACAGATCCTGGAGGAGTCCGACATCGACAGGGACGGCACCATCAACCTCTCTGAGTTCCAGCATGTTGTCTCCCGCTCCCCGGACTTTGCCAGGTGCGGGGGCTCCAGGGGCTGGCTGGGGTTCATCACTGGGGCAGAGCTGCTGTGATGGCAGAGGGAACTGCACCCCAGGCTGGCTCTGCACCCCAGGCTGGCTCTACGGAGCCTCTCCCGCACAGGGATTCTGCTCCCTGCAGTGCTGGGTGCTTGTAAACCCTTTGTGTGACCTAGCAAGTAGGTGCCAATCCTGTCATGTCTCTTGCAGCTCCTTCAAGATTGTCCTGTGAGTCCTGTGGCTATCCAGCAGCACTCCTCCATTTCCTGCAGCTCTTTGTGGGTTCAGCCATTTCCTCTTTCAGGGAGCACAGGCCTGACTGTGCTGCAATGCCTTGGGCAGGAACCCTCCTGCCCCACTCTCAGGTGCCTGCTTGGCAGTAGAGGGTCCCAGGAGTCTTCCTCTCCTGCAGCCCTTCTGCTGTCCTAGCACTGGAATTTTAATCCTTATGCATTCCAAGGGCAGCTCTGCAGGTGAGGGAGGAAGAGCTGCTCCTGCCTGGGGCCACTCTGCAGCAGCACAGCCCCTCTCTGCCCTCAGGAACCGTTCCTATGTTGTGCCTTCCGGCAGCAGGCAGGGAGCTGCCTCCCCTGCCAGCCTCTTCCTGCCTCTCCAGTATTCCTGGGATCCTCCCTGCTGCCACATGGATCCATTTCTCTGAGCAATAACCTGGACATGGATCCTCTGAGCAATAACCAAAATGTGGATCATTTTTCATGAGCAATAACCCAAACAGAGGTGCTTTCTCTGAGCAGTCACCCTAGTGTCACAGCACAGGTGCCACTCCCCAGCAGAGCTGTCCTCCCATGGCTGTGCTCAGAGCCTGCTCTCCTCCTCCTCCTCCCTTTTGCTCTTTGCCCCCTTCTGGCTCCAGCGCAGCAGCTGCTCTGCTGCCCTGGCCTCTTCCTCCCCCAGTCCCTGTAAGGACACAATTAAAGGGCTCTGGTTTCACCCTTGCTCTTTGCTGCCTTTGTCCGGCTGTGGGACGGGTGCCACGAGGGTGTTGGGGACATGGGCTCCTGCCAGGCCTCTCTGCTTGTGTGCCAGCTGCCGCTCGAGGAGACAGATTCCACGTCATGCTCCACAACAGCCCTGTCCGTGGGCCACCTCCTTCCCTCCCTCCTCCACACTGGGATCCTTCTGGGCAGCACAAAGAGCTCAACACTCAGGCTGGAGGCACCAAGGGGAACCCTGGGCAGGCGAGTGGTACCATCACTGTGGGCAGCGCCAGGGTCCTTTGCCCTTGGTCTCTGCCCTGGCCTTGCAGCCAGCAGCCCTGCCAGACTGGTGTGGGGCCTGGGGCCCAGCAGAGCTCCCTTGCTGGGGGGGAAGCAGCTGCCGGCTGTCAGGGCTCTGGCACGGCTGTTTCTCACACAGTGGCTCCAGCTCCTGGCGCTGCCGGCCCTTCCAGCTCGCTGCCCCACGGTGCTGACAGTATCTGCCCGCTGAGGCCTGTGCCCCTGCAGCCCCAGGGCTGTGTCTGCTGGCAACTCACCAGCCAACGCCTCCAGTGGCTTTTTTGATGTCCCAGAACAGGCTGTGCAGGAAGTTCAGTGCATGGGTCCAGCTGGGAGCAAGGCAGTGCTGGTCCCTCGGGGGAATCTTGCCTGAACACGCCAGCTCTGTGCGGAGCTCACCGCTTCCCCCAGCCCTGTCCTGGCACTGCCGATGCTTCCCGGTTGTGTGAAGGCTCAAAAGCAGCGCTGCAGTCCCGGTCCTCGCCCTCAGCCACCACCGAGTCAGGTCCTGCTGGCAAAGCGTCCAGGCTCTGCCCACAGCAAGGTGGGGTAGGGAAAAGGACCTGATGCTCCCTGGGCGGGCAGTGGATCCCAAATGCAGCACAACACTCTGGTCCTGGGAAGGGGGTTATCCCAGCCTCTCTCCTGCTGGGGGCTGCCCTCCTCCCAGCCCCAGGCACCAAATTTTTTTACTCCTGGTCACCTCTGCCTTTTCTGTTTCTCACGATGCCAGGATGGCATCACCCCATCGCTCTGCGCTCCCCCACCACAGGGACTCCCTACTCTGCCTGCACCACACTGCCACAGCACGGGCCTCGAGGCACAGCCCCAGGACAGCCAAGGGCTGCCCTAGTGACAGCTTGCCAGTAGGTCACAGGGACCATTGGCACAGCCCCGGGCAGTGCTCCTCCACAGGCACACAGCCATTGTCCCTGCAGGGCCCCGCGTGCCCTGGCCCAGCGTTCAGCCAAGCACACGAGGAGGGGACTCCACAGCTCTGATGGCCAGCACAGTCCTCTGGTCCCCTTGGAAGCCATGGGCACATCTTCCTCTGACTGCAGCGAGAGCCACACACGGCTCCTCTCCGTGGGGCAACGGGGCTGGTTCTGGCCTGGGGAGGCACTCAGCCCCGCCGCACACAGACGGGTCTGAAGGACTTTATATAAAAACAACAGATGTTTCTGCACACGCACATGGGGCCGCGGGGGTGCTCCTGCCCACCCAGCTCCCCTGCCCCGGACACAATTCACATTTTCCACATACTAAAAACGAACCAAGCACAGACACACAGCACATGCCGTGGGGCTGGCACCGCCCAGCCGCACACGTGGCCCTGGGTCCCGCAGCGGGACGTCACAGTGAGTTGGGGCACGAGGGGTCTGTGGCTGCCCCCTCCTGCCCTCTGCATAGAGGGAGGTCGGGGCCCGGCAGAGCCGGGGCCGCACCAGCGGCCTGAGCCAGGAACCGTGTCTATCCCTGCAGCAGGGCCACCGGGCTGGAACCGTGCTGCAGCTCCCTGTGGCGCCCCTCACACCCACAGCCACCAGTACCAGGGCGATGCCCAGGCAGCCCGTGAGGGTGTAGACTCCACCGGCTGGTGGGTGCTGCCGCAGAGTGTGGGTGCCAGGCTCTGGGCATGCACACACAGACAACATGGACCCGGGCTGTGGCACACGGTCCAGTGAGGCTCAGCAGAGCAGAGGCGGGCGTGGGTGAGGGCTTGGCTCTCATCCCCGTCACACCACCGAGTCCTGGATCTCGGAGCCCAGGCGCACCCGGGGTCTTTGGCAGGCAGGAGACACCTCCACAAAACTGTCCCGGACATGAAGAGGCCTCTTCTCTGACTCAGAGAAGGTGCGTGGGGGTCCTGGGGGCTCATGCACAGGGGTACTGACGATGTAGTTGTCCTGCAGGGCCTGGTAGCCCTTGTGCTCAGGAGCCGTGCTGGGCAGGTTGCTGCCATTCAGGGGCAGGCTCTCCACTGGCTTGCGGGGTGGCTTCTGGTGCCTGCTAGGGTCACTGGGCTCCAGTAAGGCCTTCATGCCATCACGGTGCCGGTGCAGCACAAAGAAGGCCAGCACGAGGACGGCGGCAGCAAAAAGCACACACATCACCAGGAACTCGGTCCAGTAGGTCTTGCCGTCCAGCCGTGCTGCAGCACTGCCCACCGCTGAGGTGCTCCGGGACGTGCTGACCGTCTCCAGGGTGTCATGGCCAGCAGCCACCTTCCTGCCAGAGTTTGGGGGCCCAAGGGCTGGCTCCTGCACGCCCACGCAGTAGCTGGCCATCAGCTTGCGGAATCCCTCCTCCAGCGACCAGCACTCATAGATGCCTGCACGCTCCGGGCTGCCCACCAGAATGAGGGCCCCGTCAGGCAGCACCAGGTAGGAGGCGTTGACAGGAGTCCCGTCGTGCAGCCAGCGCCGCGAGGCCAGGTTGGAGAGCAGCCGGCACGGCAGCGGCCGCACCGCGTTGGGAGGCAGCTGGATCTGCTGGCACGGGGTGCCTGAGGCTGCACAGAGAACCCACGGGAACGTCAGGGAGCGGACCCCAGCTGTGGGCAGGGGGCTGGGATGTGTGGGACACACACTCACACAGTAGCACCAGCGGGAGCTCACCTGGGGGCAGGAGGATGCGGGGACGGGGCTGGGAGGAATTGCCCAGCTGGCAGAGCCGCTCCGTGTCAGCATCCTCGATGTCCTGTGCCCAGAGCCTAGAAACAGAGTGAGGGCAGGGCAGTGGGGTGCTGTGGGGTGCAGGGGGATGGAAGAGGCTGCAGCACTTACTGTGGGTGTGCCGGGGGATGTGGGGTGACCCTGCGGCAGGCACCCCTACTCCAGGCGCAGAAGGGGTCCCGTGCCAGCACACATTCCCCACAGCTGCGGTACAGGCTGCAGTTGGCAAAGGGCACCTGGGCCACTGCTGCGTAGGTGGCTGCGTAGACAAGGCCCTGCGGGAGGGGACACGCTGGGGTCAGCAGGGTGGGCTCCTGCACACCTCTGCCTTCCCAGGTCTCTGTCCCTCAGCTCACAAAAAGGACATGCCCCAGGTAGGCTGAGCCCCCAGTGCCCCCCTGGCTCCTGCCTGGTCCTGGTCCAGCAGCAGCTGGAGAATGGGCTGCCCGTCAGGGAAGAGGCGGATCTCCTCAATGATGTGCACGCCGTGGTTCACCCGCACAGCCTTGTGCAGCCGCCCGTCGTCTGCAAACAGAGGGGCTGTGCTGAGCGGGGCCGGGGAGCAGGGCACACACCCTGCCCTGCCAGAGCCCGCCTGCACCCACCCGTGCCCAGGAAGAGCACATCGTAGGTGCCGTGCAGGCCCTGCGCACGGTGCACGCCGATCTGCTGGTAGCGCCGATGGCTCTGCAGCAGCAGCGGCTGGCTGCGCACAGGGCTGTCCATCAGGAAGTGGTCCTTGATAAAGTTCA
Source organism: Notiomystis cincta (assembly GCA_013398075.1). Taxonomy (NCBI): domain Eukaryota; kingdom Metazoa; phylum Chordata; class Aves; order Passeriformes; family Notiomystidae; genus Notiomystis; species Notiomystis cincta. The sequence goes on from VZRX01004801.1 coordinate 6,640, forward strand.
GCACCCGATCCGGCATCTGCAGCGACGAATTGATCTTCAGGTGCCGTGTGTGGCTAGTGATGCACTGCGGGAAAGGAAGGGGCTCAGGAGGGCTTGGGGAAGTGGGTGGGTACCATGCTGCGGCAGCTGCTGGGAGCAGGAGAGCAACAGGGGCACTGCTGCGTCCTGCGCTGGGCAGGCACCGAGGGGGCACCTACCATGCCTGGCCGGGGCTCTGGCACAGGCCCGGTGTCCGTGTACCACTGCTGCGTTTCGCGGTTCACCTCCTTGTAGAGCCCGCCGAAGACACGCTGCACGCTGCGCATGGGGAAGGCGCAGACGGCCGAGCTGCCCAGTCCGCCCTTGTTCCTGGTGGGGAGAGGCAGAGCCCGTGGCAAGACCAGGCCCCGGCTCTGCAGAGCTCCCTGTGCTGCCCTGGGTCCCTGCCACTCACCACTGTGAGGTGAAGACACCATAGAAGAGCGTCTCCCTCCAGCGCAGCTCGCCCGGGGTGAGCACAAAGATGTCCTGCAGCACGTTGAAGGGGAACCCATCCTCAGGGTGTGAGCAGAGCAGCTGTGCCTTCAGGAAAGTTGTCCACCGCCGCTGCAGCACGCGCTCCCCGCCCTGGTCCCCCTGCACGGCACAGCGGGTCAGGCTGCGACGCCGTGGCCGTGGCCACAGGGAACCCCACGGGCTGAGTGAACGGAGCAGGGGTCCAGGCACCAAGGGCTGGAGACGTGCACGATGGTCCCACATCCCCCCCACCCCAGCAGTGAGTGCCAGCGCAGGCGCAGCCCCCACACAGCCCTGCTGCCTTATGCCCACCTTGCACACACGTGCAATGCGGGAGACGATGGTGTTCTCAAAATAGTCGAACTCCTTCCCGGTCTCACTGAAGAAGAAGTAGACCTTGTCATCATCGCCCTCGGGGTTGCCGGCAGGGAGGCTCTCCCTCAAGTAGGCTGAGCCCACGAACGCTGGGTCTGGGGGCAAAGGACCCTCAGCACCACTGGCCCCATCCCTTGCCTCCAATACCATGGGGGAGAGGGACCCCGAGCAGCCGTGCCAGCGCCGGCACTCACCTTGCAGCCAGTTGAGGGAGTTCTCAGTCTTGAGGGCGATGCGGCTCTCCTGGCTGCGGGAGATGGTCGGCTCATTGCCCTGGAAGTTGCTGACGGTCCCGGCGTAGAGCTCGCCCTCTGCCAAAGACACGTTCCCGCTGGGACCCGCCACGTGCCACCAGCACGGCCCTGCTTCCTGCTGGGGTCTGTGACAGCCTGGCCTCGGCTCAGCTCCGCCGGGCAGATGCAGCAGGGGGAGGCACACGGAGGATGGCAAAGGTCCCAGGGCACTGCAGCGAGGGTGAGGGTTCCAGGGTGGCACAAGGGAGGGCAAGGGTCCCGAGGCAGCGCAGGGAGGAAGGCGAGGGTCCCAGGGTGCCGTGCCTTACCGACCATGACAGCTGTGGAGCGGTACTCAGGGTCAAAGGGGCAGCGTCCCTTCCCGTCCTCCAGCACCACCTTCCCTGACACGTCCCGCTCCAGGCTGAAGTGCTGCACGTTCTGCAGCAGGATGAGGCTGTGAGCCAGCAGCACTTGCCCCAGTGCCAGGGATCCCACTGCAGGGCCCTGAGGGCACGGGGGACCTGCGGGGGATCCTGTCCCTGTACTCACGATGTAGGCGCAGGCCGGGCTAAAGGCGCAGGTCCCACAGGTGTACAGGTGGGTGCTGTTCAGCTGCAGCAGCAGCTTGATGTAGTTGTGACAGTCCCTCTGTGGGGGTCAGAGGATACAACTCAGCCCTTGGCTCAGCTGTCTCACCCGCACCCACCCTGCACAGGTGGGCACTGCCCACTCCCACCACAGCCCATCCTGATGCCTGCTTGCAGTGGGGCTCACCTGGGGGTCCTTGCCCTTGAACACACACTGCCTCTTCTTCTCCTCATCTGCACTCCACAGCAGCTGTGGAGAAGGGACAGTCACTGGGAAACCCCTGTCCCTGGCTGATCCACGCACACCCTCCTTGGGCTCCTTCATAGCAACTACATCCTCCCCATCTCAAACATTCTGCTCTGGGGCAGTTGATCCTGAATGTGTGACGGCTCACACAGGCCCCAAAAGCTGGCAGGGAGGGGATCCCCTGCACTCCAGCTCGTTGGGTGCCCCCTCCCTCCCTCCNGGTGTTGAGGGTGAGGAGCAGTTCCCGTGCCCCCAGGTAGAGGGTCCCACCGTCCAGGCTCAGCAGGAGGGCCGTGTAGTTGGACACACCAGGTGCCTCAAAGCGCTGCACTACTCTCTCAGCCGAGTCTGTGGGGCAACAGTGACAGCATCAGGCACCAGGGCTGGCCCCTGACCCCCAGCACCCTGCACCACACTGCTCCTGGCCCCTCTGCCCAGCACCTTGGCCATGCCACCCACCCGAAGCAGCCAGGGCCGGATCCGGCTCTGCCCACGCTGCCAGACACACGTGGCACTACACACTATGGTGAGCTGTGTAGGGCCACGATAGTGCCCGAGGGCACCCACGGGGCACAGCTGTGTCCTGGCCCTGACAGCACCACGAGAGCCCTGCCTAGCGCTGGGGCAGCTGCCCAGCCACGTACAGCCCTAGAGCTCAGCCCTGCAGCATGGGAGGCTCAGCCCAGCCTAGGCCCATGGGGACCCCAACCTCACAGCAGGGGGAGATGAGTGCTGGGTGTATCTTCCTGCCCCAGTTCGCAGGGCTCAGCCTCTCGCAGACACAGGGCTCAGCCCAGTGCTGCGGGTGCTGGATGTGGGGCTCAGCCCGGCGTTGTCCACACTGGCCCGCAGGGCTCAGCCCATGCTGGACACGGGGCAGTGGCCACGCTGAGTCAGGGAGCGCCCATCCCGTCCCGTCCCGTCCCGTCCCATCCCGTCCCGTCCCGCGTGGGTGGCCTGGCCCCGGAAGCCCTTCCTCTCCTACTGCCGCTCTGAATCAGATGGGCCTGGCTGTGTGAGCGGGACACGTCGGGCTGACTCACGCTGCCAACTCCCTGACCTCTGACATTCTGGGGACTCCCTGACCTCCCCCAACCCCCTCCCTGCTCCCAGAGTCCCACCAGGATAACTCCGGAGCTCCTGCCAGGCCCTCCCTGGTGAGAGTCAGTGGGAGGGATCGAGGAGCTGTGGGGCAATGGTGCTGGGGGGGGGACCCCACGGCTCTCACCTCCCATTGCTCCACAAACCCCAGATGCCTCCAGCATCTCCTCCATTCCAGGGGGCTCATCTGGCCCCAGCACCAGCACAGCTCATCCACAGTGGTGCAGAGAGGAGGAAGCCAATGCCCCGGGGCATCCCCCTGTGCAGGGTCCTGCAACCCAGCGGCAGGGTGATGCCACCCGTGGTGGGCACGGCCGTGGAGGGGCGGCGGGGCCCCTGTGCCTTGCAGAGCTGTGGCAGTATGGGGAGCTAGCTCTTGGTGCGGCTGCCAGGGACCTGTCAGGACAAGACCTGCTTCTTCCAGACAAACCTGCTGCAGGCACATCCAGTACTCCCAGGGGAGCAGCTCCCCGCTCCTCCCTCCCACCAACTGCAGCCCCACGTGGCTGCACTCCACAGGAGCCACCACCGGGCACACAGTGGCCACTGACCCGTGCTCCCTGCCCAGCTCCTCCTGCATCGCTGGGGTCCAGGCCGGGATCCCCAGGCACTGCCCATGGCTGCAGCCCCACAGCTCCCACAGCCTTACAGGTGTGCAGAGCGTGGGGCAGAACCGGTCTGTGCAGGCAGGGCCAGGCAGCGTGGCTCAACACGGCACAGCACAGCATGGCACGATGCCGAGCTCGTTGTCTCACTGGGTCCCAGCCTCCTGTCCAGCTCAGCAGGTCCTACATCTGTGGTGCCACCACGGCCATGGCCAGCGGTCATGGGAGCATGTGGTGGGGCCACATCTACACCAGTGAGCTGCAGTGTGCTGAGCCAGGGAGCGCTCACAGCTGCCCAAACCACGGCACCCTCCCAGGCCAGCCAGCACAGGACGGGATGGGCTTTGCTGGCCGGCAGCAGCTGGATCCAGCCACCTTCTGGCAGCACAGCCCTGGGTGGCTCCCCCACATGGCACAGCTGCCAGGGCTGAGCCCAAGCAGCACGCCCCACTGCTGGCCCACCCTGTGCCAGCTGCTGGGAGGCTCTGCAAGGCATGAGGGGGCTGCACCCAGGCCCCCCGCTCGTTACAGCTCTGCCTGGCCTCGCACCCTCCCCAGCACTCTGGGGCCATGCAGCTGACAAGAGCCTGCAGCGGGGCTCAGAGCTGTCCGGAACTGAGCGCTGCACAGTGAGGGGCTGTGGCGTGTCCCCCACCCCAGGGACGTACTGAGCAGCGAGGGAGCTCACGGGCAGAGTCCCCTGGCCGGCTCAGCCCACCCCATCTCGTACAGAACACGGCTGCCACCACCGCCCTGCTTGTGCAGGCACAAGTACCCCTGGGTGCCCCAAACACGGCCACCCTCGGGTTTGGACACAGGGGTGCGTGTCCCTACACCCCACAGCATCCCCGGGGCTCTGCCCCAGCCCTTGCTGCGTGTCCCGCTGACAGAGGGTTCCCCATGTCCTGGAGAGCTGCCGTGCCCGTGCAGCCTCGGCACTGTCACACGGCGTTTCCACGCGGCGTAGACAGCCCGGGGGGACGCGACACGCTCGGCCGCCCCGGGGGAGACGCCAGCCGGAGCCCTCGGCGGGGGCTGACTCCCTTCCCCGGTGCCGGCGGACCCTCACCCACCGACGGTCCGCAGACACT
>VZRX01004803.1:0-16643 GCA_013398075.1 Notiomystis cincta
GGGGGATTCTCAGGGCGTCCTTTCGGCCTCGCTCTCCGCAGCTCCATGGTTGGTGCCTCTCGGAGCTGAGTGCGCGGGTGCGGTGCTGGGTTTGCTCGCTGTGGCTCTGCCCTTGCCTGCTGTCCGTGTCAGGGTGCGGGGTGGTCCCGGGGACTCATCTCTTGTGGCTGTACCAGCGGTGGCATGAACTGGCACTGGCACTTGGCTTGGGAACTGACTCGTCTTGGGAACTGACTCGTCTTGCTGAATAAAAACAGGGTGGTTTTTCTGTTTGTAGGGCTGTGTGATCCTTTAACTCTTCACACAGTTGCAGTGCATCTTTAATGTACATCCATGGGACTTTTAGGTGAGATTGGCCTGGTTTTAGCTTAGTTCATTCCTCCTTGGAGTACTCAGAATATACCACTTTTCTCTGAAAGGATACTCTGTATGAGTACTGATAAAGTAAAACTTGTATCCGTTGTATAAAGGACTTTTAGCAGCCTGTGTATCATTTTTTTTGTGTCTTTGCACGTTCATCAGGGATTAGAATCATTGTGGAGAAAGCTCTCCCTGCTTGAGAGAGAAATGTTTCATTCAGTGAGTGTAATTTTTGAAGCCTTTTAATTGCATGAGAAGAAGATTTGCATTGAATATTCCAGTTCATGTTCTTCTTTAGAAACAGTGGGTTTTGCACAGCGTGGCTCAGAAGATGCAGACAGCTCCCATGGTGGCAGTAGCCTAAAATTCTAGGCACCTGCTAACATAATTAATGGTTTGTTATGGGAACTGAGGACACTTCCAATAAACCCAGGATCACTTCTACGTTTTCCTTGACTTTTAAATATTTAACATTTTCCTGAGCTTACTAATATTTATACTTGAACATCAAGGAAATTCCCTGCCCCTAGGAACAGCAACTTTTGAAAATATTTTAAGATGTTTTTTGGGTTGTGGCACCTCTGAAAACCTGGACTCTGCATTCCTGTGTTAAACCTTGAATAGCCTTAAATCACTGATTTTGGGAGGCTGAGGAAAGACTCATGCTAAGCATCCTGACTATAATGAAGTTTCCACTGATGCCAGGTGTTGGGCATTGTTGGAACAGACTCCCAGCTGGGGGTACCTGTACAGAATCACTGATTTTGGAGACTGAGGAGGGACCTCAAGAATTCATCCTCTGCCTTAAAGCAGGCTCAGCACTGAATTCAGAGTTGGTTGCTCAGGGCTTTGTCCAGTGCAATGTTGAAAATCTGCAGTGGCAGAGATTTGGCAGCATCTCAGGATAACCCAGTCCACCCCTTTGTGGGGAATTTTCTTTTTCTTTATATCCACTGGGAACTTCTCCTGTTTCAGCTCCCATTTGTGGCTTGCTGCCCTCCCACTGCACCTCAGTAAAGAGCTCAGCTCTCTGCCAGTAGCTTCTCTTGGGTACCACCCCAGGGCCCTCAGGTTTCTCCTCTCTTCTCCAGGCTGAACAAGCCCCCTTCCTTCAGCCACTTCCCTTGAATCATTTGCCCCATTTTCACTCCCCTCCCTGGACTCACTTCAGTTTATCTTTATTCTTTCTTGAACTGAGGGGCTCAAAATCCTCTGGACCTTGTGTTCCAGGTGTGATCTGGTGAGTGCTGAGTAAAGGGGAACATCCTTTGAGCATCCAGCTGAGCCCCTGGTGCTGCAGCCCACCTGGTGGTGACTCTACAAGTGTTGACTTGGTCTGCTTTGTGTCCTGTGTGTGGAAGTGCTTCATAAATGTGTTGCAGAAAGCTGTTTATGTGTATCTGAAAGAATATTTATACTTTTCTTCATTTGTCTTGCCCACTAGCAGTTACAGAATTGACTGTAAAAATATTTAATTTTATTGTCACCAGGAACTGAGGGCAGTCCTTTTTTTTGTATAAATTCCCACTGGAAGTTACTAGGAACTCTTTTAGTCTGGTATTTTCATAGACATATTTTGTAACAGTCACTAGGCAGTCTTCTAGATCTCTGGCTTGGGCTTGAATTTAAGTTTGCTTTGTCCAGAATCTGTAACCCAGATACAGAATTATTTGCCAGACATGAGTTTGTGAGCAAGTGTAAGGGAAAAGTGTGGTTTTACCATGCACAGATGTAATGAGGAGCTTGTGGAGAGGAGAAGGCCGAGATTACAAGGAGGAGTTTGTTTCACCCTCCAGCTGCTGGCTGAATGTTACATTGTTGTTGGTCGCCCTAAAAAAGTGCATTTCCTTTGGAAGAGAAGTGGTAGATCAGTGCTGGATTTCAAACTCTGTTGCCATTAGGGCACTCTGCACTTCCAGGCTTTATATTCAAGTTTACTTTCAATGTTTATGGACCATATATGCCTGATTTGTGCCAGGGCAGTTCTCTGTAATGAGCTGCAACTATTGTGTCATACAACCATCACATGCCTGGTGTTGAATGTTTTGTTTCAGGCTGCTTGAAAAAAGGTCAGGGATATGCTTTGAAAACAATCTGGACACTACTCAATTTGCAAAGTTTGTTGTGCTTCTGTCCATAAGATCTTAGAGCTCTCTGCTGTAAGTGGCAATGTGGAAAGTCACAAGTCTTGCTTAGATGTTTTTATCTGCTACTGCCTTAGATACTGGCAAAGAAAAATTAAGATAGCAAGATTAGGAAGAATAACAAGTTCACAGCAGCTTTCTTGGGAAACTTAAGATTTTGCCTCTTCCTTTTGATTCCATCAGCATTCCTGCTATTTTTTCCTGTTGCCTGTCTTTTGTTTAATTTGCTGGTATTGTTGCTCATTGTAATATGAATATGTAACCATGGTAACTGCAATAGTTTTGCATTCCCTCTAATAGAAGACACTTGTTCAAACCTCTCACTACATCTGATAATGTAAAGACAATGCTCTGACCTGAGTTTGCCTCCAGCAACCAGGATATGGGCACATATGTTCCAGCTCTGGCTTGTAGAAACAGTACCATAGATGATCTCAAAATACAGCTTGAGAGAATTTTGGCTGCCCTGTTTGACAAACAGATTCACTCTAGAAGCAGAAAAGACACTACTTCTGTCGTGGCTGCAAGTGAACTTTTTTATAACCAAGGTTTTTAAGTCCTTTTTGCCATGAGGTAATACATTACTTATAGCTGTTTTAATCATATTTTCTGTGCCAACCTAGGATTTGGTAAAATCTCAAAATTTGGAGCTTTTCTTTAAACAACTGTCATTAGTAACCCACATGTTCTGTCTCCCTGAACAATTAAATGCAGTGAGTATTGGAAGTATACTTTGTATCAAATATCAGTCTAATTTCAGATTTTTGTCTTTTTTTTTCCTTTCCCCTATAGTACACCTTTTGAGATCATTTACATTTATCTCCTAAAGAAATACATGGAACAAAAATCATTGGCTTAGAACATGGGGATTTCATGAGTGATTCCACCTTTCTGATAAACAGCAGTTAAAATTGGGGTTTTTTTTAAATATCTAGGAAATGCTTGATTACATGATAAGCTTGCAGCTTGAAACATCTGCTTCTCTATAACTATGAAATGAGTAGCTCACTAAACACTTTCACTGCTCAAACTGTGATGCATCATGGCATGATGGCAAAGTGATCCTGTTCTGCTCTTAATTCAGGTGCTGTTATGCAGCAATATTAGCACTTTTTGGCCTATGGGAGAGCAATTTCCTTTTTCTCCTCCTTCTGGCAGTGCAGACATTTGTAGGCCCACTAGCAGAGCTGAAGATTAAGAATTTGATCCAACTGACCTTGGAATCAATTTCTAGAGCAGTTTAACAAGCTCTTACAAATGTATCAAAGGAAAGATCCTGTTCACTAGAGTACATCTGTGCAGTCCAGAATTGACCTCTGGAGCTTTGCATACTGTGCTGGTGGAATTCAGTTTGCTCCTAACTTGCTTTTAAATCAGTACACAATTGCAGATGCCATTCTGCAGTTTCCATGCAAAACACTTCAGTAGGCTACTTAAATAAGGCCATCTGAACACTTCCAGGGGATTTTAGTTTTCCTGTCACAGTCTTGTATAACTGTTAAACAAAATAGTCTGGTTTCAGGTTATTCCACAATTGTAATTCTTCTAATTCAGATTGTAAACCAGTGTACTCTTTCCCTAAAATAAAATATGAGTTGTTCTTTCACTGTCCTTGTAAAGGAATCCATAGATCTGTTATGTCCAAGACCTACTCTACTGTAAAAGACTTTAATGTCTTCAATAGTGTATGTTTTTCAAAGTGTTTGTTGTGATATTTATGATCAGTCAGTCCAGGTTTCACTGGGGGAAATCCTACCTGCCTTGTAAAATAAAAAGCAGTGGAGCCAGGTTTTGTCTGGAAGACTTGGGTGGGAATTTGCTAAAATCTACTAAAATCTTACTAGGTCATTTTGCTTGCATCCTTTTTGATGCAAAGGACTTGATAGTGATTAATATTAATTTAATTTGGGGAATGTTTACTCACTTGAGTCATCCCAGTAAAAATCTGCTGGCTCAGACCATACATCCCCACTGTAGTACTTGAGTGTAGAGCTCTGCAGGATCTTTTTACCACAATGATGATAGTACAGTATATTGTGAAAGTAATTGTAATGTGCAGTATATAATTACATGTAATGTATAATTATTTCATAATAGAGAATTGTAGTACGTATTGCAAAGGTAATTAAAATGTTGTTCACTTTTATATTTTTAAATTCCCCGTTATCACCTTTCTTTGACTTATAAACTAAGAAAAGTTAATTGTTCTCTAACATAGTATTAAAATGTAGTCTTACTTTATTCTTCATTTTGTTTTGTTTCCAGGTGGAGGCGTAGCTGTTGGAACCCTTCTTCTTATTGGTTAGTATAGAATATATAGATACTTAAAGCCATATTCTGAAGCATTTCACTCTTTGTTGTATTCATTAAATAGCCTCTCTTTTCACTGTTTCATGAAGTCAGACTTTTTAAAAATGTAACTCTCAGGTTCCTTCACTTTGTGTAGCCTTCAGAATGGACTATTTTCTGTGTCAGGAATTACTGTAGGTGAATCAAAACCTTAATTTTAGTCAGGCTTGAGCACCCACAAAGAATACCCCAGAATTCTGATGGAAAGCAGAGCATTTAGCACATTTCAGGACTTACTGGCAAAATGCACAAATTAGTTAAGATGTTATAAACAGCTGTTAGGTTCAAATTGTTTATCATCACAAAGAGATTTTTTTTTTTTTTAAATTTGGCTCTCTGAGGAAGATGTGCAATGCAGAAGCTTTCAATCTTTTGGTTGCTAGACTCAGCTGAGAGAAAGGTGATGGAAGCCTGCCTTCTGTCAGGGTGTGGATGAGGCACTTTGAGATGATGGAGCAGCTTACACCAGAATTCCCTTTACAGACCACATTGCAACTCTCTGGGACCATGTCTCCATTGCAGCTGAGGTGCCCAGCTTTCCTCTCTGTTTGATTGAGCTGACACAAAGCCAGCAGAAAAACTAAGAATTCTTGCATTATCTTCATGCAGAAGGAGCACTGGAATGTCATGACTTTCATAATGGAGAACAGTGACTGGATTTCAGCTGTGCCTAGGGACAAAGCAGGCTGGCACATGCCTGGGTGACTTGGGTGGTTTCAAAGAAGTCATGCCTGGAGAGTGTTTTAAGAGTGTGGGGGTGAAGTGTTGGGACCATTAGTGTTTGTGAGAACTGGTAGAGGACACTGAAGGAGAGAAAGAACTGGAAGATTAGAAAATAGAGCTTCTGGTTTTGGGTGCTGTTGGAACAGTCACTGGATGGCAGGCCTTGAGCTATGGCTCAAAAGAAAAGGGTTGTGATGGATTGACCTGACTGAACACCAGGTGACAATCAAGCTGCTCTATCACTCAGCTGGACAAGGGAGAGAAGAACCTTTCCCATTATACCCTTCCTGATGTTCTGAAGTAGGTTCTTCACTCCCAAGAAGTTGAGTTTCCTGGTCACTTGGATGTATTTCTAGTAGCATTGTTTAGAATTCCTTGGCATGAAATTTATGCAAAGGCAAGAAGGTCATGTCTCTAGTGATAGGCACCAAGAGCAGCTCTTCAGGGTGTGGCTTTTCAGCCTTGAGACAGATTTAATCAGTAATTTTCATTCATTTTCTAAAAGAGATGAAAACCTTGTGGTCCTAATATTTTATCTGTGTTTGCTTTCCCTGTGGAAAGATAATGATCCTTGAGAGACTGAATTTGTATCTAGAATTTTGGTTACAAAATTGGTTCAAAAATTGGTCTTAACACTAAAGAACCAGACAGTGTGGTTTGGGGGAAACTTACTTGAAATCTCTTTTAGCCACTATTAGAATTCCAGCAGTGTTACTTTCTGTTGGTATCAGGCTCCTGTAACCTGCACTAGAGACTGAATAAAATTTTCTGTTTGCCACTGAGCAAGATAATTGCTCTTACTATGGCTTGTTGTTATTCCAAGGCTAGTCTTTATTTCTACATTTTATCCATTAGGGACAGTTATTGATGTGTCACTGAATCTTAGAAAATGTTGATTTTTACATAAAGTATATAAATTAGTGTATGGTGTGGTGCAGATTAAGTAATTGGAATAGCTGCTTGCCAGAAAAAATAACTGACATTACCTAATTCCAACCATTTTCAGTTGGAGAAGAGCTGCAATCTTGCTATGGTAAAGGAAGAAGAAAAAACTTAGAACCTATTATATTTTACATAAATCAGAGATTGTGAAACTAGACTAATTTTGTCTTCCCATTACAATATTCACTGCCCCTTCCAACAGACAGACTGGGTGGCATCCAATGAACCTACTAGCAGGAAAATTGTCATTAAATGAAAGAAGTGGTGCAATATTTCACCACAGGGTGTTGTGGATGTGAAAAACAGTCATGTGCATGCTGAAGCCTTGATGGAGGATTTTTCCTGAAAGGATTTTTACCTGAACTTTGTTTCCTCTGAGTGCATATCTGGCCATACTCAGTGGTTTTAATTTGCTTCTCCCCTATGTTGGTTGTGTATTTGTGATCTGTAAGAAACTTAGCTTGACAGAAACCCAAATGAGAATGTCTCTTTTAGATCTGAAAACTGGGGTTTTTTTCCCCAATGAGCCTTAGCATATGTTATTTTGAAACATATAATTACATACAAAAAGTCTTAAAGCAGGAACTATATTTATTCATGACTCATTAGTCTAAAATTTTGAGACTAATCTTTAAAGTTGGTGCAGGTAGCATTGTAATGGCATTGTTAGAGTATCCTGTCAGCATACCAAGAAATTCTGTCATGAGATTAAGTCTAGGCAAGCTTAATATTATCAGGATTGAAGCTGTCACTGATAAACCTCCTAGGAGGATCTTTCTGTGTTGTACTCCAAGTGTTATAAAAAGGTTAAATTCTTCCCCCTTCCTTCAACATTCTCTAAGGCAAGAATAAATTGCATTACTTTTAGCTTAGCTCCCTTTGCAAATTAAATGCTCATCTTCATTATTTGACGCATTATCTTGGTTAATTTAACCAAATAATAGTAGATTCAGGGTATTAAAATATTTATTTTAACTGTTGTGTTCTGAAGATGTAGTAATGGCACAGGTTACTTGATAAGACTGTAAAATACTGTTTGAAATATAAGTGTACAAGTTTTTTAAACTCAATTCATAATAAAGAGCATTGTGATTTTCAGTTGAACTTATTTCTATAGTATATTCTTTTGACAGTGTTTTAATTATATGAAAATTAGAGAGTTGGAGCACATGGTGTTCTCATGCAAGATCCTACCTACCAGAGCAGCTTGAAACTTCTGGGGTTTTTATTCATGTAGCAAGAATTAGGATTTTAACTTGTGCTTCAGTTAAAACAATTCTTACAGTAGAGGTTTATAAGAAGCATTCTGGTGTGGAACACCATCAGAGCAGCTCATTCAGCACCAACGTGAGGCCCCTCCTTTGTGTTTCATCTGAACCTGCACAAGATCAGCTTTCCAGAAGAGTCTCCCTTTTCAAAACAAGCCAGGAGAATAAGCACACTCCTTCCCCTCTCCTCTCCAGTGTACTTCCAGCTGTTGGAGGTGTGTTTTGGCAGCCCAGGAAGAGTTTGCAGGAGGATGTTATTTTGTTTTTAAATGCAAGCCTTGGTTGTATAACACGTTCTACACAGTGAGCTACAGCACCCTCAGCAGATGTGTCCTGGGCACGCTGTAAGAACCTACTCTTGCTTACCTCTAAAAGCCCCAGTTTTGACAGGGTCACTGACAGCTAAATGTTTCAAAGATTATCAGTAGGAGGGGTTTTGTTGGTAGCTGAGGTCAGTTATTAAAAGTTAAAGTTGTCTGGTGAAAAACAGGTCTATGCTTGTACATTCTAAGCCTTGAAGCAGTTTCAGCTACTTTAATTAGCTACTATTATTTTTGTTAGACATGCAATTTAACCTGACTGGTTAAGAGCTCTCTTCACTTGTCAATATAACTGAGTTTATCATCTTTTTAAAGCTGGAAAAGATAATCTCAAGAGAGGTACAAAGTAGTGATTTGCTAAATATAATTCTACAAAATACCAGTTAGCAGAATTCACCTTCCTGAAGTATGGCCAAATGCCAAATATTGTAACTTATATGTTTGACAACTCTGGTTTGGCATGTGCTAATTAAATGCAAGTGACACAAAGTATATCCCCTCAAGCTTAGTAAATGTGGACATTAGAAAAGTATCTTTTAAATGGAATTTCAGATTATTAAAATAATCTCGTTTTATAACCTGCAGCAATTTAGAGAGATGTTTCATAGCTAGAGAAAGACACACCTTAGGTCACAGGACCACAATGTAGAACTATCTATCTGGTAAAAAAATTATCAATACTGATAGGCTATGACAGGCTTTTGGCAGCTTTAGGGCAACCTGTCTAGACTTTGTACAGAGAAAAAAAATAAGCCATCTGTACATTACATTGTTGCAGGCTTATTCTTTCCTCTTACAGCTCTGGTAACTTTCAGCAATTATACTACAAATGACCACTGGAGTTTTTCAAAGACCTTCATGCTGTTTAATATAGTGATGTTTGAAAGTCAAGTATTATAAATACAGTATTTGTAGATATGATCTTTGTTACCTTGTGGTGGATTTTGTTCCTGACTTTTGGTTCCTCTTCCAGTTCTAGTGCTTATTCTGCATCCCTCTCTTGGAACATGAATGCCTCTGTGCAGAGGGAGTTTTCTCTTGAGGTCACATGGTTACATATCAATTTCTATAATTGGATTTTTTCCCTTGATTTTTAAATAAATTCTATTTTTACAATGCCTCACACATATGTGTTCTCTTTTGTTTTCTGTGCCCTAGATAAAAGCCTTAACATTTCATACCTAATTCTATGAATTTCTTTGAGTAGTAGCTACAGACAGTCCTTGCACAAAGGTGTCGAGAATGTCCCTTATGCATTTGGTAGCCTATACAGTGCAGTGGTGAAAAGAGCCATAAATAGGAGCAGGTCTTTATCCTTAGTATTCAGGGTTATATGTTGGAATTCATTGCACTTGTGCTGACAATACTGCTGTTTCTGCAGGACTGTTTCAGCCCTGAAAGCACGCTCTTGTGGCAGGAGACCAGTGGAGAGCCACCACAATAGGCTATTTTATTTATGTCCTTATCTGTAGGATCAGAAGAGCTTTTGTCCTGGAGTCAATATGCATAACTTCTAGGTAAATAATCTCTTTTCCTTGTGTAGTTTCACGCCTCACTAGTTACTCACCTGCTACTTAGCTGGAGAACACTCTTTGTTCCAAACGAATCGGAGAGAGCTGCGCGCTGCCGTGTGACTTGCGGTGACTGGACCCAGAAAAGGGGCTGCAGCTGCAAGAGTCTTACTTGTTTATGTGCCTTAGTAGCTGGAAGTGAAGTTCACAATGAAGGCTGCTGATGGGACAACTCTGTAGGGTGGAGGCTGAGACTGAAGAATTGGGCCAGGCTTGCCCTAAGTATTGGGCTGACTAAAATGATCTGAAGTGTCCGTTCCTACGTGTGCTGAGTGCAGGTTGTTCTGATGTGGTGGAGTCTGGAAAGGTAAAGGCAACAGCTGAGAATTTATCCTAGCCATTCAAATGAGAAGTCCAGGCATCATTTGAAAAGTATTTCATTCTGGGAGTCTGTGAAAGTAGCAGCCAGCTACCAAAGTACCTGTGCTAAATGGTTTGTTTGTTTATTTACAAGAAGAAAGCTGTACTCCTTTGGTTTGGAATAGTAACGTAGCTATTGAAGCCAGGGTACAATGGATGCTATCAGAAAAGCCCCATATGGATGCACTTTACATCTTTTGAATACCACAAAAGTTTAGTGACCTAGAAATGAATCAATAAAAAGCATCCTCTATCTGACAAATTGAAGAACTGAGGGATTCTTACAGATGCATTGACTTTAACAATTCCAGATATGCTGTTTGTAAAGGCTTTCTGAGACACATCTAATCCTCAGAGTACTGTAGGAGGCTATGAGGGGGTTTATATTTAGATCACTCTCCAATACTTAATCCACCTTTTTTACTGTAAGTTACCTCTTATGAAAATCAATGTAGGAAGAAAGGAAAGGCTTATGCTAAAATGATGTGTCCTTACACTGGATGTGTTTTTAATATGCTAACTTGAACATTCCTTGTTGTTTTGCCAAATTTGTTTTGGAAGGGTATGGCAGTGTAAGAACCTCTCTAGCCCTGTTATATTACAGATTAATCAATGAGTCAACAAAAGTAATTGTAATCTTTGATAAGTCAGTTAAAAGGTTTATGTCTCTGCTCTTTGGTGCTTTATTTCTACAATATGTTCTAACATTTCAGCATTTCAAATAAAATTTGAGAAAAATTCTTAACTATTACAGCCATATTTCTTCTTAGCTTAGTTAAATAAGTATAATTTCATACAGTTATCCATGGTTTATGGAATTTCTGTGTTACATTTGACACAAAAAATTGAGTGTTTACTTTCTAAGGAATAATTAGTATCAAAAATAAAGATCCAGAAAGATTGTCTATATAGTTGTATACACAGACACAAGCCATAAAACACTTGGACTGAGATATTTTCTTATATTCCATTAAATGTCAGTTAAGTACATATCAACTCAGTGTTTCTGTGCCTCAGATGGTAAAGAAGGTGAACTTTAACCTGTAGATAAAAATTTAGAACCCAAGATTTTTCATTCACCAAGGATGATGTAAATGTTGCAGCTGAGGATCCTTCCAGAGTGCCTGGCAAGTGTTCCTTTTCCTCTTTTGTTCAAAGGGAGGGAGATCTAACAAAATTGTCTCCCTCCAGTGACATCTGCTTGCAGTGATGTGATTACAGAGGGGCCTTGGTGGCTTCTTTCAGGTAGCTCAGATAATTTAAAAAAAAAAAAGGTCTCATGCTGCCACTTTGATTTCTAGAGGTCTCTGGTTGTTAAATTGAGAGCTTCATAGAGATTAGCACATGGAAATCAATATACTGTGAATAATATATTACTAATGGTAATGCAGAATGCAACCAAAGCATGAAAAACTAGAGAGAGCCAGTGTCTGGGGAGGGCAGGAGCTGTCTGTATTCTGGACTCCAGACTCAGCACAGGGGCTTTATTTTCCTCTCAAAACAGCTCAAGATCTAAGCAGGCTTCAAAGACTACATTTATAAAATACCACTGTAATACTTCTTCAAAACCTTAGATAGTGGCAGTTCTCCTTTGGTTTCTGCAACTGTAGTGTTTCAGTTTTATCTCGTTGGGTCTTGTCTCCACCTGAGGCTCAGGTGTGGATCTACATCCTCAGTGTCAGCACAGTGTTGGAGCTGAGAGTAGGGAGGCAGTTCTTCAGTGACACTGTTGGTGGCTTTATAAGGATGCAAGAGTAAACTGTATTTAATATGTAATTAAGAGCTCTTAACTTTCAAGTAAATTGCAGTTTGTAATTCTTTTGGGAATCTGTCCTGATGCAATTTTGATAAGGAACCCAGTACTGCCACCAGTAAGCTTTTGTCAGTCCTGTGCTTTTTATGATTCAGAACTGACCATATTTTTCATTGTTTATTGTTTTGGTTTTTTTTTAAAATCTGTGTGTTATTGCAAATACATTGAGGGCTAATATGGCCTCCTAAGCAGGTTAAAGGTAAGTCCTATGAAAACAGTCTAAGTTCTTAAAACTCTTAAGACTCTACAACAAACTGTAGTGTGGCTAGTGCTAGTAGTGATAGTGTTGTAATTATTGTATTCCCTTTGGCGTATTTGGATATCCAGTTTTATGTAATTTCCTGTCTTAGTGACTGGCTTATGAAACATTTTTCTCTTTGTTTTACTACTGCTTTAGAGTAACTTCTGGTGACTAGTATCCCAAATACTGAATTTAAAAGTGACATTTTAAAAAGCAGGAAATAAATTCTGTTTTGCCTAATAGCCCATGGAGGTTGGGGAATATCTCTTGGAGAATTTTTTTTTCCAGTGGTTGGTATTTCTTACAAATAAAGAACATCAGAGATGGTTCAGATTTCAGTTGTTATTCACACATCCACTTCCCACAGTTTGAAGTTAGGCTGAGTTTTAATTGTAGGAGTTCACTAAGACTTCCTAATTCTAGTAATTTCTGGCACTTAACTTGCACCAGGAAGCTGAAGGAAATACTGGACTTTCTGCATTTGGTCAGTGGACCCAGTATTCACAATGTCTGCTAGCAAGTATTGTCTCACTTCTTAGACTGTAAATTCATGAGTCTTTTGAATTTGTTCTGATTTTTTTCTGGATAAGTTTCAAAACCAGCATTGCTAATTGTTTGGGTTTTTTTCAATATATCTATTTGGGTTGCCTGTTTTTATAGTTTTCATGACTTTGGAAGAAGTGCAGACATAAGAATGTCTCTATTCTGAATGTTACCTCTCTATAGGTTTAGCATGCCAAATATGGCTGAATTTTGAAAAGCATCTGGTAACAAATATTTTAAGCAAGTTTTAAGCACTAAGAATATAAATATTAGCATAGTTCTCCTAAATTAATGAACCTCTTTCCATTAATCCATAAATTCCGTCATCTCAATTGATATTTGTGAGAAGCCTTGTAAGGAATATAACATTCTTGCTGTATACCATCTATATCTTAAAATCAAGTGCATGATTGAGAACTGTTCCTCTGGCTTGAAAAATTAGAAATACAGTTTTATCAAGGTTTTTTTTTTAGTTTTGGAGTCCTGTTTTACCTCTGATCTCTGTTGTACATTATATACTCCAGGAGATAGACCCATAGAGGCCTTTTACAGTGCTGTGAACCTACAAGTGGGCAATTTATCTAACAAAAAAAACATCCAACCATTCTTGTTTTCACAGAGGAGGATAAATATGGCCTTTACTCCAATTTGTTGTTCAAGTATTTTCTCGCAGAGGGAATTGTCTGTGGACATGACCTGTTTGTGGCTTCTGCCAAAGAGCATCCTGACAACATTTTGAAGGTAAATAAGACCCATTGCTTTTGACAAGTAAAGCTGTAATCTCTCAATGAACTTAAATGCATTTTAAAGTGTATATATTGTGTAGCAGCAAATGAATTAACCCTGGTGATTGATCAGAATGTGTTGGGAAGTCCAGGAATATTTACACTGGCCAGATTTGGGAATTAAATTCAGGTCCCTACTTCCCATCTATGGACAATGGAGTAAGATTCTCCCAAAGGCCAAATCAGGCTAGGAATTATTTTGGTTATGGATGAAAAGCAGCCAGACTGGCTGGCTCAGTGGAATGGTTTCAGTAAACCCAACTGTTTACAGTTTCCTCCTACCTAGGAGGAAGAGTAGTTAAGCTGCTTCCTGTATGTTGTGGTAGAAACAGTGTAGAATTTGTGTAGATATTTATTGTAGTTTTGTAAAAAAGAAAGTAAAGACATCATTTAACATCTTTATCATTTCCTTTACACTTATGTTTCATTCTGACTCTTTTTTGTGCTAGGGAGCATGGTCAACTTTGGATCAGGTCATACAGAAAGGATCCCTTCAGACTTCAGTGGACTCCCAATCAAACACTGATAGTTTCTGTTATGAGAAAATTATATAAGGGAAAAAGCCTGATCAACAGTGCAAAAATGCTGAAGTGTGAGGATAATCTTACAAAATTTCATTAAATATTTTATGTCTTTCTAAGGCTGCGTTTTCCTAATATCAGAAGTAACATATAATTTACTGATTACTTCTGCATCAAGTGAGGTCTGGCTATTTCCTTAAGTGTCTTCAGAGACTATTTCTGGACAAAATGATTACTCTTCTGTTTTCCTAGCTAGTGGTGGTAAATTCTATGCCTTACCTATTGAATATTATCTTCAGTATTCAGGAAAAAGTATATTCTTAATAAAATTTAATTATCGTGGTTGTGAAAAATCAATTTTTTAATGATCTTGAACCTAAAGAAGGTTCATTTAAGGGTGACATTTTTTATCACTTGTGGTTTAGAATAAAGGCTAAACAAATAGGTTAGAATTTTTCAAGTATGAATTACATAAGAATGTGCTAAATTTTTTTAATTAGTTGATTTTAAATGATTGATGATCAAGTGTTGACTCCCTGACGATACAACAAAATTGTTGCAGTTGTTTTTCTCATTGAGATTGAATTATCCAAATTAGTATTTTTATTGCATTGCATTAAATTTTCTCAAAATGGAGTAGCTAATGTACATTCTATTTTTCTTTCATTCACCTTTGATTCAGTTGTTCATAGCCTGTCATATTTTTTCTGGCTCCTTTATGCCTTTATGTGATAATCAACAGACATTGTTCCATACATCTGCCATACATCTTGTACCACTTTGAGTTTGGGGTCAGTTAGTTTGATGTGCCTTATCCAGCCCTGTTGTCTGATATGGAATAACTTTTCCTTCTTAATTTGCAGGGATAGACACTAGGCAGGAATACTGCATCTCTCTGTTGTAACTCCATAGTGGTGCTACTGTAAGGGACTGTAAATGGAGGGACAATATTGCTGCAGGAAAACATAATCTTGTTTTGATTTCTTCCTCCCTTTGTGTCTTTATGTGTCCAACAATATTCTTGTCTGTGCTGTTTACTCTCACCTTGGCTATTGAACACTTCCTTTGTTTAGCAGCCTAGGCTCAGTAGAGTTAATTTCTCTGATTTGAATTGTCCAGTGAGGTAACCCTCACCTTCAGGCACTTCAAGAAGATGATAAAAATGAGCTGTTTTTGGATGACTCCGCTGAGTTGGGATTTTAATGTAGCATATCTGACCATTGAATAACGTGGCATTTTATTTACTGAGATTACTAATTATTTTCAGTATCTGATTGGACTGTATTCTTTACTGGAAAGGTAACACAGACGTGGTACATATCAACCTGAATTACACATTATGCTTGGGTTTCATTTTGTAAAATTCAAATATGGATTCAGTATATTCCATAGCTGGTGTCTAATTAGCTGGTGTAGTTCCTAAAGGCAGTTCATTAACTGTCCATATTGTGTCCATACTAAATGTCCATATGGTGTGGTCAGTCTATTTACATGTCCAGTTCTCTGCTGAGATGCCTTAATTGCCCTATTCCAATTTAGTGATGTGATTGGAAGTTTCTTGAACCTATAACCAAGACAAATATTGCTGGTAGTAGGAAGGGGAAAAGACATCCTTATAGACCATAATTATCTTGAAATTGTGTATAACTAACAGACAGGCAGAGGATAAAAAGCCCTGATCAGCTGCCTAAGATATATTATATTACCACCCACCAATTTATCCATCATCCTTTGAAAATATATTCATGCCTTTTGTAGTCAAAGCTCCTTCAGGAAACTGGCATTAAGATGTAATGCTGAAAAATTATACACCTCTGGTAAAACCTACAGAACTATATACATGCTGGTTTTTAGAAAGTATTTTAAACATTTGAGAGCATTTCTGTTCACTCTATATTCTTCAAAAAAGGTAACTCTTTACTCTAAGGGCATAAATACAGGGAATAGTATATAATATAAGAAATTATATGGTAACTTCTGTGACTGATCATAAAATAAAACTGCTTGCATTGGTAAATGGAAAATTTCTTCAATAGTAAAATTACTTCAAATTTGGCATTAAAATTCTACAATTGCCTAAACTGCCTATAAAAGAATTTCTTTACCTTTATTCCTGATTATTTTATTTAGGTTGTGGGGGAGAACTGATTCTCACAAGTTTTAATGAGGAAAAAATGGATTATTTATAGCTTACCTTGACAATAAAGGTTGCTCTGGTAAGTTGTTTTTCCTGTGGAGCCTGTGCAGAGTGGGCTGGAGGGCACCCTGAGCAGATTTAGTGCCAGTGGGCACACTGGAGGGGAGGGACCCATCCACAGGGACACTGCAGGGCTGGAGAGGCTCGGGAGAACCCCCCGGAGCTCAGCAGGGCCAAGAGCAAGGTCCTGTCCCTGGGCTGGGCCCATCCCCAGCACAAACACAGGCTGGGCCCAAATGGGCTGAGAACAGCCCTGGGGAGAGGGGCTGGGGGTGTTGGCTGGCAGGAAGCTCAACATGAGCCAGCAAGGGGCACTCACAGCCCAGAGAGCCAAAAGTACCCTGGGCTGCATCCAGAGCTCCGTGGGCAGCAGGGAGAGGGAGGGGATCCTGTCCCTCTGCTCAGCCCTGCTCTGCCCTGCCCTGCCCTGCCTTGCTCTGCTCTGCTCTGCTCTGCTCTGCTCTGCTCAGCCCTGCTCTGCCCTGCTCTGCTCTGCTCTGCTCTGC
>VZRX01004803.1:23725-113888 GCA_013398075.1 Notiomystis cincta
TCAGATGGACACTTAGATTGATTTTCATCTCCAGCAGCCAAAATATTTATCAGCTTCAGGTGAAACCATTTTTCTTTGATCACTTAATCTGCTTTGTCCTTAGCAGCAGTTAAGACACACCACAGTGCCTAATGGTGTTGCACTGATAGTGTGTCTGGCTGGGATTGGTGTGGACTGAGTTTCTTGGGTGTCAGCAGCTGGGATTTGTAGTCTCTCCCTGCCACAGAGTGCCATGTAAGAAGGTTTTGTTCTTTGACTGCAAGGCAGGAAGTTTTTCTCAGTGTTACATGAGGTTATTTAAGCAGCTTGTATTTTATCTCTAATACTTGGAGAACCTCTCACCCTTCTTGTCTTGACCTCTGCTCTTTTTTCAGCATAAAACAGTTTTTTATGTATAAAATACACAAATTCATGCAGTTCATAGCCCTGTCTCAAATTTTATTTTCCCAATTACTATAAAGCACAAATGATAGGCATTTGCAGTGATTCTAGGGGAGAAAAATATTAAATAGCTTTAAGAAATATTGCTGCTGTTTTTCTCTTTACCTGCAGGAAGGAGCAATGTACAAGATGCCATTTCCTGGCTTTTGGCTTTGCAGATGATGTGATAGCAGTGACATTACAGCAGGGTGAGGTAGCAAATTCTTCTATCAGGGGTAGTGTCTGAAACAGGGGCAAGCTCAGGGAGTTGGATGAAATGTTTAAGGAGGATTTCATGACCTCTGGCAGGCACAGAGAAAAACAGAGATTACCCACCACTATTAAAAAGTTGCAGTAATGCCTGGAAGCAAGTTGATCTGGAAATGCTGATTTGGCCTCCAAATTTCTTCTTTGCAGAATTCACTTTTTTAAATGAAAGTCGGTTTGGTTGGGGTTTTTTTAATTACTATTAATTGAGGAATATTTTGAGATGATCAAGTGTCAGCAGCTCTTCACTGAAAAAGAAAGACCTTCTTATGATAGGAAGCCTAAATCTATGAATAACTGTATTAGAAATATAAATCTGTACAATAGTTTAACTGTTCAGTATGTGTTTTCAAAATAACACTTCAATTGGAAAATAAGATTAACTCTCTATTCTGGATATCTCAGTTATAAAATTAACAATTCAAAATAACATCTTTTTTCTTTGTTAGAAAAATACTTTATATAGTGCTCTTAGAAGTAAATGCAAAGGTTTGCATCTGCATCTATGGGAAATGCATTGGGGTGCTTGTCAGCTCTGGTTTGTATTTATACTTTCTCAGAGCCTTTCAGTACAGTGTCCTGTTTTCATTTTGTCCTGTCTATTAGAAATCTTTGATTTGAAAGCTCACCTGCTTTCTTGCTGAGTAGATGTAATGGAACTCTGATTAAAGTAGATATATTTTTTTAAAACTGAAACAGCTGTTCTAAGTCTGTAATTTTAATGATAACTGTAAATACTAAATCAAAATACTCATCTTTGTGTAGCTTTCTTACCCATAAAGATTAATTTTTACTATCATAGTAATGATTTTATTGTGTGCAAGTATATTTTTTAAACAAGCTGTAAGAAATCTGAAGATATAACTCTGTACATAATCATTCTCATGAATAGTCATTACCAGGCTTTTGCAGTTCATTTGTAAAAGAAGAAATAAAATAACTTGCTCAAAGGTGTGCTTGGTGTCTTTTGCTGGGCTGCTGAAACACATAAATACACTTGTTCTCTTTCTGCAACTCTGTTGAAGTTAGGAAGGTTATAAAACTTTTCATAACTTCCATTGCCTGGTATTTCAGAGAGTGTAGAGACCAACCCCTGAAAGAGACAGAAGCAACTATCTGAAATCTCTTTTTTTTCAATAATTATAAGTGCTATGTTAATTAATGCTAAAGAAGCAGAGTAGCACGTGTTGTTTGTAAGGTTGTGTGTAGAACTGTATGCAGGTTTTCTCTCCTGTGTTCTTTAATATTAAGTAAGTGTGATACTAAACCCAAAATGATGTGTTTAAACTTTCATTGTTTCCTTTCTGTGTGTCTGTTTGTACCATGTCTACCTGCACAAAGCCACGAATGTCATGTGGGTGTTTATGGTCAGCACAAGCTCTGCCTGTGTGCAGTGTTTGATGTGTGTCCCATCCTTCAATTGAGCTTCTTCTTCTTCTAAAGTTTTCAAATTGGCTTTTTTTGGTATATCTTCACACCCAGTACCTGCTAACAGAGGTACTGGCTGGCTTTGTGTAGGTTTAACCCTTGAGGCATAACACAGTTCTTCCTCAAGAGGCTTTGCTCAATGAAAACATAATTTTCACCTGAGTTTTGTTCTGTTTTAAGCAGACAGGAATTCTGTGCCCTCCAGCTTGTAGGGATGAGTGTGATAAAGTTGGGTCAGAAAACTTCACTGCACTTTATTTCCCTAGTAGGTGTAGAAGCCCAGTGCATGAATCCTGAATGCATCCCATGCTGTTTGCTTTTTCAGCAATACACTTTAGAAAAGTGTACATTAGAAACTTTAAAAAATCCAGGATTAAGCACTCACCCCTTCCTTTCCTGTGTTTGTGTTCATGAGATATCCATCCAGAGTAGATATCATGCCTAATGGTTAGCAGAGGAGAAAATTCAGACCATCCTGTTGTAGTGGGTTTCAGCTGGGGTCTGTTGGATACTTTTGAAAGATTTACAGGAGTTAACAAAGATCTTAATGTTAAAATAGGTTTCATTTTGCTATGCAGGTAACACTCTCAGAAATGAAGTAGTTTAGGAGATCAAACTTGAAAGAAAGATTTGAAAAAAAAATAATATGAGTCCTACTGAAGATGAAGTAGAGTATAAAATGTGACATTTCCATTCTGAATTCTTTCTTTTATTTCTGTAATTTCATTTTCCCAGTAATAATTACATGAGATTTTTCTTCCTGCTCAGTATTAGTAGGAGTGAGTGTTTCAGAAGAATTATTTTAACCAGGCTTTGTTACAGATTTTACAGCTGCCCATTACACTCAGAAAACTTTATTATCTAGCTGGAGGGGAGTGTGGATAAAAATCTCAGCTGCCATTTCTGCTGGAGATAGCTGACATTCTTTTGCTCTCTACCTGTAGGAACTTCCAGCCCCTCTGCTTGATGATACCTACAGGAAGGAATTGGGAGATGAAGCAGCAGCTGCTAAGGCTGAGGATTTTCAGGATTCTATGAAAATAGCCTGGCGCTACCAGAATTTACCAAAAATGGAGGTAAAAGCTATTTCCTACTTCTTTCCTCTGGCACTCAAAATTAATTTGAAAAGCAAGTGATTTTCAGTAGAATCGAGACAACAAAACTGCTGATGGGCAGTGTTACAGGATTGCCTCTTGAGGGAAAATTATCCTACACCATTGAATGTTTTAATTCTAAAAGACAGGGAATTTTAGAGTTTGCAGGACCTCTAAAACTTAATACAGACAATAGTAATTTTAAAATAAAAAACATTTAAGTTCCACGGGATTTTTCAATGGGTATAATTAAATTGAGACAGCTTTTTAGGAAAGTTTGGACCATGTGCTTGCTCACAAACTTGGCCCAAATTAAGTTGTGCACAAATTACTTAAGTAGGTTTAGCCAACACCACTTACTAGATGTCTGTAGTGAAAGTCCTGTGTTGAAGCAAGCTGTTGACCTGCTTATCCATGTGCATAACAACTAAAGCAAGCACTTGAGATTATATCAGCTTCCCTGTCACTGGAAACTAATCACTGTGCAGGGACAATATAAGAAACAAGCTCAGTGGTCAGTCTTTCAGAGTTTACAGTTGTTAGTGTTTGGTGAATAATCAGTCTCCCATGGCTGGTGACTTTCTTATTTAATCCAGTGGCACAATCAATCTTTAGCAAAATTACAGCATTTCTGACTCTGCAGAATAAAATCCCAGTTTTGTCTATACGTTTTAGCCTACATTTATAAATTATGGTTTAGATGTAGCCATACCTGCCTAGTAAGTTCAGCTGTATTCTTAAAAACATAATTGGAATGTGACAAAATGATCTTACAAGGCTTGGCATGTTTGGTTTTCTGTGAAATTGCACAGACATGGCTATATAGTTGTGTCAGGAAAGACTTATATATGGTGACATGCCAAATCAAACAGCCTCCAGGGTAATCATATAATCTCATCAATTTTATTATTGTGGAGCTTGCTGTGCCACTCTGAACCATCCCCAAAATAATTTGTCTGTTTTAAAATCTAGCAGAGTTCCTTGTCCATTGATATGAAAACAGCTGCATGTTGTTAACAAATTGTGTTCTGATGTTCTAACAAAATAGAAAAAGTATTTAAAAATTCAGTTGGGTGTGCACTCATATTCTTTAACTTCATAGTAGTAAACACTTCTTCCACTAATGCAATATTTCTGAGAAATGCATGATGTACATGCCCTTGATTATTGCAAATTGATTATGCAAGATAGAATAAGATGGGCAGTCTTTTTGGGGGAGTTTCCCTTGTTATTCTCACTTTTTGAACTGGATGTTCATCATTCTCAATAGTTGAGGTACAATATTTTTATGTGAATGTTAAATCTATTCAAAAATTAAAACACACAAATAAAAGTATGAACCTTAAACTATCCATACCCAGAATTCCTCAGGACATTTTAATTGGTGAAAATTAGTTTGAAATTTGTGTATTTTTGTAATATTTTGTTGAACAATATTGTTTCATTGAACAATAAATTTAGTTCAATAATTTAATCAACAATTTTGGTTGTGATTTGTTCTTTAAATGTTCCTTTGCTGGTAAAAACCAATATTGAATAAAATTTCAAGGTGCATTGTCCAAACTGATTGAACTAATACACCAGTGCATTTTCAAAAGCTACTGTCAAATAGTTTCAACTGTGGAAGAGAAAAATTAGCTTTGCTTTTAGCTAAAACTCTAAACATGATAACAGAAGCTTTTCTATCCATTATCTGGCTGAATACAGAGCAAGAATGCTGAGTAAAAGCTGTCTTTGTGGTATTTTTGATGCTTGCTTTTGTATCAGACCCCACCTAGACTGGCCAGGTACCTCATTTTTGTTCTTATGCACAGTGTTTGTGTTAGTGCTCTTCTCAGCTGTCACAGTTTCTCTCTACATATTGCATCAGAAAAAAAACAGATTTGTAAGAAATCTGTTGGAGGGAAAGGCCTTGTTATGCTTGATGTGCCTTTGCCAGTTTGTTCCTTACATCTCTATCAGAGGTGAATTTCCTTCAAACTTTTGAGTGTGTGGAGAGCCTGTTTTGCAATGCAAGACACTGTGGGTTTTTCTTTTATTTCTTTTTTTTTTTTTTGAATGAACTGCTTATGTTCTTGGGGCAATATATAAACTGTCACAGCATGAAATCAATTTTCTGCCTTGATTCATCCTAAATCTGAGATTTCTAGCACATTAGTATCGCAATTAGAAACATTAACAGCAGACGGTAGCGTAAAAGCGCGCTCTGCTCACTGACAACTTAGTGCATTTCTCCTTGTGCAAACCAGGAATCCTGGAAAGAGCTGGCTGAGCCTCCAGCCCACTAAGAAATGCATCAGCTCAAAGTGGAGAGGGCTGGCAGAGTGTGCTGGGCGCTCTCCGTGCCGCTAAGGCAGATTATTCATGCTTACTTGATTCAGGTAGGCTTTCGGCGAGCGTCCCGCTAAGCCTGGGAATGCAGGACACTGAGCCCCATTCAGGGCCCTCTGCCATGGACCCAGCTTTTATTGCTTTTATGGGGGTTTATTAGCACCAAATCCCAGGCTCCACCCAGTTTGTGGGCGCTGTGCTCATTCTTTGGAATCAAGAGAGGTTATCACCTACCTTAATCCATGCAGCGGGGTGGATTAAGGACACCAATGTGCTTCAGGATTCTCAAA
Organism: Notiomystis cincta; assembly: GCA_013398075.1. Taxonomy (NCBI): domain Eukaryota; kingdom Metazoa; phylum Chordata; class Aves; order Passeriformes; family Notiomystidae; genus Notiomystis; species Notiomystis cincta. The sequence continues at coordinate 29,556 of VZRX01004803.1, forward strand.
GAGGATCCTGGAAACTTCTTGTTTCTTCTTTTTTGCTGTCTTTACTAAACTCTATTGGGCCTCAGGAAGGATTTGCATCTGAAATGGGCAACCTGGAGCTTTTCTCAATGAAGACATCAGATCAAAGTTCAGTTAGTCAAGGCCTTTCTAAAACATTAAGGGGGCTTGGAAGTACACAATAAAAAGATGAGCTCTGGCAGAGATTGCAGTAAAAACATTCTGATCTGTAATCCGGATAAAGAATAGATTATAGGCCAAAGAACAGCCCCTGTTTAAATTGCTTTCAGAATCCTTGTTTTGAATAAAGTTACATTTTATAGTAAAAATATTTAAATTTTCATAGAATGTTATGTTTTATTGGACTGCCTACTTTAAAAATCAGATACCAGTAACTAAATTGGTACACTGACTTAGAGAATGTGGGTTTCTATCTTTTTTTTTTTTAGTAAAACTGATTTGCCTCTAATTCATAAGCAATTCCATGGGTTTTTTAAATTAAAAACTAATTATTTCTTTTCATTAAAAGTTTGGGTTTCATTGGTTACTCTAGGAAAAATATTACATTATTGCTACTGTTGGTATTCTCTGATAACTGACCAGGCCAAACAACTATTAGTCAAATAATTTCAAAATATTTACCCTAAATCAAATCATTCTAATTAATCTTAACAGTTTAATAAATTTTTGGTAAGATACTGCCTACTTGAATATTGTATGTTGGGGGTTGACTTTACATGGATAATTCAAATAATGTTGCAGGTTCTATTCTGAATTCCATTAATGTGGAACAAACACATGCATTCATTTCCTCTATTTACTAGCACAACATGTTCAAAACATGTAATTCCTGCCCAGGTGTATATTAAATTGGGTTTATGATGTTTTATATACCAAAGTTAAGATCTGAGGAAAATGTTTCTTCCTTATGGTGAATCAAAGTTATTGCGTGTAATGCTCAACCTGCTGTTTATTCAATTTTCAATAAATTAAAAATGGTTTTCTTTTACTATTTCCTATTTTTCTATTAAAATCAGTTACATGATGCAATGGTTTGGTTTTTTCACTGATGATAAATAAAGGGAAACATTTTCCAAGTCAGCTGAAAATATTTCTGTAGCACCATATAATTGTCAGAGACTGAAAAATCAAAGAGGCGGAACACATCATGTTCTGCACATTCCATGGATCTGGCCTTTGCAAATTTGTGATCATCTGTCTAGAACATGTGCAGAAATACATTCTTTTAAGTATCTGACTGCACTTTAGTGATGCAACTTGGAACAGTAAGGGCTGAATTCGCTGTGAAAAATTCACATTCAAGTAGGACAGCAGGGGAACAAAAACTTAGTAGTAAATATTACAATGTTTTTCTACTTGAAGCTTTTATTCAGGCTGAATGGGGAAAAGTCAGAGGTTTGAAGTGTATTGCTACTTAATGACTTTCTTGTGACAGATAATAGTTTGAGATTGTAATCAGTATTGTTGTTTCCACAGGCCAGCCCAACAACACATACAAAGTTTGGCCATTATTACGATGTTTCTAAGAAAATGTCTCCAGAACTGTGTCAGTCCATAAAATGGCACAGTTTTTACCTTCATGAAGAATTGTCTTTTGAGCCTAAAATGAAAACATGGTAAGTTTTGATACCATGGTTTAGATTTTGGTCTGTATATTGGCAGGAAAGGATATTTTTGCACCTACGCTTGCCATGAAAAACGTTGCGGTGATGGAGGGGGGTCAGGAGCAGTTGGGCTCTGGGTCCTGCTCGCTGCCACATGCCTGGAGTGGCACAGAGACAGCTCAGAGCTCTGCTGGGGGAGGGAGGGAGCACGTTGGCAGTGACAATTCAGGCAGACATTACTAGGCCAGCCTAGGACACAGCTGCATGTTCAGCCCAGCCCTGGTGACAGCCGAGCGTGGGGAGATCCAGTGCTGTCTGTCTGAGAATCCTCCCTGAGCACCGTGCCCCATCAGCTCAGGGATGGCCTTGTCAGGTGGCTATCAGCCTTAGCAAGATATCTGTGCAGCTTTTAGGGCTGGGGAGACAGGCTATCCTTGACCTACATAGCTTGGAATGCTAGATCAGATTAGTTTATGACGTGCTTTTACTTCTTACATCCTACAGCTTCACCTAAGGAAAATACAACATACTGTGAATAAAATTACAATCACTAATTATGTCTCACAAAACATTTCCTATTCAAACTCTTCTCTGAATGAATAACTTATTATGTTTATGTCTGTCAGTAGGGAATTAAGGAAGTCCAAGAGAAAATGAGTGACAGTATCAAAGACTCATATTAGCCTGTAGACACACGTCCATTGTATCTTTCTTGGAGACACTTCAAGTCAAGTCAAACATCAGGGCTGGGCCAGCAATTTATTTGTCCAGCCCAGTCACTGAATTTATATAATAGTAGAATTTATATAATATATAATTACATAATTCTAATTTATGTAATATCTAGCTTTATAGATGCCAGTGTATAGGACCAGCTCCTAGAGGCAGTGTGGTGTGCTTCATTGGGATTGATTTCCTTTGCAGTACACTCAAATATAAAACCTCAGATTTATCAGAGAAGTGCAGTATGAACCACCTTTCTAAGAGTTGGAGCAAAGCAAAAGCCAAGTATCTCTCTAAATTGTACTGTGTTGCATGATCAAATGTCACTGCTTTGTGAAGTGAATTCTTGTGATACTGTAAAAAAAATTAGGAGAAACAGAGAACTTTTCTATAGTAAATATTTGAACCAACTTGGTTTATATGTTCTATATAATTACCAACTTTAATTAGCAGAACAATCGAGGCTGGACACAAAAATATCTGACAGATTGCAAGTGTTGTTACTGTTATTGAGCAATTGAACTCACTTTCTCTTCTGTAGCTATTGAGAATGTCATGACTCTGGGCTTCATTCCACTAACTATATGGCTGTCAAGCATTTGTTCATTTTACATTAAAAAAAATTAACTCATCAGTATAGTATAAGAAATGGACTTTGTGCATATGATTTTATAAGCCTTGTTTGATGTTTTTATTGTCCTTGTATGCTAGCCTGATAAAAGTGCATCATTCTTCCTATGTGAGTTCTATTCTTATCTTTATTTAAATCTAACAGAAAGATTGGATTTATGTCATTTTCTTGGCAAATTGGTAGAGCACAGAGTAATGAGGTGAGGAACATGATTGAATAAAGCTGGACTTTGGAAGGCTCATCTTTTCCTCTCCCTGCACCCTCAGGGTGGGTCTCCAAGAAGCCTCTCCTGAGGAAATGAAGGAATCGTGGTGTTGGGAGTTAGGGCAGGTCCCAAAGCAACAGTCAGCCACCCTTCTAAACATTGTCATGCAGTTTAAGAGCAATGTGATAAGGGACAGGGAGCAATAAAGAGCACACTGGGAGTAGTGAACTCCTAGAAATCTGTGGGAACCGTGGAGTTGTGTACATCTCTTTCTTTACAGTAGGTCATTTGCCTTTCAACTTTGATTATTGTCATTTCTGACCACAAACATGGTTGGTTTTGGACCCCCTGTTTTTAAAAGGTCTGTATTAAGACAAGGTGGGAAGGAAGAATTTTTCCAAATTACAGTCCCTGATATAAAGCTTAAAAAGAAGAATAGAAGTTCTTGGAAAAATCAAAGCAGAGTTAAAAGCTGACATACAGAGGATGTAACTCTGTCCTCTGCAGTCATGGGCTACAGTAAATTGTAGTGGTAGAAATACAGGCTGGAAGTCTGAAGACATTTTTCTAAGGATTTGCACCAGAAGCTGCCTTGCAGACACGAGCTGGGAGTATTGTAAAATCTCCATCACTGAAAATTTCTAAGAACAAGCTAGGTAAGCAGCTGGCAGACCTACTGAGGTCCTTTTCATCCCTGTCTTTGGGATTCTTTAATTCACATTAGTCACGAGGTATTATATACAATACTATGTATGAATGTTATGACTTACTTCATTCCTCTCAAAATTTACAGAAACTTTTACAGAAACCCAGCAGATTGTACTGCATTTTTTACAAACACTGTGATGAAATTCTGAAGGAAGCATTCTTTTCTCAAGGAATGAAAACAAGCTCACAGTCCTCTCAGGATGATTTCATTAAAGAAAGTTTATAAAAGGGGGAGAGAAGGGATATTATTTTACTGGCTTTACTGTTTGGGAAATCAATTGAATGCTTCAGGCTTTTCAATCTTACTTCAATATATCCTAGAATAGTAAAAATTTCTGTTTTCTTGGTTAACTAGACAATTATTTCAAAGAAAGTAGTCACACAATAGTCACCTTCCAATAGAAGCCAACAGTTTGTATTAGACCTTATCTTGGATTGCCTGTAGGTCCTTTTGGACTCTTGCTCTTGTGTTACAGGGAAAGAGGAGCACAGCCTTGGCTACTTAGAAGGTCTCCACTTAGAGCATGTAATTCCTTCAGCTTATGGCTCTCAGACTGTGGTTAGAGCCATACCCAAAAAACCCCTGTTGACATAATGCCAATTGCCTGTCTAGCATTGCAGAATCTCTGTAATCCATCATGCTGATGGTACCTCAAAAAAGTGCTGACAACCTGAAAGGAAATTTTTACAAAGTTACAAAAATTAAAATTCAGAAAATCTCTGGTTTTTTTCTTATTTCAATTAAATTTATTGAAAGAAGATTGAGAGAAAATTAACAGGGGAAGCTGACAAATCCTTCAAAAATAAGAAAACATTTTTTAAAAAGGAGATAGTACACTATTGAAATCATTTACTTTAATGGACTTTATATTATGAGATGTTTGCAGAAGATTTCATGACTTTCTAAAGGGTATACTTTGCAAGATATGTATCAGTAAAGATATTTTTGAATGAAATTTTCACTTAAGTTGTGTAGGAGTGCAGACCAAAAGCAGTGGAGCATCGTGGGGTTTTGTAAACCTAAGAATGTTTTGCTTTTGTCACTAATACTGAGGTTGGGGAGGAAGTGGAAACAAATAGCTTTGTCTAGTATATAGTTTTCCATAAGTGAATGGTATTATTGTTGAGACATGATGCTTCTTTATAGTGTAAGAAGTTGCAAAAAATTGGGAATTACCTGGAAAAAAGCTCCAAATTGTTTTATCTTGCTTCTAAATATTTATAATGTTGCAGAGCACAGCATGGTTTGAGCTGAGGCTGAAAGAAATTGTTCTAGTCCTGTAACTGCAGCCATTGAAGAGGCACCTTCTCTCAGGTACTCACCATGGAAAGTGTACCTAACCCAGTACACACATCCCACCTGGAGGTCAGGAGCACTGACAACCTCATCAATGTAAAGAAAGATTTTAGAAGTTATGGGGTTTGGCTTTTTTTTATTGCACCTTTTTGATTAAATTTTCATACATATTGATGTGAGCAAGATGTTCCCTAAGTGGTGTCATCTTTGGGTGGGTTTTTTTAATCTTTTCCTGATAGAAACCTGCTACTTTTGTAGGTAATTAAAGTTCTGTAAAGAATGTACTTAATCCAAAACTTGTTTAGATGAACCTAGAATTCACCTTGTTGACCAGCCTTACTTTTTCCTTTATTTTTCAATTAGGGTGTGATTGGTTTCAGAGGACCTAAGATTTCATTTTTCCTCCTTGAAATTTGGAACATCTCTTTCCCCACCCTCCTTTTCTTGGGGAAGAGGTGGGGAGCAAGAAGAACAAATCTTTGCTCTCTTCTCCTTTCACCACCCTGGGATGTAACAACAGAAAATAGCAGGAAAATTATCCAAGAAAAGTAATGTACCACATTTTCTTATACAGCTTACACTCTCCTAAAGAAACATGAGAATACTGAACATGTATTTTACAATCTTTGGAAAAACAATGCTGCATCTTTTAATAAGAAAGATTCTTTGTCATTATGTTTTGTGACATAAAAACATATATCTATAAAAAGGTCATTCAGATCATCCTCATGCTTGTAGGTCTCTAGCATTAAGAAACCCATTTTATTTCAACTTCAGTGAGTGAATTGTCTCTGTAATTGTAGCTAATGTCATTTTGGAGATAATTACAGAGCTTTCCTTGCAGGATCAGAGATGTAGGGACTTTACATGGGCCAGAAACTCTTGGCCCTTTTGAGAAATCATGTATATTTATATGTACATCCCTCACTTGCTATCCACACAAGCACTTGGTTCCTTTATGGACTTGGAAAGGAAGGTGATTGTTTGTCTGATTAGATTAAAACTGACCTTTTACTTTGCAATTAAAAATGAGTTTTGGAGGTTATCAATATAATTTATTCACCTAAAGTTTGGATCAATCCTCCTTTTCTTTCCTGTGTTTTCACACGTGTGTGTGTGTATCTTTTTTTTGACAGAGTGAGGGGCATAATTTTACCCTGTAAACTGGCACTTGTCAGACAGTGTAGGGATAGCATTTAATAGCCATGTTTGCTCTCCTTTCTGCACTTCTGGCCCCTAATGGCTAAATTAGACTGCAGGGCTCCCTTTTGGGTAATCCCTCAAGATGGATAGAAGTTCATTTCCCCATGATAAAAATTAATTGAAGACAGATTGTGAAGCCAGTTCTCCTAAAGGAAGTAGTAAATGGGCCTGGGGGTTTGGTGCCAAAAGAAGGCATAAACCTTCTCTGTCTTATCTCTTTTTATGTTGGGGAAGGGCAGTTATGTGCTGGTGCTAATGCTGGGCCCAGGTTTACAGGGCTGTGTGGCTGGCAGCGACTGTTGTTGCCAGGATATTCTGGTGTCCTGGTCGCTGCACTGCTGGAGCTGGGGCTTGGCAGGAAGGCAGGAATATCCTCTCTGGTCACTCTGTGCATTGCAGGCAACACTTATTTTCTATCTCTGCTTCTCTTCCCATTCTTCAGTGCAATTACCCAATAAGAAGGTTCGATAATCAAAGGAACCAAAATAATTAAGTTGGTGGTTTTCAGCAATACTTGTAAATTTTACATGAACAATGTATGTGCTTTTCAAACAAGAATAAATTTATCTAGAATCTAGATTTACCAGTAAATTTAGATAAAACAGGTTTGACTGTCTTGCCTAATGGAGTTTCCTTTTACATAACAAGGCTATTTGTCATACCCTTGATAACCTGACCTTTGTTAACTGCTTGGAAACTATCAGCAGAGAAGTCAGAGCCTTTGTTGTAACCAGGATACCTTCTTGCCAGCTCCTGCTTTAACCATTACTAAAGTGCTAAACCACAAAAAAAAAAAAAAGAGTAAAGAAGGAATTGTTTAAACTCATTATCAAAATCAAATGGTGTTTAGTAACAAAACCAAAAAAAGGCTAGAAATTGGAAAATAAGAAATATCTTATTTCCTCCCCTAAATATTGTGACAAACATTGCCAGAAGGGTAATGCAACTTGCTTTTGTAAATAGTTCTCATGTTCTTATTTGCATAAGATGGGTCAAAATCAAGGAAACCATTAATATTTTAGAAAGAGGTAGAAGATCACCTCCTTTTACATTTTTAAAACACATTAAATTTTGTTTTCATTCTTTCTTTGCTGCAAATCTCTTTCTGGTAGATTAACTGAAGATCTGTTTTATTTGTTTGTTTTAATTTTAAGACTCTTTAATGCTGCTAGTGCTTTGGTTATTTTATTCTTTTATCCACTAACTTTTAAAAGTAAGTTAGTAATGAATCAGAAATCAGCAAATATTTTGATTGCAGTATATTCTCTGGCAAAAAAAATTATCTGTTGTGATAATGCAAAGACACAGAGAGAGAATTTTGGCTACTGTGGGGGCTAAAGTTCACCCTGTAAACTGACAGCTGCCAGGTAGTGTAGATAGAATATTTCATAGCCATTCCTTTTGCAATGAAACACTGGGAAAATAATGGACTTCACAACTTAAACTTCCCCATCTGAGGTGCTCCTTTTGTTGTATAGCAATGCAGACTTTATGCATGAAATATCAAGTTGAGATTATGTACTGCCTGTTAATTTGCAGCTCTGAATTTCATAAAGGGTATTAAATTATTAAGGTGCATCACTTTAGTCAGTAGCCTTCTAGGGTACTAAATCAGCAACAAAATAAAGAGTTTAATTTGGAAGCTCTCCTTTGTGTTCCTATCAGAAAAGGTAATTTCTTAATGCTTTTTTGACACTGAGTATTTCAAAACTCGAATTTATTAGGACCATGTGACTTTTTTGATTGTAGATGTCTATAACTCAAATATATTTGGGGCTTGGGTTGATACTGTTTCCTTCAAGGAAATTTAGAATTTTGAGTTGAAGCAATGGTGCAAAAGACAGATCATTGCAATTCTTGCATGCTTCTCAGGAAAGTTGAATTCTCTCCTGTGCCAAAGGAAGAAAGCAAGTTTATTTGGGTTTAGTCATCAATAAAATGCATTTGGATAACACTCCAGGCTCTTAGTAAAGTAATGGGAATAGTTTCATTAATGTTTGGGCCAGGTGGTCTCTCAAGGTGCCTTCCAACCTGGGCTGTTACCAGATCAGACATATGTAAATTATTGGAGCCAGTGTGAATATCTTTTTAGAGGCAAAATTTTCAAAATAACCTGTCATATTTCCCAAGAAGTACAGCAAGAGGTTTGAATCCTCAACCCTTGATGAGAGTTAGTGAGGCTGGAAGAAAATGATGAGGCCAGAACAGATAAAGGGCTTAAGCTGCATTGAGGAACCTGCATCAAGCCCAGACACCCAACCCAGTGTGGTCTATGGGATTTAAGAAAACAATGTCTCTTTTTAAAAAGTGAGCACCTGAACTGCTCTTTGAAAGTAAAAAGCTTCTGACAAGATGATTTGCTGAACTTTCATTTTGCTTTAAGTCTGCTTAAATCCATTTTCAGCCATCAGTTTGCTTTTGTTTGTTTTTCTGAATGTTATATAATATTTTCTAAACAGTGGATGGAATAAAAACTACCTCACAATTTTACTGTCATGCAAATAATGCAGTCAAAATGTATGAAAATTTTCATAGAAAGTCAACTCTGTTCACCAGGGCATTGATTAGGTATACTTGGAGTAACGACTGGGTAGATCTTTGTCAGTTACAGAAGATTAGTAGTGGTCTGTAATGGTTTCAACTTTAGGTTGATACATTAAATCGTTAATCTTCTAGATATAAGTGAGCCTGACATAATTAAGTTATCTTAATCCCTAGAGATTTTAGCTTTCACTAAATGTCTGAGCACTGAACTAGTTAATATGAAGCAATCACAACTGCTTATAATGTCAACTTTATTCAAAGAGTTTGGGGTGTTTTTTTCTCCTATTTGATACTTGCAATGAAAGCTGCATCTGCTGATATTTATTTTTGGTACAGCTGTTAGAGACATATTAAAAATAGAGTATTAAAATGTGTAACTAAAATATTTCTTCTTACCAACAGTAATATGAACAGTGGTTATGCAAGGCTGCTTCAGTCCATCCAGAGGATCATTTCCCAGGAAGGCTTTGATGGCTCTGATCCCCAGGTACTGAAGACCCTCATACTCCTCTTTAATCCTGTAACTACTCTGTTCTGGCTTTTCAAAGGTGGCACAAGGCCTTGGACAAATTAATAGGAACAAATTGTTCCTAAGCATTGCTAAAGTAAACAAGAAAAATAAATAGCACTGTTCACATTTTAAGGTTTTATGAGTTGTTACCTGTAGGACCTTGTGTGAAAGAAATGTAAGTCACCATTAGTAAAATGCATTTTCTGTGCAATTAGCTAATAAATGGATGGCCAAATATAATGTAATTAAGCAAAACATATTTCCTCCTACAATATTTGTTTTTCAAATGATTGCTTTAGAAATAATCTATTCAAGATTCTTGAGGTTAAACATTTACCCTGAAACTTTCAGATTTTTTCATTGTTGTTTTGCTGGAGTGATTTTTTTAATTCATTAAATGGTGGTATCTTTATGTAGTGAGAATTGAAAGAGAAGTAAAGAAATAAGAATGCTGTTTCAATTTACAAATCAAAACAGCTTATCAGCCTTCCAAAAATCTCAGTACTCTTCATAAAGCATAATGTGGGTAATCAAGAACATTTGAAGTGTAGCAACAGGCTGAAAGACCTTTTCTATTTTGGGCCGTGCCCTATCAGTTATTCTTTGTCATATTCAGTCACGTGGGAGTCCTTTGGAGTTGGGGGAAATTATATAATAAGCTGTGTATATTGGTGCTTAATTGAAAGGTAATTATTATTGTACAATAGAACTGTTACTGCAGCAAAGTCAATCCATATCGACACTGGAGAGCATGAAATTATTTAAACCAAGATTGTGTGCCAGCCCAATATCTCAGGAATGATTTTTACAGGGAGGTAATACCAGGAAGGCTGTTTCTGTGTCTAACTGAGTGCCCCAGAAACACCCCCTGCACCGGGCTGTAAGTGCCGCTGTGTTGTGCTGGGCTCTCAGCCTCTGCCGAGATGTCTGGGAGGGCTTTGCCTTCCCTGCGGTGGCAGTGCCAGTGTGGAGAAGGCCATTGGTCCCCGGCAGGGCCCTCTCCCAGCTCGCTGCAGTAGCCATGGCAACAGGCATGTGTGTCATCCTCCAGGATGCTCCTCCTGCCTCCCAGCCCTGGGTGAAACAAACACCCTGCCAGCCTCCAGCCAGCCAGCCCAAGACATCAGGCTGTTAGTGCTCATTTTGCTTTTACAAATGTATATATATGTATAAATAAATAAAATAAAGTGAAGGTTGTTCAGAGCCAGCTTTTGGGAATTTTTTTTTGCTTGAATATAGGGAAAAATGGAAGAGCACCAATCATTATTTTCTCTGCTTTTTGTCATTGTTTCAAACTGCCTCGCTACTGTCAATAAAACAAAACCAGAACTTTAACTGAGATGAATGTAACAGTATATGTTTGCTAAATAATACATAAAAGTTTCTAAGGTGAAGCTTTAAAAGTTAGAAAAGTTCTTTTCAGGCCAGTTTATTGATCTAGAAAGCCATTAGCACTACGTAGTTCTTTCTGTTTCAAAGGAGGTAATGCATGTGATTTCCTGGAGTGGTTTCTGTTACTTTCTTTTAATATTCCACTTTTCCCTATGCATCATCTTTCTTTGTACACTCCAATTTTGTACAATTAGAAACCTTCTGAAAAATACACACTTCTTAAAAATGAACGCTGTAGTGGCCCAGAACACACCCTGGATCTTTTATTTGCCAAATCTCTTAGCAATTCTCTGCTATTTGGTATCCTCTTCTATTTTCTGAGCCCTCAGAAGTGCTGTTTAAGCAGGCAGGTGTGAAGATTGTAGAATAAGGAGCAGCCTGTATCCTTCTGGACCTGGGTATAATTGCCATATATAATCTTAAAAGCTTCTGAGGAGTTTGTGATGTATGCCCCCCACCCCCAAATAATCCTCTACCTGACTGGTAAAACTTTCAGATGTTTTTGGCTACTTTCACATCAATATGCCAGTGATACTTAGATTTACCCCTTTATTTGAAGAAAAGTGAGCAGAATGTGACTCACCCCAGCTGAGAGATGACATAATTAGGAAAATTAGTGAAAACTACTATTAGAGGTGCAGAGGGCCCTTGATTAAATGGTCAGGCATCTCTAGGACCCAGGGATGTTAATTAACATCAGTTTTATAGAACCATCTGCAGGTGGCCATCCTAGGCTAAAATTTTTTGACTGTCCTGCATGGGTTTGTGCACCTTAGGACAACAATTCCTGTTTGAGGTATGAGGATACAGCAAAGTTTGGCTGAAGTTGAACACAGCAATAATCCATTTGTTCCCACTGGCTGGAGCACCTTTGCCAAGATCTGTTTGGAAAATCAGAGCCCGAATTACCTGTCAGCTACAAATACAAGAATCAGATTTACATCCTTTCTAAAACCTCCCAGTAAATCTTTGCTGCTGATCTTTAAGTGTGAATCCTTTATAAATTGATCATGGTGTTAATGAATGAATGGTACCTCTTTGTTTGAGAGTGTTTTGGGGTTTTCATGTTTGACATCAGAGCTTTAATTGTTAATTATTATTAATTATTTTCTTTGCATTTCTTTTGTATACTTTGGAGCTCAAATTGGCTTTCAGGGTAACTGTTGGGGTGGATTTTTATCAGCTTGGAGTTGGGTTTTTGAATTCTTCATAATCAGAATTTCTGCTGCCAAATCATACACTTTTACAAAAACTGTGTGAAAAAAAGTAAAATAACAAATTAGAAAATAAATCCAAACTTGCAGACTAATGTGAACATAAAAGATCTAGTGGTATATCTAAAAAAATATTATCCTACTCTTTACAGCAGGCTTGTTGTGGGAGAATATTAGACTTAAACTTTTCTAATATTTCAGTTTTGGAATAAACTGTTTGTCAGGGCTGTGTGGGCCTGACAGAATTATACTGGTAGAAGTTCTATTATTGGCCAAAATAAATACCTCTGATATTATCTGGTGTTTGAATACCTTTATCTTTTACTACTCTTGTGATTTGATGTTGTGAAACAAGCATCTGTCATCCTCTATCCAGCAAGAGAACTGATTTTTCCTCTGTGTGTTGTTCCTATGGATGTTCCTCATTAAAAAAAAAAAAAAACAACAAAAACAAAAACATTTTTCTTATTTAAAAAGTTTCTGTATGTATGTTGTTGCTGAAATTTTGCAGTACTGTAACACTTCCTCAGCTTGGTCAATATCCATGATAAAATAGTTTCCTTAAATGCCTGGATTTTTCCTGTTGCTTAAATGCACATCAAGTATTGCCTGAATCTGCTCTGATCAGAAATAATCCAAAAATATTAGAATAAAACTTCTATTTTTTCTATACTTTTTAAAACTGAAATCTGAGCCTAGAGAATACCATACAGAGAAGTCAGATTGTGTTTTACTGTCCTGTACTGTTGTGCTGATCTTCACAGAGTAGTGTAAAATGCTAACTTTTCCTGACTAAAGCCTAAAAGCCTGCAAAGCCTGAGACTAAAGAATGTGCCAGAGTTGAAACACAGATTGCTCTCCCAGAGACTGGAAGTGAACTGGCAGATCAGCTCCCTGTGAAAGGCACACAACTGGATAAATGCAGGGACCAACTGTGCCTCACACAATCTGGATAAGGAAGCATTTGGAGGAGTAGCCTCTTGTCTGGTTAAAACCTTTCCTCTGGATTTCCAGAGCAGCTGTGCAGTGTTTTGTGCTTGAGAGTTGCTGTTTATTCCAGCTGTTGGAAATTAATATCTACAGTTTGTTAAAACACTTCTCTGTAGTGAAAAGTACCTGCAAGCTTTTATTTATCAAAACTAGTATTTTTTTATATATGTGTGTGTGTGTGTGTGTGTGTGTGTGTGTGTAATTAAAGAAAGCTGGTCTTTAAGTATGACCCCTGAACTCCAGAAATGTTTCTTTGATCAACTTGTGCAGGAAGTCTTTCAACAAGGGAATTCATTGTCTCTCTCTCAGCTGTTGATAGCAAATATATCTAAAACCCTTTCCAAAGATCACCAGGAAAGGTCACATCAAATAAGGAGAAGTGAGATTTGTCATCATGAGAGATAACATTTTACTTTGCATAAACAAATTACAACTTTGACTTCATAATCTGTGCCTTCAGAAAAGGAGCTTTATCTTAGCCTTAGAGAGGCTCCTCTGGCAGCCTCTGCAGGCCAGCAAAGAGGCTTTAGGTAGGTTTGGGTGTTGAGGATTTTCTGTGTCAGGACACCTTAGATTCCAACACCCAGTAGGTTTCTAAAGCAGACCAGAAGTCAAGGTGTGGTCCTTAAGAGAGATTCTGCTGATGTCCCCATCAGACTCTTCCACAGCTGTGCCTCCAACTTCCTTCCTTAGTGGGAAGGAGTTGAAAGGAACATAAATGATACTTGCAGACTTCCAAGGCAGTGGCAGCCCATGTGTTGGTGAGGTAAGGCACTGACCTGCCCCACTCAGAAGGAGCAGAAAAAGTGAAACCAAAGGAAGCACTTGGAATAGTCTGGTTATGAAAGTAACACAGCAGGAAGGTGAAAATAGAGGGAGAGGCTGTGCTTGGTTACTCTCAGGCTCTTCCAGCAGGCTGCCTTAGAACTGGAAGAAAATACTTCTTTATGTGTTTTTTAAGGCAGTGATGGGAGGAGAGAAAGGACATAAAAGGTCCTGGTGTTACCGGAGTTTATATCAGTATATACTTATATTTAGCTGGTAAAATACAAATTAATAGTTTTCAGTATTTCCATGTGTCTGTTACATCTGCACTTGCTTATCCAACATAGCATGATATCTAAGCAGTGAAAAAAATGCCATTCCCTTTGCAATTTTTATAAGATCAACTGAGATTACTATGATTACATAAAACACACAACCATTATTGATATGCAGTACACAATTTTATTCCTCCTAGCGTTTAAAAACTTAAAAAAATGACTTTTTTTTATTCCCAACAGAAAAAACAGAGGAATGTTTTACGGATAGGAATTCAGAGTCTGGGTTCTGTATTGTGGGGTGATGATGTTTGCTGCAGTGAGGCTCCTGAAGATAAGCACAGCCTGACCAAATTTCTGTACGTTCTCCGAGGCCTGCTCAGGAAATCTTTGTCAGCCTGCATCATCACAGTGCCTGCTCACCTAATCCAGGTAGGAACTGCTTTTGCTGCACTTCAGGGCTCACACATCACTTAGCAAAAGTTTAAAGCCCATGGTAAGAAAACAAATGCAATTCTGGACATTTTTGAAAGTCTTTTCGTTCAAAGGGTGAGCTTGGAACACGACCATATCTTATGCTTTATGCTTTTGTGGGAGAGTCATGCTGCAAAACCTACAAAGACCTAAGTAAAAAGTTATTTTAGGAACAGTTATGCCAAATGTGGGTCTTACTCCTTTTTTGTAAACTATCAAAATTTCAGAAAGTGTGGAAAAGCAGAGAAAATACTTATAGTATTCTCTTTTTTGATTATTTTTTACAACATTTCTATGCACTTTTCCAGTGCCTTTGAAATGCTTTTTGGACTACCAATACAAAGCTTTCCAGTCCACTGTCTATATCTAAAATGCTCATTATGATGAGATCTGATCTTGTTTTTAAAGCCAGGAGTTAAAAGGTACAGGTTTGCTCTATAATTCTAATATCCTCTTATATTGGCACTGGGAGCAAACTGGTTATGGCATCAGAGTCATTTTCCCAACTGCAAAATCAGAAGCAATAAATGGCATAATTGTTCCTGGTAATATATGGAGACTTAAATGTATCTTCTGAAAATAAACTTTTTTAGCAAAAGGAAAAATGTAGATAGTCTTTTGTTGTGCAAGAGGTAATGTAACTTACAAAAGCAAAATGATTATTCACAATGAACAGAGAACCTATAATTTTAGATATTTGATTTGATTATAGTAAAAAAGTGCTGGATAAAACCTCATATTATGCAAAATGTTTTCATCATAGGTGCATTTATCAATAGATTAAATCCTGGCTTAGGTAGGTACATGACTCACATGTATTGCTTTTTGTTAAAGGTCTTTGAACACCTGCAAATGTTATTTATTTAGATACTAAGGCAATTACTGCTTCCAAAATAAAGAAGGTCGATTTTCTGGTTTTACCATTGTAGTCAAAAGTGTGTGAATATTTCTCTTGCAGTACATACCTCCATCTCATTACTTATTATTTTTAAATATTAGCTGGCAGTCTGCCTTCAGCAAGAGAGACAGTTAAATTTAATGCAAGAAATAGGATTTGTGAATGTGAAATTATCATCCTACTCCTTACACATTGGAACTGCCTGTCCATAATTGGGACATACAACCTTTTCCATTGTAGTCTCCTTTCTATATCATGCCAATAAAAGGTACATTCATGTTTCAGACAAGTGTCTCTAAGAAACTGAAGGATGAAGATTTTTGTTTCTAACTTACTTGAGAAGTTGATGATTGTTTTGTGTTTAAAAATTCCAGGGAGTTAGGACTGAAATTATATCTCATTTTTTAAATAACTGAGTTTTTAATTTCAACAGAAAGTACTAGAATATTCTGAATTTTAAAAAAAAGCATCATTATGTACAGAATCTTTGCTTAGCTGTCTTAAACAAACAAGGGCATTAATTTATTTCTTTTTAATTGTGAAACTTCACGTACCCTTCTTCAAGCAGCGCAGTGCGGAGAGAGAGCTGTCATTAGGAGGAGCAAAGCTGCCGAGGGTTCCTCCTAGCCCACATTACCGAGTTCCCAGAGCCCTGCTGTGTAGTTGTTGCCCTCTCCAAGAAGCCTGTTAAAGAGCCCCTGGGAGCCGTGTCCAGCCTCCCTGGCACTGCTTAATTGGTGAGGCTGGCGAGATGAGGGGACAGGCGAACATGTGCTCGCTCCGCGCGCGCCGCAGACAGACCCTCCTCATAATAACGGCAGCTGCTCGCATTCTCACTGCACAGCTCCTCTCCATTCTGTTGCTGGGGGGCTCTTGCTGCATTCAAACAGTACAGAAAATATCTCTTCTTTCCAGCAGAGTGAGAGAGAGGGATTTTTTTTTGCCCTGCGTTTATATGTGTTTGATTTGATCGGTCAGTTCCAGCGTATGCGGTCTCTGCTGAATCTTCAGTGCCCTGGAAGCGTAGAGAATCCACACTGTTTTTCTGAAGATGTAGGAAATGCCCCATTTTTTCACTGAACTTCCTAGCTTGGAGTTTGGCCCCTAACTAAATTAATTGGGTGGCCTCCAAGTAAGTCTTCACACTTATGAAGGACATAAAAGTTCAAAATTGCTTTAATCAAAGTTTAGTCTGAGTGACATATACAAAAAATAGTTTCATCTTTACCTGCTTTGTCATGAAAAAGTAGATTTTAGTAGTGACATGACTTACCTTGTCTCTGTCAGTCTCCAATACTAGTTACTGCAGTGAAGAAGAAATAAAACAATTGGTAGTACTGATTTTGACAGGGGCAATGGCTTTTCAACCAGAGTAAAAACTAAAAACTAAAAGAATAAAAACTTCTGGTTTTTATATGAAGTTATAAATAATGCATATATATTTATATATGTGTGTAGATATATTTTTTGAAATTGTTTTCTTTTATGTATTTTGCCAAATACTTTGCTTTGACAGGGAGTTCACAAATTAAATTTACCTGGTTTCTTTCTTTTTCAGAAAGTTTAATTTTGCCTTTACTTTTCATACATTATCATTGTTCTTGGCTGGTGAGACACTAAAATGATCCTCCCTATTTCATATTTTCTGTATTCTGCTTTGTAATTTTTCTCGTGCTGCCTCTTTAATCTGTTTCTAAACAGTCACTTTACCTTATTATAGTAAAATAACATAGTAATGCTATGATTGTTCACTTTTCCTACATTCTCATGTCTGGTTTGACTCTTCAGTGATTACAGAGCATTAAACAGTGATTTTGTTCTGGATGTTTTTCCCTCTGTGATACACATGCACCAGTGTGGCTCTTTCATTATTCCAGCAATTCATTGTCTTGGATTTAATAACTTGGAATTGCATTTATCCAAAGATAATGCTCATTAATCCAGCTTGATGGGACAGTTCATGATGTTCTGTAAGGCTGTATTTTGGTAAAAGACACGAGTTTGCAAAAAAAAGTCTGTTTGTGTGCAGAGTTTTTTCAGAGTAATTGGAAGAAATTGTAGTCCACTAAAGCATACAGATTTTGGGGGTTTTATGGATGAAACTTCTGGGGCAAACAGTGCATGAAGAAAAAAGAAAATTCGCTTTTTTTCACCCACAAAAATAGAAATACATTATTCTGGAAGAGGTTATCAAGAAAATGACACAAAAAAACTTATCCAATTATGAATTTTATTCTGGTGATGTGTGACAAGTTTTACTTGATTGATATTTTCTACCAATTGAACATACTCTTATCTTACACTGTCTGTCAGGTAATAAATATTGAGCTACTTACAAGTGTGATTAAAATAGTTGATGGAAGGTTATTTTTCAAGTCTTCCCACTGTTTCTGGAAAATGCATTGTGCCTAAGAAATCATATGGTACATTTGAAAAGGGAAAATTACTTCCATTTTTAAAATCTAGCATTGATCAAGGAGGGCAGATTGAAGAGGCATTTCATTTCTTGTTACTGTTTCCAAGTTTAAGGAATATTATGAAAGCAAGTAAGGATTCTTTTTCTGTGTGTTGATAATCAGTGCATTTAAATATCTACATTTAGAAAAAGAATTATTGTGCAATTGTGTGACTAAAAGGACTTGAAGGTCTATACTGGAAAAGCCCTAAATTAGAATTTTCCCATGGTATTTTTTTTCTTTAATTACTAGAAATCATTGGTAAATACAAGAAAATCTTTCCCTCAAAATATTAAATAATGTTTTTAATTCTTCTCCTGTTCTTCCCAATTTTGTGTCACTTAAATAGTATTTTTTGGAGTGGGTTATTATTTTCAATGAGGAAAGCATAGCACTTGTTAATGCCATCCTTTATTGTGAACTCAAAGCTGGTATTACTGGTAAGGACTAAAAACCATATTAGTCAGCATGTACCAAGGGAAATTAATTGACTAATGAAAAGTCAGTTTGAATAAGTCTTCCTAGAGAGCCTGTCCTCAGAGTCTGAAGTTCTGTTCAGCAAGGTATTTTCATTATTTCATCCAGTATCTTAAAAGATTCATTTCCTACAATATTAATGTTTCCATGTTTTGGATTCACCAACGTGCATAAGTTACTGTACATGTCAGTGTAGAAAAATTCAGGAACAAACCTTTTCACATCCAAAGGCTTTTGTGCTCACACTGAGTGATTTAGCAGCTAAACTCAAAGTCAGGCAATGGAGTGCTTTAGAATCCATTGCTAATATAGGATTATAAGATGTGAACTCCTATAGCTGGTGAATTTCTCACAGTTTGAAATCTTTATTCCTGTGACAAGAACTAAGAGTGATTGGCTGCCTTAGAGCTCTAACTTCTGAGAGTGCAAAGTGCTGAATAACCTCCAAATGTATTTGATGAGGTGGCTGCTGCACACAGATTTGCACTGAGATCCAAAGTCATGTGGTTTCTGTATCATGATTAAGGAAGCTTTCAAATTTCTCTGCAAAATAGAAACCATGAAGATGAAATGGTCGTAATGTTTTTCTACATTGGGATTTTTTTACTTGCTTTTTAATGTTGCATGTTGCTTTTTGTTGTGTGTGAGGAATACAGTTTAACAACTGTACAAATAAATATCGAGAGTCGTAAGTTTATGACAGGTATTTTGGGTTACCCACATAGTTTTAGGATATGGGTATTTGGGTTTTTAGACATTCATAAAAGCATCTGTAAAACTCTCATTGAACAGGAAGCTCAAGAAGTATCCTATTCAAAATTTAAATTGGGAAACAGTATTTTTTTCATTTCTCTTATTGTTGATGTATTTTCTAATCAAGCTGTAGAAGGAATAGATTTTGTGATTTCATGGAATCAGGTTTTGGTTGCCAACAGGCTGTATTCTGCTACCACTTCTGATTTGATAACATTTACCCATTTCAAAAACAAATACAGCACACATCTGAAGCATGATTTTGTCCCCACATATTACTTGTCTGTTCCCCAAATTAACTATATTATGATGAACAGTCACACTATATCTTAAAGTGGCGTGCCTGAAACAGCCCTGTCATTTTAATAAATTTTACTTTTTAGAAGGACACTATGTACACATCCTCACCCTCTCTCTTTAATTAAAAAAAATATCTCTTTCCCAAAATGCAAATGTTAAACCAGAGAGATGCACGAGTACATTCAAGGTGGCAATTTTATTTTATGTTTTATGTATATCAGCTGAAAACATGCCAATGAAAATCAGGTGAGGCTTAGAACCAAATCTTTGAACTACAGCATTAGACCTAAACAGTTAAATATCCCATCACAGTATGGAGATAGTCATCTGTTCAAGCATATGGAATCTTTTGGCTACTGGACTAAGTAGTTAATATAATGCCCAGTGTCCAGACATGGACACAACTGTTATGGAAGCAGAAGGGAATAGGCTCATGTACTGAGCCCATTTGGACACTGATAAGGAGAGATTAGAAGAGTGACTTTAAATAATACAGGACAAAGTAGTTATTGCTTTAAGCAAGTGATTCTTTTAGAAAATGGAAGGTAGCATCGTTTTGCTGAAGCAGTTTTTTTTTTTTTTTTTTGCTTAAGTAGAAGTCCAGGTTCTAAAAAGTAAAAATAAAAAAAAAGCCCTGTGACTCTAGCATTAAATAATTAAATATAGGGGTTTTCTGTTCTGTTTAAGAACAAAGAATAAAAATTTTGTGTAAAACTATTTTGCATTTAAATGCTTGCATATGTATTTTCCATCTTAAGTGATTTTCACAGAACTGAGTACTGAATGTCATAGAATGTCTATGCAGTGTGTGCTTAGAAGCATTTTGATGGAAACTTTTGGTGTTATTTAAAAATCCTGAAATTTCAGAATCCAATGCTACCTCTTTTTGTTTAGACATTCTCTATTAATTAGAATATAATCATAATAAAAAGGAATACTGCATCTTTAATGATGTTTTTGTGCCTGTGTAGTTAAGCTTTAATGCTAGGGGGGAAAAAAAAAAAGATTAAATTAGCCTTGTAACCTCTTTCTCTTCCAGACTGATGATGGAAAATAAAAGCTCTTAGCCACAGAATGTAACACTTAGAATTAATATTTAATTAGACCAGCAAATTGTACACCGTGGCTGAAAGCTTCCAAAGAGTTGTTAGTGCCACAATTGACCTACAAGTTTAATAATAACTCACTTCTAGGAGCAAGTGCCAGTTCAGCATAGTGGAGCCACTGTAAGAAAGTCCTGTGAGATTAAAATCAGCAAACCAAATGGCAGGCGAGGATTCCTGGGATGGAGCCTTCTGGAAAGCTGGGAGCTGGAGTAGCTTTGCAGCCAGGATTCAGATGAGAACAGTGGGCAAAAAAAGCTGATCCCTCCTGTTCTGGGAGCTTCTGGTTGTAGGCCAAAATCTTAGAACAGATTTTTTCTAAATGTTCTTGCTGCAGCTATTAATTCATATCACAAATCAAGTAATGAATGGCTTATCTTCATCTTTTAATTAACTTTTTATACAAACATTATCACTGAATTCATTGGTCATGAATTTAACTCGTGGAAGAAGGATACATTTTTGGTATGATGTGTCATTTGGTATGTTTGTATTGCAGAATATTTAATTTTATAGTATCTTACTGCTACATAAAGGGGTTCTTGTTAGAGTAAGATATGACAAGCAATTTGTCGTAATATTATGAAACGTGTAAATTAAATATGAAATGAGTATACATTGTAAAATATAATATTTTGAAGGTTAAATAGCTTAATCTTGCTTTTCATTTTACGAAGAATTAAAATATAAAGCCAGTAACTCTCCATTAGACATCCATCTGAGCCTCAATTCTATGGCAAATTATTCTAGTGAAATAGGGCACCATAAGTTCAAAAATGTGCAAACACACAGCAACAGACTGAGGAAGGAGCGTTCTGCATTATTTATTGGCTAGATCCTAAATAATTAAAGAAATGCCTACTCATTAGTTAAAAATTAAAGCAGGGGAGGACCTTGCCAGCAGAGGGAGCAGTCATGTCTTTCCTTAGGTTCCCATCGTTTCCAGCCTACCCATCATTTCCACCCTACCTCTTCTTATTGCCCAGCCAGTTTCCCATCTGGACCCGGCTTTGCCAGCCTGCTCCTGATGACAGCCTATAATTTTATACTGGATAAGGGATTAGTTTTTTAAATGATTTTCTATTTCAGAACCTTGCCACTCGATGATCAACATCAGTTAGATGTTCCTTTGATACTTGTGTGCTATTAATTGAAATAATAGTGCAGGTTCCTTTTGGTCACCTGGGAATAAAATGAAATTCACTGTTTAAAGAAGTAAAGTTGCAGTGAGTGTTTAGCCTTTCTAAATTGGTAAGCAAACTGCAATGGCATTTTTTTTTTCAGGCAAAATGGCAGCAAAAGGAACTGCTGAACCTTTTTCTTATAATGAATGATTCCCAGTGGAGTCATAGGATTTTAGTTAAGCCAGTTGGTCTCAAATAAGTAATTGTTGTGGCTCTTTTGTAATATGACTCAGTCTTCAGACAGCTTTTGCATCTCTGTTTTCTACTGCACCACGACCAACTTGTAGCATGGCACATTTTCTGTGTTCAGTTTTCCAGGGGAATCTGCTCAAGTGGTCAGTTCATTTTTCCAATGAATAAAGACAAGCAATAACTTATAGATCTCTATCCACATGCTTTTAGAGCAGTGAGACAGTCTCCTTAGTGAAAACCATAATGTTCAGGGGAGGTACTGGTCTCATCTTAGCCCAGACCTTGTACTGATTTCTTCCCAGCCACTCACCCTTCACTGGAGAAGGGCTCAATGAGATTTATTTCATCTCCTCAGTGCAGCAGGACTTGCACAAGAGAACCATTCACAGTCACCTGCAGCCTGTGCCTCCAGCCACCAAATGCTAAGGAAAGAGAAGAGAAAAGCACTGGACAGGATTCAGCTCAAAAAGTGTCACCCTTTAACACACTGTGCATCTGTCACCTCTTTCAGCCAGATAATAACAGGATTTTCAGCACCCAGCTTTCTGGGCTTCCACCCCCACCCATCTCCATGATGCCACCAAGTGTTTTGCTGATACCCCAAAACCGTGGGTGCAGCCTCCTACACCACGGCTCAAACAGAGGGGGGCAGACAGAGCTGCAGTGAAAGGCTGAGTTGGGATCCCAGCTCACTGTTGACTGGATTTTGGCTTTGGACAGCTCACATGACACCTTTGTGCTCGTTACTGACGTGTAAATGAGGAATGCAGCACTTGCCTGTCTTTTGAGAAGCACTTGGAGATCAACAGATGGAACATTTGATTTAAACTACTAGACTTGGTTCATTTTTTTCAGGCTGCAGCAGCAACTGTTATTGACTTGCTTAATTTATCTCAGTTTAGTAATCTCTCATTTCACTGTTGGCCCTCAGGTCTTCCCTTCAATGGCAAAATAGACATACATCTTATTTTGTGAGGTGCCAGGGTTTGCTGGCCTTAGATGTTCTCATAGCTCAAGTAATACACAAGTCTGTC
This sequence comes from Notiomystis cincta, assembly GCA_013398075.1. Classification (NCBI taxonomy): domain Eukaryota; kingdom Metazoa; phylum Chordata; class Aves; order Passeriformes; family Notiomystidae; genus Notiomystis; species Notiomystis cincta. The sequence goes on from VZRX01004803.1 coordinate 52,507, forward strand.
TTCAGTGAAGATCCAAAGATTTTTTTTTAATTTTGTTTTTTTTTTCGTATGTGATATTTAATTTTTATTTCCTGGCTCATTATTCTTCCTGAAAATTTATCAAAATTAATTTTATACAGTGTCAACCACCTTCATCTGACATGTTATGGTAATATGCAAAAAGTCAGAACTGCAGAGTTCCCACAGCAGAGGCAGCTATCAAGACAAATGTTATTAAAAGCAACCTTAAGAGAACAACCAAAATCTGGAATTAATATGTTGTGTAACATATTGACCAACAGATGCTTTGTTACTCTCTTCCCATTTTTATGAGTATGTTGCATCTAATTGCCTGCTCTTGTCATCACTACATGTCCTTTCTTTGCTTCTGCAACTTGTATAAAAATTTTTCAGAGATATTTTTTAATGCTTTAAATTAGCTAATGTAATTAGCTAATTCCAGCCATACAGAAGGATATTACATCTAATTTCTCTTAGAGTCAGTAAGGGTCTTCAAAGGTAACAGAAGAAGCCTGATCAGTCAGAATGCCCAAGTGTGGATTTCTCATCACTGCAGGCATTGTAGTTTGTAGCAAACCCTCTATTTCCAGGGTATGTGTCTCCCAGCAAAGACATTGCACTTGTGTTCAGTTTTCTCGTGAGATTGGTACAGATTTCTGCACTCCAGAATTTGTTGATGAACTGTTGGTCATCTTATTTCCAGTGGCCTGAGTGTACATTCATTTTAGAGCCAAAATTCAACATTCAGTTTGTAGATTTGCTGTGGGCACTGTAAACTGAAGTTAGAAGACATATAGAATTTCATAGTTTACAGTTTATTAATTAAACTATTAGTTTTATAGCTTATTGTAGCTTATTATAGCTTATTAATTATCAAATAACACTTTTTGGCAGAGCAGTTGTTAATAATTTATTTTGGGGATTTGTGAATAATCAAAAAGTGCACAAACTGTATCTCTCTATAAAACTACTACAAGGCCCTGTTACCTAACTTCTTTTACCAAAAGAAGATGTATGGGTAATTCTGCAATTTTTTGAGCAGTAATTATTAACAAATGGTCATAAATATTTAAACCATGTTTCTTAATAATTTATATTTCCAATGTAAAGTCCTTTGGAGATTAAGCAGTAATGACAAGTGGTAAATATTTGTGTGTTGTGAAGTCATTGCCACATCATTGTGTGATAATCTCTCAAAAATATCAAAAACTATTTCATTTATTGAATATCCAACCACTGTTTCATTTTAGTCCAGTGCAGCTGTCTCTATTATAGTGCTAAGCTTATTTCAGCTTTATGACAGAATGTAACACAATTTTTTAAAAAATACAACCAACTCTTGAGTTCTTCTTGAAAATTCACACACCAATATTTGCTTTAAGTTCATAAGATTTATATTCCCTAGTGTGAACTTGCTTGGTGTTTATTACTGGGACTTTCTTACAAATGAAGTGTCAGGATTTCAGGATTCACCTGTTGGTAACAACAGAGTTTATTGCCTCCAGTTACAATTTTACCTTGACTCAAAGGAGTATCTGAATTCCTCTTTGAATACTCTGCTGTCATAGGAAATGTTTAAACTTGGGGTTTGGCCCAATACAAACAATATTTGTAAGTAGTGTTTTAGGTGATGGAACTGAAGTAGAATTCAATGTATTAATTCTTAATTAAATGTTTTAAAATAAAACTGGTGATGGGATTATATTACCAGAATGTAAAGATACAGAAGTTAAATGTAGCCTTCTACCAAAATATAGGCCTGGTGTCTCCCTGAAAAGAGCCCTGATTTTAAAATAGCTTATTTTCAATGCAGTAGATAAGTCAATATTAAAATTATGTTAATGTACTGATCAGAATACAAATGCAAATATATGCAAAAAGCCCAAGTAATTCAAGGACTTATATAGGTGGTAATTGTATCTCATTGTAGGTGTTTAACATGAGTGTCTCATTTTCCTTTTAAATTTTGAGATTGTTTATATGTACTATGTAGAAAAGTTGAAACTGCCCTAAGAAAAATTTCCATTCTCTGACTTTTCTTTACTTGTGTAGTGCAGAAACTGAGAATTTAAACATTTTTATTACATAAATTTGGTGAGGTATTTAATTTTTTAGAAACTGACTAAATGAGAGGACATATCTCTGAGTGCTAGAAAAATTTTGACAGGAAATCAGAGGAGAACTAGAAATTAGAGCAGAGGAGAAAAGACAGATTTTTTTGCTAATACAGAATCCAGATGAACCAAGATTGATTTGATTAATAGTAGTAATGATAAAATTGTGGTACATTAAGAACTCAATCCAGTAGAAACACACAATATTAATTTCAGTGTGTAAGTTTGAGCATACAGGCTATGAATGAATTTGTGTTGGTAGAGTACCACGCTTTATACTCAAACACAGAGCATGATACACTTTAAACCGCTTTTTTTCTTGTAAATAAATATTTTTTAACGTGCACAAATAATTACTCAAAGGTATGAACCTTCTGTAAATAAATTAGTGAGACAAAGCAATCTTTTTCCATAACTGCCCTTCCCCAAAGCTGCTTAAACACGTGTACAGTTCCCATTTCCAAAGCCAGCTCGCTACGTGGATTTTCTTGACATGTTTTGAAAGTACACTTTGCTTGAACCCAAATATTGCAAGTTTGCACTTAAAAGAAAATGTCTGTCTGAAGCAATAGCACAAAGTAAGATATAGAATGGATGCCCAGCCCAGCCTGCACAACAGGATTGCTACCATGTTGTTAGAATAATTATATTTTGGCTGAACTAACTAATTTAGAAAAACTGCAGTACATCTAGCAAGACTGAAAACTTTCCAAGACTGGATTGGGTTTGGGTGGGTTTTTTTCATTTTTAGTATAATTTAAAACAATACCTCTTCTAGCTGCCAACAAACTCTTTCCCTGAATCTCACCATTCCTGGCTTCCCTCCTAACCATGTCCTGGCTCACCTCCAGAGCTGCCAAGTTTATGCCAGAAGCAGGAGGTAGATTTGTATGGGGCTGGAGGAAGATCTGGAGCTCTGTTAAATTTTCAAGCCCAGATGGGGCACCATGATTTGTGTGTTTATGTCAGTATGCCATACATCACAACTATCTGTGTGCTGACGTCAGCTTTGATCGGGCATTAATGTGCTGAACGCTGCAAACTAGAAAATACATGATAGATACAGATCTATGGCAACAATGCCACATAAGCAAATGTCTGTTTGGTGTGGCAATTCACTGTGCAAAATATTTCCCAAGATACACTGCATTAAGCCAGGGGAATATTTTGACACACTTTAGAAACAAAAACAAAATCAACATGGGCAAAGGGAGTACCATTTAAGAAAGCAAACCCTTTCAGAGGGAAGAGCTGAAACCAACATATTAAAGTAGGTATCATCAGGCAAATATTGAACTGCTGCCCCTCACTTGAATCTTTCCAGAATTAAAACCAAATAGGAAAGATGCTATTCTTATGATTTGCAGGACTCTCAGGGATGAGGATAATGCTGCTGATGGTTGAGCACCTTTCTTTCCATTGTTATCAAAACTGGCAAGCAAAAACTTTAATGGGCAGCAAATGGTTTTTTCAAATTATAGCAAATTTTTTTCTGTATCAAGAGTTTAGCTTTGTTTCCAGGAATCATCAGTGTTTATTTATTTATTTACATGAAAGTTTTGTACTTCTTACTTACACAAATAGTATCCAGCAGCTTCCTGAGGAACTGACAATGGTAATTTCTGGTCTGTGGATTTATAGAGGTCACTGACTACTTCAGATTTATATTTATACCATCTTTATGTGATTGCCCCTGTAGAATAATGTGACCAAAAGATTCCATTAAAATACAGTACATTGTCTCTGTCTTCCTAGAAGAGGAAATGATTTGCAAGTCAGCTTTACAGTTTCAGGGGCAGACATAATAGCAAAGTCTAGGGATTGGTGTGTAGGCAGCATTCTTTTACCCCACATCTCTTATGTTATTGCTCAGAAAGGAAATTCTGCAGAGCAACACTGCTTTATCATTATCCATCATGAGACTTGGGAGGTAAAATGGAAGTTCCCTGATTCCACAGGGATGGATGCTCTTGGCCTGTGCACAAGTGGCGGCTTTGAAAAGAGACCCCTCCCCAGGATTTGAGGCCATCTGGCCCAGAAGGTGGGGAAGGGAGGGGGTGTAAAGGTGCCGTGGGATCAGTGGCTTCAGGCTTGGTAACCTGAGCAGACTGGGCTGTGCAGGACAGGCCACAACTTCATGTAGTGGTCAGACAGCAGAATTCAGTTTATTCTTTGACAGGAGAAGGAAATTTTCACCTTTCATGCCTGCTTTGTAAGCTTCTCTGTGGCAGGAAAATAATGGCTATTGAAATGTGGGCTCATGAAAGCAGTTGGGATATTGTTCACCATTTTAGTTAACCTGAATGTCAGTGCAGTGCATGGACTATTCTGACAAGTTTGGGGATGTTTTAGTCTCTCTGCTCCTAATTGATAAATTGTGGTTATGAAATAGTTTCCCAGTATTTAAGTTGACCTTCCAGAATAAGCATCAGTCGTATAGTTTATGAAAGAAGTGCAAAATGTAAAAAAATACTTTTAAATTAATAAAAAATTCAACCTGGAGCTGCAGAGCTAATTCCTCATAATTGGAATGGGTATTTTGAGGTGATTAGTCTCAATACCTATGAAGGTTTGATGAATGTAGCACCTACAACCACCAAGAACAACAGAATAATACCAATTGTCCAGCTGCCTTTAAGATAACCATTTCTCATCTTAAAGAAATATTTTGGGTTTTACCACAGATGTGTTTCTTTTTTTTTCTTTCATTAAATACTGACATCATCAAAGCATTTAAGAACATTTTTTCTGACTTACCTCTGAAGATCTCTGTTGTGACCTTTGGATGTCTCTTTCTTCTATATAAAATTAAGTAAAGAAAACCATGTGGAAAATAGCTTATTTAAGGCATATGACAGTATCCTGTAGCACAAGACACGAGGCAGCACTTAAAAATCTCAAATATATTGAGAAATGGTAATGCTGCTTGAAGCTTTAGATTCATATGTTGTGTAGAGAGAAACTTTTAGAGGGAAAAATGCTAAGAAATTACCTGAGTTTTCCCTGTTTGACTGATAACCAAACTGAATAATCTTGTGGGTTCTGCTTGCTCAAAATATTAGACATGATATGCCTGAGAGTATTAAAAACCAAGGTTTCCAGAACCCAGGCAAAAACTGGGCATCAGACTCATAGCAGAAATCAATGAGAGATAAGGTTAACACATGGCTTGTGAGTATTGCTGATGTGAGCAAATGCTTGTTATTAAGATTTAGGAAAATGTTAATTTAGTGCTAAGTTAGCCCTTTTATGGTTTATCCTTGTCAAATGTGTGTTTTCTTTAGACAGGTATTTTAAGGTTTGTTTGTTTTTGTTTTTGTTTGTTTTTTTTTTTGAGAAAAAAGCCTTCTAACATAATTTCTAAGTATTGATGACCTATTTTTCCCCCACAGTTTGTCATCGAGAAGACCAAGGCTTACTCTATGAACATTAATTACCTTTTTCATCACATAGGATGTGTATTTTGTTTCCATGTCTTACAGAACAAAGCAATTATGGAACGTGTAACAAACTTGTCAGATATGGTAGTCGGTCTTGAATCATTTATTGGCTCTGAGAGAGAAACCAATCCATTGTACAAGGATTACCACGGTAAGTTCCATCCTTAGCAATGCAAAAAGTCTGCCCTGAGTGTTTCTAGGGCACTTAGCAGCTCACCCTCCAATTGGGGATGTGCTCTACAGCAGCATTTGATTTCATTTTGGAAGATACCCCTTAAATGTTTCCCCTTGCCTAACCAGCCTCGAGTTAGGAGAATTTTCAGCAAAGTGCATTAAAGCTGCAAAGGAAACATGGCAACTCCTTGCATGTTGTCAAGCCACATTAGAGAGGCATGGCTCAATCAGATGCACATCTCAACAGGCAGGCTTTGGGGAATTCACAGGCAGGGGAGGCTTGGCAATCATCTGACCAGCGAGCCGAACTTGTCATGAAATCAATACTTTTTGATCTGCCAAGTTTTAAATTGAGAACACGGGAAAACATATATTATAGTAAGGTGGATAAACTGCTAAATTATGTGCTAGATAAACTTTGTCTGAAAGATAATGTTCTGGGTTTTGCAGCCACAGGGTACAGCACTTGCACAGTTAAAGAAATGGATGTGGGTATATATGACATGTGAAATATGAAACTGATTTTGGTAATAAGTCATGTAGCCTTTCAAGTGTTTTATCTTCAAAATGTGTAATGGTGCTTAACCTTGCATTTTGTTTCCCAAAGATTTTTGCTAGCTGTTGCAGCAGAGCTATTTAAATTTTTAAAATTATATTAGAAGTTATGCACAGCCAAAGCAGTGAGTAACAGTTTTAGCTAATCCAGACTGTGCATAAATTACAGCTCTTATTATTGTGATGCTACTGTAGTTCCATGGAAACCTTTAGCTGAAAGTAAACTGCTTATCCAAAACCTGCTGTAAACATATGACAGTGGCAGTGTTTTCCCCAGCAGAATGTATAGAGTTTAGAGAAAAAAAAAGCAAAGATGGTGTTGAGACACCACTGTGTGTATGCAAGCTGTAATTAATAAATCAGAGAAAAATCTTCCTGACTGTGAGAGTAGTGCACATTTCATTATCTGAAAAAAGGTGAATGAAAAAGAAACCGTGAACAAAAGCTGGAATAATTTGCCTAATTATTTTTCCAACTGTATAATCGTGATATGGCCTTTGTTTATGCTAACATAATTCTGTCAATTTAATACCCCTTTTCTCAGTACTGAAGAGATCCTTTAAGACAATGTGTGTTTTAGCAGTTATTTCCTGGTTTGCCATAAAAATGAATGCTATGCCATTTCTGGTGCTGTTTAATAAAAATTGTGTGCCAATACACATATCTTTTGAGATTTACACAATCTTAATTTGACAGTCTGAAAAGGAGTATTTCTAATGCTTTTAACTTTGTGGATTCTTTTTGCTTAAGAACATATTTTAAGGTATTTATTTACTGCAGATGATGAAAGATTTTGACATTACTCAGGAGAAGTTTGATTACATTATTGCATTATTTAATGAATCTTAATAATTGTAAATCTCTTAATAATTGTATTTAGCTGTCTGCAAATTGAAATGGTTGAAAAGCCACAATATAACAAAAGAATTATATAGATAATAAATTTTCTAGGATACTGAATATAAGCAACCCTGTGTTATACCTGCTGTTTCTATATGTAGTAATTAGATTTTGTACTCAAGAGGTGAACAAATCATTCTTCTAATTCACTGGATGGGAGGCAGGGATAGAAGATTTAAAACTATAACAACACTTTTCTAATATTATTGAGAATTTTTGTAATTAGCACCCATAAAAATTATGCTTTTTAAAGTGTTTCAATTTTAGCAAACTTCCTTTTTAATAAATAAATAAATAAATAAATGCCTGAAAAAAAATACTTGCCTTATTTTAAATAAGGGGTTTAATGTTTGGGGATTTTCTCCCGGCTGCCGTTTTGAAGTCAGATACCTTTTCTAAATGTTCAGTATTTCCATTTAGAGACTGGCTTTATGAATAGCAAATATAGGGCAGTAATTGAGAAGCCCTGTAGAATTTTCCTGGTTTTCAGATGCAGAAAATCACCCTTAGGTTGTTCAGAGACTATATTAGGCTGCACAAAAACCATCCAGCGTCCTTGTCAGAAAAAATCAGCTTGAGCTGCAGCTGACAGAATGCAGAGCTTGCAGAGCACCTAGTACTGTTAAAAAACATCTGAACAGCTACAGAAGCCTCCTGCAGGAGGAAAATGTGTTTTTCTGGGGGCGGCACAGGGGTTAAAATTTATTAAAAAGCGCGATCTAAATCGGGATTTTCCAGAAACTTTTTTCAAGTCGTTTTTCAGGGCACAGTTCTCATTAGAGCTTCAGTGGTTATCAGTAACCCATAAGCCTTGTTTTGCTGGCTGCTTACTGGTGCATTTAATAAAATAAAGATCACTCAGTGGTGCCGTGGGCAGCATGCAAGGTGATAGCCATATTTGCTTACTGTAAATACAAGAGAAAATCACACACAAACCGGCTGTAGTTTTGACAAGTATTAAGATCTCTCTTTACATCTGTACTTCTGTACCAAAGTGCAATTAGTTTTCCTCGCACAAGGATTTCTGTTTATCTTATTCTGCTTGATTACTTGAGCATAATCGCACCGTTTGCTTCATTGCTCCTGGTAGTAAGCTCCAGTTTAAAAAGGGGAGGATGAGTGTGTGTAAATATACAGAATTCTGCTCTAAGACTCTAATTTATGCATCTGGATGACAGCGTTTTCTTAATTTTTTTTTCCTTCCCCCTCCTTTGCTCTTTCTTTCCACAAGGTTTGGTTCATGTACATCAGATTCCTCGGCTTAACAGCTTGATCTGTGATGTGTCAGACACGAAGGACCTTGCTTTTAGATTAAAAAGGAAGCAGTTCACCATCGAGGTAAGAGAAACATTGTTTCACTATTTAGAACCCAAAAGGTGGAGCTAATCCCATCTCTTATGTTTCGTTTTGTGAAATACATAAAATATGCATCAGATGTTGTAAATTCATTTCACTCTGGTTTTGCTGCTCAGAAGGGGTTTATAAAATACTGTAATATGCCTTCTAATTAAAAATGTCTCGTTTGCTGCACTAAATCGGTCCGTTATAAATACTTTATTTTGGTTTAAAATGTACATAGAAAGTAGGCCACAACCTTCAATAACAAAGCATGACATGTTTCTAAGGATGTCAGGAGCATATTTAATTAAATGTTAATGACTTGCTCTTACTTGTGTTAGTGGGTGGGAAAGTAGCTACATGTTATTACCCCAGTAGAGGGATTTTAATGTATAATGTTGCCTAAAATTGTGTGTGGTATGGGGGATAAGTGTCCTTATCAGTATTCAGAAACCATTTTCTTTGCATTACTGAAATCACCTTTCGCTCTTTTATGTCATTTTAAACACAGTATCATTTACACTAATGTCCTTAAGTAAATTTCCTACTAAATTTAAACTTTTTTCTGTGACCTTTATGCAGACAGTCCTGATAGAAGGCAGTAATACAAAAGATGTATTTCATTTTAATCTTGCTAAAGAGCAAATGAACATAGCACTATTAAGCAATTAGAGCTGATGTATTTATTAACCAAGTAATGCTTAGAGATGGAAGATGGCTTTCAGGGCAATGAGATAGTCATCGGTACAGTCTGGGCAAATTTTCTTTTTTTTAACAAAGACATAAAACAGCCAAGCATCCCTGACAAACCATTTTGTTTAATCTCTTTTCAAATGAAAAGCTCTTAAGCAGGCCACTTGTCTTAACTGCTTGAAACCATAAAAAGAGAGAATTGCCACCAATAAATTAGCATATTTTTTACTCCATCACCAAATGCTGGTCAATGTGGCTTGGCACTGCTTTGGTGTTTGGGACTTCACCCTTAAGTGACCACTTTGGCCCTTATTTGACCCTCTGCCCTTTTTAGCTGGCCACTTGATAAGGTAACTTAAGGGTTCTCTCTCTTCACTGCCCCCTCCCCTTCACAATTGCAAGTAGCCCTAACCTATAAATCATTGAAAGGGCCCTATCAAGTGACAAATTAAGGTGCCCTCCTCCTAATTAATGGTCATCAGTGTCTTTAATTATCTAATCCTATTGAGAGTAGTTAATAGTTAATCAGGCAGCCAGTTCTTCACGCAGGTCATCTCTGCGTGAGTGCTAGAAGTTTCTCAACTAGAGGTATCCTCTTCAGAAGCCACTTAAAGGCAAATACATGAAGGAGGGCTTTTTTCCCCAAGACAATTCCTTTATAATGTTTGTCACTTTCCAGAGAATGCAGTTAGTGAAACCAGGCATTGTGAGGCAGTTGAACAACTGCTTTTGAGCGGTACAGTAGAAACAAAACCCTTGATAGTCTGTGGTTGGTTTTAAAAGACCACTGTTCTCACTGTTTTCAGAGGTGGAGAGAAGCGTGCACCCTCCTTTCCCAGCCTAATAAATTCTCATTTGTTATAGCTGCAAATAAGAATATCTGGGGGAGGGGGGAGTCTCATCACTGAGTACTGTCTCAGAATACAATTTTTTCTGTCAGACGAATTTGAGATTCTAATCTGCAACGTGATTTAGAAGGAAAGAAAACCCTTAGCAGGAGTCTCTGTAAAAAGAATTGAATTAGCCATGGGGCACTGGCAACAGGAGTGAAGTGGAACTCTTGAAACAACCTGTTGCCCTAGACATGCGTAGATGACCCACTTGTATAATTTCTCCCTTCATTGCTCAGCTGCAGCCCCTTTTGAATAATTTCAGGTTTTGTTAGAGGTGTGCTGTCTGTAAGCTGAACTGACACAAACTATCCCTTTTTGATCAGGTTAGATCACTGTCCTACTGTGATCTTCCTGTACACGTTTCACTAATCTATAATACATATGTTTTTCTCCCTCGTACTGTTAGGGGAAGCAGAGTACAGCTAGGCTGACTAGAGCAATACGAAAATAGGAGCAGGGGGAAACTGAATTAAGAAAGAATAAGGTCTTCCAAAATGGGTTTCTAGTTTATGCAGTTAGAATGTGATGTGTCAGCAGTCAGTCAGTGCTAGTTCTGGGGGTAGAAGCAGAAAGCACAACAGTGTGCATTGCATATGCTTTATACAAAGTACAACAGAGTTTAGGACTTCTTCAGAATTCAGTTTAAAGATGAAATGAAAATGCATATTGAGTACCTTACTGGTTTTGGAAAGATTCTGCATGCTTATAGACACAATTCAGGATAAAAATATTGATCTCTACTTGAAATGCCACTTTAAAATCCAATTATATAAGAAAGGTTAGAAACACAGAACCTGTGAATTATGGCGAAATTTCTTCAAAAAGGGTTTTCGTCACTAGACCGTTCTTTTCTTACAGTTTAAAACAAGAGCATGGGACATGGACTTTCTCATCTTTGGGTGATATGAGAAAAGTTAAATAACTCCTTATAGTTTGGCCCTCATAGGTGAAAAACCTTGAATGTCCAATCCATTTTATTAGATTGCAGTTTTGTGGGAGGGACTCCGCCTCTTTACAGCCTGCAGAATCCTTTAACTGTTTCAGTTTTCCTTGTGTCTTCTTCATCAAATTAAGATTGACCAAAACGTTTTCTAAAGAGTTTTTTTTTTTTTTTTTAATTCAGGATGAAAGTGGTTTTTTAAATGAACATTCATGAGTGCTCATTGTCCATTTTTAAATTATGAAGCAGAACCTTTGCAGGAAAACTTCCATGTTTATCCTAAAAGGTGGGGTAGCCATATCAAGCTTTCCCAAATCTTCACACATTAGTTACTAGCAATATACTCTTATATGCAGCATTATCAGAGATCTATCTTATGTGCATGCCACTTTAAAGGACACAATTTTGAAGTTAGCCTGTCTAATCCTATTTCTTCCCACTTTGGAATCTTAATTAGAAGGAGATAAAAACCATCATTTGACTAAATTATTGTCTTGAATCTGTAGCAAAAGGTATAATCCGCAATTGGGCCAATTAGTGTACCCCATAGTTAGCTATGCTGAGGCAGGAAACTTGATTAGATCTGACACCAGCCTAGTTCCCACTGTTGTTTTGCCAGGTATGATGGTCAGACTTCAAAGGGCTTGAGGCATCAGCAGGGCAAGGTTTGGAGGCCAGCTTAGGTCCGGTCGTTAATCTCTCTGCTAAAACCACAGCAGCCCTCGCACAAAACAAGCTTACACGACACAATCATGCGGTATTAAAGTTTGGGTTGAGTCATGCCAATTTGCCTTTGATTTTCTGATGATTGACTAAAAGATGGCTACATGACTAGACACATACTGAAAGTTTACTGATTAGGTAAGTTCCCCAAATATTTGAAATATTTTTTGATTTCTCAGTTAAATGATATGACAACCCGTTCATCTTAATGCGACTGTTCAGCAGAATTGTTCTTGAAGTGCTTTTTTGCTTTCTTTGTAGCTCTGAATGTAACTTTTATCAACATTTGATAAAATTTGTAGGACTATTATGTTCATAGTTTTATTTGACAGAACTTTGTCTTTGTTGTTCCAAAGCTCCTATGCTGAGACTTAAGGAATCTGCGTTTAAATTTGGTTTTTTTCACTGCTCCAAATTTCTATGGAAACATTGTTTATCCTTCTTATTTAGCTACATTTATAATTACTGGCCAAAAGGGCATTTTCCCTTAATTATTTTCCACCTCACCATCGAGTAAAGCGCTGTTGCACGACTGTGATTACATAAGTGTTCCTTTCTTTTGCAGTCTGATTTGTTCAAATATTGCAGTAACAGTGACATGTTTCCATTCTGAGAAAAGCCTAAGGCTGCTTTAGTATTATTCCAAATGATTGAAATTGCCATCTTGCTGACTTTCCCTTGGGCAGCTTAGGGCCTGTTTACTTTTGTATTTGTTTCACATGTTCCCTCTGAGTTTGGCTGGCAGGACATCATTACCTGGTTTGACAAGACAGTTGGAGAAGATTCATATTTGATTAACTCCCTTTGTTATTGTCTGGACAACACAGACCTCTGAAATTATCTGTTTGAAGTTAAAACTCCTGATGAATTCAGATAAATGCTTGCAAATACGAAAGTTTGTGAGGGTTTGTGTTTTTTTTAATTCCCTAATTTTGCTTAATTTTTAGGTCTTCAAGTAACAGTCAATTATTGGAAGTATAGAGACTAAGCTTTCTCCTACAAGTTTTTATATTATAGCTTGTCTAATAAATAGTTGTGCAAATACATTTTTTTTATCAATACACAAGTCACAGCAGCCAATATTTTCTTTTTAATGGCTACAACACCTGTGCAGCCCATGATAAAAATCTTTAGAAGCCAGCTCAGTTTGAAGCCAAATGTCATATACAATATAAAGAATTGCCACACAGCAAAACACAAGTTTCCAGAGCTTAATGTAGAAGTTCAGGAGTTCCTTTTCTGAGAGGTGTTTCCTAAGAGGAGGGGAGGAAATTAGAGGAGAACTGTGGCTGGTTTCTCAGTGCCAGGCAGATGCAATATGGCACTAGGGACCATTCTATACTGCATTTTCCCCATGGTAGGTGCCAGAGTGAAAGCTTTTGCCTCTGGAAGGAAACATAACCATGAAAACCAGAAACTGAGTCTACACAGCATTAAGAATAAAAGACATTCAAATAATATCCTCTCTTCATCTAGGAGTAAAAGACTGTGAGAGAATTAATGATTGCCAAAATAAGAAATAACTGCAATTCCAGATATTCGTGTCTGTTAGGTGCCCAACATTGGTATTTGGAAGATGACTTAAAACTCTTTAAGGTGGTGATTTTGGCCATTTAAAACAGGAAATATGGCTTAAGTAGCCTCCATCTGAAATCTCTGTATTTCTGACTTTTTTTTTTTTTGTTCCTTTCAGTCTCTCTCTTTTCATTGCTTATCTTAGACAGACCACATGATGGTAAACTTCTTATTTGCAAAAGGGAAGTGCAAGTGGCCCCTGTCAGAGATTATTTACCAAAACAAGTGGGTAAGACCAAGGCAGAGCTGATGTCTGCAGTGCCCCAGTGTGGTGTCCAGGTTTGGTCCTAAGGGGCTCAGGAGATGGCAGCGTCATTGAGTGCCAGAATTGTGCTCCTGCAAACATTTCCTGAGGAATTATTCATCAGAAACAGGTATAGAAACAGTGGCTGAGGCTGTTTCTTCTGGAGGAAGGAGTCAACCTTGTCACCAGCACATATGGGATCAGTGTATATTTAAAATACACATCTGTGCCATACCAGCCTCTGTATTGAAGTGAGAATTAGAAAGTGGCAATAAGAGCATCACTTCTTTTAGCTTCTTCCAAGAGAATTTGAGGCAGTCTTCATTAATGGCTGACCCTAATCTTGATTATATTCCTCAGATGTTTCTAAGCTTGAGCAAATTTGTGAATAAATGTATTTGAATTAATGAACTATTTTTGGCCACTGTTAACAAAAAGAATCAGTGAGCCTGGGAAAGGCAAAAAAGTGGTTTATTGTAAATTTAAAGTGATAGTTCTATAGCTATCATTCAGTAAAATAAGGAAAATAAGCTAATATGTGCTGCAACATACATGTCTCAACACTGATCTATATACCTGAGATTGTGCACAGGTGCCCTTACAGGACTTGACCCTCAGTTAGGGCCTTGCAAATCAAAAATCAAACCCTTCTTTTGCCAAGCCAGCACTTGTGACTGCCTGGCTGCCCAGGGCCTGGAGCATGGATGAAACTTCAGAGGAATTCCTGGTTCAGGGATGAGGCAGAACTTTTCTGAAGTGTTACAGAAAGTGTATTTCTTCAATTTTCTCATCCTCATGTGTTTGAGAACACAACTCTGGACAACCCCCTTTTCCTCAGCCTGCCCTGAGCACATGCAGCATGCCTGGCAAGCTCTAGTACTGGATGTTCCATTCAAACTGGGGGACTCCAGTGCAGGGAACTGTGCATATAAAACTAAACTTTCCAACAGAGAGAGGTAAAAAAAACATTGGAATAAAATTCAGCTGAAATTTATACCAGTACAGCCATTTATTTTTTGCATTGATTTTTTCCTGTCCTTTTTTCCTATGATATTAACCACCAGATTATTTAAAAATAGTTCAAAAGACAATAATTTTATTACTATAACATATTCTTAATCTAAAATTAATAATGCTGCAAAAAAAAAATTCTCCTGCAAAACTAATTCTGTCATAATACCAATCTCCATTTTGCATTATTTCATCTAGTAGCCAGTTCAGGTTCTCTTTACCTGGTATGGTGTACTTCACTGAATTGTTTTGTCAGATGCTGTCAAGCCAACCTACCATTGTTAAAGAAAATCAAACTAAATCATTTTGGCATGAGCCTTCCAGGAATAAGGCACAGAATATGAAGGGTTTGATGAAATCAAGGATTTGATTTCAATATTGTAAAAGACTGCCTGTCAAAAATGTATTACATTCTTTCAAACAATTTTGAATAAATATACGTGTTTAAAACTGTGACAGTACAATTTAGCTAAAGTTTTGGGAGAGCATTTTTAAATTATAATAACTTGAGGTGAAACAATACTTGGAGTGCTCCTATTTGAAAAGAAAAACCCTGTGAATCTTAATTGGACTGGAATCAAGTGATCAATTTTATACACTATATGGGATTTCAGAACACAGATTTTGTGCACAGGTGGAAGAATTTAATTTGAAAACATCACCTTCTTGTCGTGTACTACTGATTAACATAAATTAAATTATTAATTATTTGTCTGTAGGCAAATATAGGTAGATACTGTTAACTCTTAGGTTTCATAAGAAGATTTGTAATATCCTGAAATTTATTTAAATAATTAATTTTATTTTATGGGTTGTTGTACAACAGTGCAATGTGAGAGTTCCATTCCACTTCCCAAAACTTTAACCCTTGTAATACAGTGCATCTGCAGTATCTTGTTAGGAAACAGAACTCACATGTATTTTCCTTCAAACAAATAATCATTGCATTTGGAAATATTTCTGCCACGTGTTGTTGCAGTGAAGAAGGTGCACCACAAAGTCTTTAATGCAATGAAAGGTCACTTGTGCATATTGTGATGGGCTGCTCATTCTCAGCCTCTGTGCTAAGGGTCAGTGTTGCAGCATGAAAGGCTTTGGCCTGTTCAGTCTGTAAAGAAATGGGGCCATTTTCCTCTCTTTGCCAGTAGTTGACATATTCCCACTTTCTAACTATTAGAACACAGGTAGGCTAAGGACATCTTTTGTAAAAATGTGGGTTGGTAAAGATTAAAAAGCTCTTTCTCTACAAGGGTTATATTATTCACTGAAGCAGAACAAACAAAGGTCTGTGGACATGAGTTAAAAAGATATTGATGGTGAGTCTTTAAGAAGCAAAAAGAGTTAAGGCCCATATTTGTAGTAGTTCTCAGCAGGAACTGAGTTCCACTTTGATTAAATGCTCTTTAAAATACCACAAGTTTTAATAAAATCAGGATATTTTTTAGCTGTATAATGTTCTCATTTTACAAAGAATAACCAATTCAATCAGGCTGTTACTGTAAAACACATCTCTAGTTTTCTGTGTCTCTGTAGAGGCAGGAAAATAAAAATGAAATGAGAGAAAATCTGAGAAGAAAATCTGAGAAGAAGTCAGATTTTCTCATCCACAGGTCTACATTGTTACCTGAACCTTCTTGGCATGCACTGAAGTTCAGGGCTCTTAGTGAAAGGAATGAGAGGAGGAGGATTTTACATGTCCATGTGCCATGGGAAACAAACCAATGCAACGTTTGCCATGACCAGTAACATACTTAAATTTCAAATGTTTTATTGTTACTTTGGAAATTCAAGATTAAGTGTTAATATTCCCAGGCTTTTGAAAATATTAATGGTTTTGGATGAACATAAATCTGTAAGGAAACCAAAAAATTTATAGTTTCTTTAAATTTTTCCCCTATACTGAAATTGTTCCATACCATTTTTCTGATCTATTTATTTTACTGGTTCATGAAAAATATTACCTTTTATTGAACTGTTAACATACAGGAACTCATGTTTTTTAATTATTTTTATTGAGAGCAAACCAGTCATTATTCTTAGTCTGAAAAACTTAATTAAAGTGCCCAAAGGAGGCAGGAGGAAAAAAATATACATACACTGCAAAGTACTGTAGCTGAAGAAAAAATGTTCTATAATTGTTGTGCAAATGCCACTTTTTGCTTTGGCTAAATTATGGGGTGTTATTTGTAACTAAACTCCGGAGTACATTTTATTCTTATATTTCTGGCCAAGAGAATTGTGCAAAAAATATATTATCATAAGCAAAATGGGTGAGGACTACAGTGCCCAAGGTTTAAGTAAAGTTAGGTTTTGGTCATGCCATCTTTATTGCTCTCTTTCTCACAGTTCTTCTAGTTGCATGGTTTTGATATTTTTTGTATTTGATTTTTCTTTGTTACCTTTCAAAGGATTCAGGTATCACACATAATGTAATTTAAAGTTCCTCATTACATGCTGAAAACCAACAGCTTTTGAAACATCAAGTGAAGCTGTCTCCTAGAAGGAAAACATTATTTATTGCAGTTAAAGTGGTGTTTCTGGCCAGCTTACATTGACACCATATTAGCCCCCTTCATAATGAATGATATTAACAATTACCAGTTCTGCTTCCTCCTTTCTTCTGAAGAAAGTAAGCAATAGTTTTACAGTGTGCAATAATTAAAGCTTTTTATTGATGTCCATAAATACATAAATAAATAAAGGGAATTTGGGTGCCAGCTTATACCAGTCATAGGCTGCTTGGCTTTCAGAAAACAGCTGGTAACACTTGCTGGGAATAATTCCCTTTAAATACCTCATATCAATTATTTAAGGTTTGGAAAACCTGTGTTTCTAGCTTATGAAAATATAGTCTATGGGCTCTTCATCTACTTTTGTCCTGTTTGAAGCCTGTTATAGCACAAATTACTCAGGAATTCACTCTGATGTTCATAAGTTCATGTTTGCAAAACAGTTGCTAAATGGACTTACTTTTTTTCCTCATATTAAATCAGCGATCTTTGAGTAATGTGTCTGCTTGAGTCTTGTTGAAAAGTAAAACCAGAAAACAATAAAAAAACCCAACCAGTTTACCCCTTTTAAGTGGGATGATGTGGGCATTGATGCACAGGAGAAATCCACCTCACACCCAAAACAGCACTTGCTCTTCTCAAAATGACCTGATTGCTCAATATTTCAAGTTTTAAGATCTTTAGTAATCTTTGCTAAGGTGCTGTACACTCATTTTTCTGGGAAAGACAAGCTTTGTGTGACCCCCATGTTTGAGGTGGAGGATTTGGCCATGGTAGCAGAGTGTTGAGGGGATTTCTGAAGTCTCCGTGGTACACCCAGAATATCTGCTGGGCATTGGAATTTTGGTGAGTTTGTCAGCAAAACCCTTCCTGTGTTTGGTGAGGAGCTGTCCTGTGAGCAGGAGGAGCTGTGCAGTTTGCAGGTGCATGGGAGCTCTCAGTCAAGGATTGCTGTCCAGGACAGCTCAGGTTTTGGACATTCCCCCTTAGCTGCTGTGATTTGTGGGCCAACACACGAGTGGATGAACAAGAGCTGTGCAGTTTGCAGGTAGACCTGGGGTCTGTGAGAGCTCTCAGTCAAGGATTGCTGTCCAGATTTTGGACATTCCCCTTTAGCTGCTGTGATTTGTGGGCCAACACATGAGTGGATGAAGAAGAGCTGGTGGATGACCAAGACAAGTGTGGCCCTGGATGTAGCCCCAGCTCGTGCTCATGTGGGCACTCAGTGTGTGATGTGTGGAACAAACTTCCCTGGCCACTGGAGGTGCAGCATTTTTGTTCTTTCTCCCTATCATGGGCAGTTATCCATTGGTTTCACTCTTCCCTCAGTGATTTATTAGGGACTTAGCAATGTGTTGCTGAATCTGTAGCCACTGCAGTGTCTGCAGACTGAGTGTCTCAGGTCTGCAGCCTAAAGCCCCCCAAAAGCAGCACCATAAACTTGCTAATCAGACTTCTCACCTTTTCCTTTGTATTTCTGCTCACAGGTTTCCTCTACTGCTTCAAAGGCACTTTCACCAAGCTTTTCCTACCAGAAAGCAGTGTGGCAGGAGTTACATCAGATTTTTTTTTAATTATTTTTTTACTTTAATGAAGGGAAAAATGGTTCTCCTTCTAGGAGGAGTATTTATTAGGAGATACAAACACATATGTAATTTGTAATTCTTGTTGCTGTTTAAAAAAAGAAGCTAATAAGAAGGAAATCTAGTACTTGTATTTAGATCTGATCCTCAATAGTAGCATAGCCATGGGCTGTTTATGCTTGGTCTACATCATCTAGACTAAAAATAGTCTTCCTGTCATTTTATTGGCAGAGTTTTAGCTACTCCTTTAATTCTGTTTAAAAATGGATAGAGAGAAAGACAGCATAAATATTGAATGTGTGCAGATATTTCAGTAAGTAACTAAAAGGAGATTCCTGATGGTTTGAAGAGCTGTATAATTAAGTGGAATTCATATTTTGTTTGGGAGGCATTTCTTAAATTAATATAATCTTTAAATGTATTGTGTTAATTTTTGTATCTGTATCATTAAAGTACCTACTTTTAAATAGCTATGTATTAAAATATATTAGTTTTTATTACTGTCCTGCTTAAGTTTTGTTCTTTTTAGATTTCCTTTATATTCTGGTAAGATTACTGGTGAAGTATTTCATTTCTCATCAGTTAAACAGGAAGCCACATTATTTCTAATTTTTCTATTAATCAAGTGAGGTTTTGCAGAATAAAACAAGTCACTACTGCCTGCTAAAATCTTCAGCAACAGCCTGAAAATTTCAGGCTTATTATGTTATGGTTTTTGAAAAACTGTGGGAACAAGCAAAGAAAAACTGGGGGTTTTGTGTTCTGTCTGTCCTGCAGAAACATGGGCTACTTTAGGAACTTTTAAGGCCGCAGTCATGTTTTGGAAAAGACAGTTTTGAGGTGGATGTGCATCTGTGTTGTTTTTTTAATTAATCTGAAAAGGGCATTTTGACTTTGAAGAAGCCATGAAAATTAGCTTCAGGTTACTGAAATGCCCCTAAACCTACAGAGAATTTTTACTGTGTTAGTAGAGTAGAGATGTTAAAGTGAAAGGATGTTGTCATTTAGAATCTCGTAGAAGAAGCACTTTTCCTCTATTTGAACTAAAATTCTGTTTGTACCATGGTCTTTGCTACTTCTGCTTCTCCATTTTTGTTCATCCACACCTTGATGTGTATTTGCATCTTTTAGGACAGTATTTTCCGTCTTGCAGCTTCTTTGATTTCTTGTTTTGTTTTGTTTTGTTTTTCTGGTTTTCATCCTGAAATTCTGTTGTTACTTTACAAATTGATCCCAAAACTCAGTGTTTATTGAGGTCAGATGCATTTGAAAGTAACTTATGTTAACTGCTGCTTTTATGGAAGGTTGGTGGTGCTGTTACAAATGAGAGGATGAAAAGAGAAGCAATGAATATTGTAGTTTTTACATTAGAGCACCCAAAGTAAAGTAAATAGTTGCAATCCATCTGTTGCAAGTGCATAGCACTAACATAGGGAGGGATATCAGGTTTCAGAACTCATAACAGAACCAGAATATTTACTGGTGAAAATTGTGCATAACTGGAATATTTTTATACATTCAATCTAGGCTTCTGGTAAAAATATCTATGAAAAAAGCAGAATTTGTACAAAGCCAGGAATAATCCCTTAGGGATGACTTTTATTGTGAGAGGTATCACTGTTCATGTGACATTATTAGTATTCAAACTATTTTATGAGGGGTTTATAAACTTTTTTTTTTTTTTATTTAAAGAGGAAGTATGGTTCCACACAAAATCACATCCCTAAAAGACTTAATGTTCCCAACATTAAAAAAAAAATATTGTAAAATCACTTTCTATCTTGAAAAATCAAACCAGCTACTCTTGTTTCAAGTTTCATCTAATATATTGTTCTGTATGGTTGTATGATAAACACATTATTCCTTGAACAGGAATTAAGAGTAAAGCTGCCAGGAAGGGGTTTTGTTGTCAGAGTAGTTCCCGCCTCATGTTTTGTAAGAGATTTCATGGTCCTATTGTAAAGAGTGGATGATTTAAAACGTGTTCCCAAGATAAACTTTCCCATTGTCATTAATGAGGATGGATAATACTGAGTGACAAGTGCATTAGGAATGACACAGAAAGAGCTGTTAGATTTGTCAGAGCGTATCACTTCAGGCAATGAAACTCGAGGACATTCTCTCTTAGCAATATTTTGCTATTTATTTAGAGAACCAAGGATTGTGATTGCTCACACAGGTGGATTCTGCTGTTTAGTTCATTAAATATTTAGGTGCCTTTGAAAAGGTAAAGGTGATAAACATGAGCATTGTACTCTGCTGTGAGGGGTGCAAGTGGTTGCTTTGCTTACAAATAATTCAACAAAACTGATACACTTTTTATTGGTTTTTAAAACCTTTACTTGGTAGATAATTTTTCTAATTTGCACTATTCTTACTGAATGAGAGTATTTAAAGTTATATAATAAGAAAGGCTCTGCACTGTCATGGTGAAGCTTCTGGGATAAAGAAGCCTAAAATTAGGACACTATACATGTAATTTACATTGACTTAAAAACTGTATTTCTCCATAGAGCCAGACTTTTTAAATATTTATCTCTGAATAATTAATAATGTATGACTTTTCCTGGTGTTTAAAATCCTCCCCAACTACAACATGCCTATCAATTTCCATTTTGAACATGCAATTGGTCACTTTTTCGCCTTGATTCATCCTGCCTGGCTGCCAACCAAATTCTGCCCGCGCGTACCTCCTTGACGCTAATAACGACTGAGCTGCTGTTCGTTTGCGTGCAAGATTTCCCAGGCGGCAGTTTGGGGCTGGGATAAACTATCTATCAGGATTGCAGACAACTAATCTGCCTCAACCCAGCCACCCCATGATTGAAATTGCATTTGACAATTCACCTCTCCTTGGCGTGCCTGAGGTGAACGTAGCTGCAGACCATCCCCGGAAGGGCATAGCAGCTCCTCCATATGTTGGGGAGGATCCTTTTATTTGTGTCAGGAGACTTTTAGCAGAGCATGTATAGGCAGGGATTATTTTTTGGGTTTTTTTGTTTTCCCTCTGACTTCCTTGTTTGCAGATGTGTGGCTGCTGCTTTCTCCTAACCAAAGCGTTTTGGGTTTGCGAAGCGTTTTGGGATCTTCCTTTCATCAAAACTCTTCCTTTGAGATGGACCAGAGCAATACTGGATGCATAGGAGATAAAATTCAAGAGGGATTTGAAACAGAAATTATTGTTTGCTAGAACACTGTGGTATTATCAGACCAGTAGTGCTGGTCAAACATCAAAGTACCTGTTACTCTGTTGACCATTACCAAAACTTACACCTGCTTGGAGCATTTGGGTAGCACAGAACCTGAGAAAGGATGAAAAAAAAAATCATCTGTCATGTAAGATATCTTTTCATTTTTTTTCCAAATAGTAAATTTACTCATATTGTGTATAGTTACTGGTTTAAAAACCTGCCTGTACAAATATGATCTGAAAAAACAGACCTTTTATTTCTCTGTGACATTACTCAAATCATCTTCAGAGGGAAAAGCTTTCTAGGATTCCTTTTTGCTAAGTCTTGCCCTTTCTGTATGAGTTTGCTTTTATCTTAATATTTTAAGTAACAGCCTGTGTCAAGAGTGCTGCTTTTCATTAGTGACATATATCACCAATGTTTCATCAGATATAGTTAATTTTTGAATGCAACATTTCTGAATAGTTAGAGTAATAAAGTTCTCTTTCTAGGTAGATAATTTCTTTGTACTTTTCTTCTGTAGTTTCCATATACTGGTTTCCATATATTCCATATATATAAAAGAGACACTGTTTGGATAAATAGGTCCTTCCCAACTCGAGATATTCTATGATTCTGTGATAATGCAGTTAGAAAACACTGAAGAATTGCACTCTGGGATATGTTTTGATTTCTCACTGGTTTATGTAACAGCATGTTTTTGCTGGTATTTTTGTATTTTAACAGAAGCACAAAGATCCCCAGTCAAATTGTCCTTTCAGATAAGTACAGCTCATTCCTGTTGCTGAGAAGGGGAGTGGCAGTGGCACACTCAGAGGCACAACTCTCAGCCTAATTTTCTTTCTCACACCAGTCATACTTTTCTCCTTAAAACTGAAATACATTTTTTAAAGCACTTTCATTCAGCAGATTAAGTTCAAGCTGAATTAGTAATCTTTTTTAAATGCTTGACAGCTGAATGTTGTGTCTACTTTAGTTGTGGGGAGGAAGCTAAATTATATGGGTATCATGCTTTCTGCAGCATTTTCAACCAACAAGTGCAGAAGAATCAGCACCCTTTTGAATATATAAATCATTAATCTTAGTAACCATCTGTTTGAAGGCAGGAAAGGATAACTCAGCCACACAGCCATGCTCAGTTCACCTGTTACAGTAGCAGTGTACTAAATCTACCCATAATTCATGTCCTGCTTCCCATATTTGTTTATTTATTTATTTAAATTGATTTCATTCTGATTCTTTTTCCTTTGAGGGTCTCTCTGTGGCCCTGTGTAGGTGCTGGTCACTCCAAAGGAGCTGTCTTGGGGACAGAAACAGTGTCACCATCTCAGACTGGCAGCCCAAGCAGAGCACCCACCTACCCAGAGCTGTTTGTGCCACATTGCCTCGAAATGCTTCACTGCTGTGGGGCACTTCTTTGGTTTCTAGATGATTCCAGAACTTCTGGGGTTTGTCCTCTTTGGTATTAACCATGACTTCCTAAAAAACAGCTTCTTAAATTCCTAGTCTGGATTTGAGATTTTCTTGTGTGTTCTTTCCTGTGTGACATCAAAAGCTTTAGGCTATGACTTGATGTAATGACCTTCCTTGTGTGTAAAAGTTCTTGTCCACATCAGAATGAACAGTTGTCATACAAAAATGAGATCTTTCTCAAGCCTCTGCTATTGCATATGAAATACCTGCACTGGTTTTATTGTCTATAAAGGGGTTTGGAGGTGGCAGAGGAGTCCCATCCTGTTACCACTGCACTGCCAAAGGAATTAAGGGAGAGGGATTTTAATTGTTGGGATCTGCAAATTCATCAACAGTTAAAAGTAAATGAAAAATATCACATCATTTTTAAGATAACCAGCAATCTTTTAAAAATATTCAACATATATTTTTGAAAATCATTTTGTCAATCTGATTGTACACTTAGATTTATTACAGTTGCCTTCTCACACCCAGTTATGCCCTTATCACCAACTAATTCTGACCTTAGGGTCTCTAAATGTACTTATGTGTAGTGCTACTGAACGCTACATTTTAAGATGAAAATGCAGTTATTTGTAAATCTGGTCTGTAATTCAAGGAAGTTTCCTCATCAATTTCCATATCCAGAGGGTGGTGGTTTGTAACACCTTTGTTATTAGAGAAGTAATAAGATGTCATTGCAGTGCCTTTGTAATACGGAAGCCTAACTTTGAAATCCTCTTGAAATTAAATTATTGTTTGCAGAGGCTGAAACTAAACAAGGTTTTTAAACTTCTACTTCAAAAAATAGTAATTTTTGTAGAAGAGAATATGGAATGCTCTCTGTTGTGTTGATAAAGCTTTACACATCATTGATCCTTTGAAAAACACTTCATAAACCACACATAAATGCAATTCCTGAGACACGCAGATGTTTGGAAAGTGTCAACTCAGACTTTCAATTGACTGAAGACCTTATGTCTTCATCAAGAGAGCTACTAAAATACTAAATTAGCAACATACCTACTATAAATTTTAATGCTGGGATGTACTTTCCATACAGTTTCAAACTCTGTAAAAATGAGGTAAATATAACTAAATGTAAAGTGCTAAATCAGGCCTCATTTGTTATATAAAGCTGTTTATCTTTGAGCCATGATCACTGCTTTTTGGCTGATGTTCCCATATTTATCCCATATTCCTCTTCACTTCCCACCTTCCTCATCTTTGTTTTGAAACCATGATAGGAAGATTTTGCTCTTCTTGGAGGCTAAGATCATCTCCAGAGGTCCCTTCCAACCCAAACCTTTCAATGATTCTGTGATTCAAAGACACCAAATATTGGAATGCTTTCAGCAGCTGGATTAGTGCCTTTGCTTCCTTACTGCTACACTTGATTAGTAACCAAACTCTTGGCTGGCTATTAATATGAACTCATTAACAAAAGAAAGCCTGATAGTCAGTTTTATGTCCTAGAGATTCAAAGAAGGATTCTCTGTCCTCTGGGATGGAAGTTCAGCTGACAAGCAGAACTTCAAATCAAGCTGCTTCAAATGCTGTGGGCACTGCCACTGACTATTTTCTGAATTCCTTGGCAACAGAGAGTCCTTGTGACTTAATAGTGTTGATTTGCCAAAAGAAATGCAATCTCTGGTTGGAAAACTACTGTTTGATGAATTGTTTCATTCAGCTACACAGTTGGTGAAAGTTCCACATAACATTAAAAATTCTAGGCTTATACTTAGATGTCTTTGATTCTTCACAGAGCCCACGAAGACAAAGACACACAAAAAAGCTTTTGCACAGACTGAAACCTGTTCCTCATGAATATTCAAAGAACTGGCTTCAATCACACAGAGCAGAAAAAACATATCAATCCAACCACTTTTATTGATACTACTACTGATTCAGGTGTTTCATCACGCTGCCTTTCCTCCTTTCAGCACGAGTCTATGAGCAATTTCTTATTTCTGGATGGTTCACCTTCACTCTTGTGCTGCTTTAGCACTTATTTTGGAGATTGGTCTACTTAGTACCATCAAATCTGTCTGCAGATTATGTAAGACAGATGACTTATGGACACTGTCTCCACTACTTAGTTCATTATGTCTTTCTGCTGTTATACAGTGCCCATGTCCTGTAAGGTTTAGGCACCCTGGTCCCATAAAACTGCTTCAAAAGAACACAAGCCCATTGTCAGTGGGAGGCAGGAAACACCTAAGAGATGAGGATTCTTCCTGTAAGGTTCTCTCTGTCCACAACAGAAAGATGTTGGCCCACCTCAAATTTATGGTTCATATCCAGAATGATGATTCTAGCATCTGTGTCCTCATTTTTAAAGAGGATTTTTGCTGTCTTTTGATACAGGACATCTGCTTCTGTGTGTCATCAGCAATACATTCATTCCACAGTGAGTCAAGACTATTGTTGGACTTGTAGTAATTCCAGAAGTTTTTCCCAATGTCCTGGCACATGGCAACTGTTCCTTTGAGCTGGCATACCTCCTGCTCAGGACACAGAAGGCTGATTGACAGGGGGCAGTCCAGACAGTGCCTGCCACCCTGCAGCTTGGACTGTGCAGGGGAGCTTGGGCCCAGGGGTGAGCAGTCAAGGTGTGCTCTCTGATGTTTGGGCTCTCAGATGTGTTAGGGCAAGGATGGACAGAGCAGGCACGAGATGATGCCTTCACCAAGACAGGAGTCAGACTGGGAGCACAGACTGGCTTTCCATTCCAGCAAAACATGCCAGGCAATGCACAACATCCTGTGAATGACAGCAGGTGCCAGGTGTGCAGGTTTAGCTTCAGTTCATTCACTCAGACACTTCCATTCTAAAAGCAGTTATTGGCATTTGTGCAGCTCTGCTGTTCAGGCAGTCACAGATACCACACACGCACACAGGGGATGTCCTGGGTGTTTCTGTTTAATGTGGAGCAGGTCACCTCTGGATGGGGACACTGCCTGTGAAGTGCTGGTCTGCTGAATGCCCCAGTCTGCTGCACCTGGGCTGGGGTGTTTCCTAAAAGCCAGAGGGCTGTGAGCCACTTGGCTGAATAGGTCACAAGAGAAACACCTGTTTGCCAGGTCTCTGCCCTCATTTGTTCCACCTTTCCTGCACAAAGGTTCAGGGGTTTTGTATCCCAGCCATGGCAGGCTCCAAATAATAGCACAAATAGCACTGGTAAAGTACTCCTGTTTTGCTTTGCAAAGTTCCTTTCCTGGAACATCACAGTTCCTTCTCATCAGTTGGAAGGGTGATCTGCTGCTTTGTTGAATGAACCAGGTTCATTTATTCTTCTAAGTCTATCATCAAACCCTAGATGTCTTAGCTGGACAAAAGTTTGCTCCTGATCTAACTCTTCCAGTTTCTCTCTCTCTGCCTTTCCTGTAAAATGCCATTTTCCTTAGACTGCCCCCTCCTCCAGCCCCTCAGGAGCCTTCAAACTTTTTCCTTTATATGGCTGCCTTCTTCATCTTGGCCAAGTCCTGCAGCAATCAAAAACTTCTTGTGCAACTGGGATGTACAGGAACAGAAAAGCCCTTGCATCTTCTCGTGTTCCATTGGCAAAGAGAAGAGAAAAAGGAAAATAAAGTCAAGGTCAGGAGAGAAAGCTGGAGAAGAATTCTACAGGTTTTGTCTTTTGACCCTTTTTGCTACTACAGGTGAGACTGTGCAAAGAAAATTAATTGTTCAGTGGAGAGGGTTACAATACACCCATCCTGACCCTTTCTCCAATCTTTTGGTTGCCTCAAGAATAATATTTTACAGCTTCACTAGGGTGAGGCTGGGAGAGCTTTTCAAGCTAACACTGCCAGTCCTTATCTTCTTAAGCAGACAAAAGTCAGTGATTTGCTGTGTTAGGATTTCATCAGCATAGCCTAAGTCTTAGGTTAGCTCAGCATATATGTTCTATGAGAGAAGAGGTTTTGATAGAAGAGGAAATTTTTGAAAGAGTATAATGTGACATTTTGGGAATTTTTATATGCAAAGCATCCTAAACTTAAGAAGAGAAAACAGGAGTTAGATTTCACAGATAGAGGGTAGATATGCTACTGTTTAGGAGCATAAAGTGATGTTAAATTTCAAGGACCTTGAAAATTAAGATATGTGGTTTGAGTTTGCTTCAGCAGTAAAAAATGGGATAATGTAGGGCTAGAACAACATTGGTGTTCCTAACCAAATCACTGGACTAGAAAAATAATCTGCAGTAATGTTTAGAATATGTCTGGATTTACCAAGATGATAAAGAAAAAGATTTCAGAGAAATAATTCAGGTCTTGGCAATGGAAACAAAATATACAGACCAAGGAGAAAGGTTACTTATTAGGAGGTACCTACAGGTAGAAGTATTGCTTTCTTTTTCATTTTTATGATGCTATTTAACTTTTGAGAAGTGAGCTGTCACGATCTGAGTGCAGTGTCTAAGTGCTAGAGTTACATTATGATGAGCTATCATGTTATCTCTGATTAAATCTCTTTGTAACCATTATCATAGTGAGTGTTATGTAAGGCATGCATCTGTTCAGGGATTTTTGATGCTTCCACTTCTTGTTTTGGTTCCTTGCTTTGCCTATCAGCTTTGAGCTCTTGAGTTCTGTGCAAGTTCTTGTTCTTTGAGCTCTTGAGTTCTGCATCTACTCTGACTGTTAATGTAAATTTGATTGAGGTCTCATCTGATTGGGAAGTACAGTTTCCATGAAGAATGTTTTCCCAAACACACAACAGCCAGTGTCAGCTGGATCTGTGTGTCCTGGTGGCCATAACATAAATGACTCATAAAAAGCAAGTGACACAAACAAGCAGTGCAGTTGATTTGTGTCTTGATTGGACTATAAATAACACTTCAAGTGTGTGATTTCAGAGCCCTGTGGGGCAAATGATGTAAGAGCTAGCAGGAATATCAGACTGAGCCCTGAAGAATTCCATGCAGCTGCCTGTCCCAAATGGCAGAGGATTGCATTGCAAGGCTGAAGTTCATCTTGGGCATGGATTCCAAGGTATTCTAGTTCTGGATCAGCCTGTTCTTCTGGTCTTCTGCCTTTAGAGGAGCTGTGTTCTGGCTGTAGGCAGTCTCCATAGTCATTCACTCTCTTTGGTAGCCTGCATGACCACTTTCATGCTCATTTTTGTCTGAAACTCAGATGAAGGGAGAAGGTTGTCCAGAGTGTGGATCATTTGTCATTGCAGTGGGTGGGAGTGGGTAAATCACTGCCTGTTCTTTTGGGTGAAAAGGTTTCTAAGCTGTACTAGTTTTTCCTCTAATCTGTAGAGCATAAATTTAGTGAGAAGTGAATAGAGAGTAAGAAATTAAAGGGATCTGGGCTGATAAGGCTAAACATTTATTAGATTAGGGAAGAAAGGAGAAGGGAAAAAATAAGGGGTTCAGTAGTAAAAAGTTGAGGACTGAAAAGAGCACTACACAGAGAAAGAAAGTGAGGACATGGGCAGCAACAAATTAGGTCTTCAGCTAAGATTATTAACTCTATAATAGCTTTTTAATTCATTTTTTCTAGCAGTGGCAAGGACAGTTTTTAGGTCTCCCTTGCCTGGCAGAAAAGCAGGGACTGTAATTCACTGAAGACAAGGTGAGTGGTATTTTTAAGACAATGCAAATAGCCATAACATGTGAGGATGCTCATTCTGCTCAGATGTCTTGGTTTGTCTAGTAAATTTGTCCAGATTTGTCAGATCTGCAGAAAAAACAAAGTGCTGTCTCAGTGGCTTTAAATTAATTTGTGCTTGCAACTGGGATTTAACAGTTCCTTTGAAGCAATTATTATTTTAGTACAAGTGTATGTGAGATGCTACCTGTCAATGAGTACCTGGGGAATCCTCAGTATGCAGATCACTGACCTGATAAACTGAAGCAGCTCCAAGGGAGTTGTTATGGTCTGTCGCATCAATGAGTATTTAGGGACTCTTTAATATGTGGATTATTAGGACAGTAAAAACGTCTGCAGCCCATTGTGTCAGTGCAGCTGTTCCACAGGCACAGCCTCACAAAATGTTGGAGAAAACAAGTTGGCTGAGCTTGATGTAGTAGCCATGGTTTTGCTTTAAACAAGTGGATTTTTTTTAACCTTTTCTCTCCAAAAAATGAAGCCTAGGCATTAATGCTCATACTAAACTTGGTTGAGTTTGGAGACTGAGTTCATAAAAATTGCATTTTTCAATCACACATCAAGTGAACAAGAAATTTCCATATGAATTCTGTGCTGATTCCTTCCCTAATTTTTTTATCTGTGCTGATTCCTTCCCTAATTTTTTTATCTGCAATGTAGGAAGTAAACAGCAAAAGTAACAGAAATTCTCCCATTCAGAACTGTCTATCCCAAGAACATTCCAGGAATAACCCAATATCTTTAATAGTTTTCTAAGATGTGGCAAATTTGCTCCCTCCATGATCAGATCCATCTGTGAAGTTGGGTTCTTCATGGTGATCTCAGAAGTATCAGAGATTTGGGTTAGATTATGTCTTGATTTTTTTCTTCTTTGAATTGTCTTCTATAGTTGAAGAGAGATTTCTGACTTCCCTAAAATAAGATTCTGATGATATGGGCATGAGTAAAAATGGTGTTAGTTAAACCTTTGTAACCTGATTGAAATGCAAATTTTGAAGTTAAATTGTGTGAGAAATTTATATGGGAAAATATTAATGACATTCACAAAGTCTTGCTTTAACATCTTGTTTGCATCTTCACTAAATCAGATAACCAAATTTAATTTATTCATCTTTTGTTTAATCATTTATCTTATCAGCTGAACTTGCTAGCATAGTTAAAAACAGTTCTTGGTTTTTTGGAGTTGTGTTTCAGAAAATGTTAAAAATGCTGAGATATAGTAAAATCTTGTATTACTCAGGAATAATTTTGCTTTGTGTTTGACACAAATTCATTTTTGAATGCTACACCAAGAAAATCAGTTTCACAGGTCAGACAGTCCCCTTGTCAGGGTGTGTTCCAGGCTGGTATCAGTCACTGTTGTAAATTAAGAAGTTCAGCTGCTTCCATGTTTTAATGTTATATTGCTCTTTGTTAAAATTTTGTGTGCCTAAGAAGAAGAAATGCATAATAACTTAATGTAGATGACAAATCTGCAAGTGTGCAATGAATACTGAGGTTAAGGAAGGTCCAAAGTCCTTCATTTTTAAAGAGCTGTTGCAATTTTTTTTTTCTGCCTGGATTTTTTTTTCTCTAGATAATTAATCTGAGAAAATGCTTAGTACTGAACTTAAGCGGAAAAATTTTAAATGGTGTTTATTTTCACATGTATTTACATCTAAAGGGATGTTGTAGAGATGAAGCATGAAATTGCAGGTTTTGATGTCAGCATTTTAAACATGCTTTTTCCATTTGTCAAAACCTAAAATAAAAATGCAGTTTTCAACTGCACTGCCCCAAACTGCTGAAAAGCTGTCGGGTTTGCAGTGGTCCCTCCTCTGCTCCGTGTCTGCCGCGGGGGAAATGTGGGACACGAGGAGAACACATTTGTGCTCCTGCTCTTGGAAGGAACCCACTCTGAACATCCTCAAGGAGTCTCTACATTGCTCCCAAGTGTTCCAAACACACCTTAAGCCTGATGTTTTAACAATAGAGAGAGAGAAATAATGTGCTTTCCTCAGAACACTTTTAAAAACAAACTCTGATTCCATCTCCTGTCATTCTTTGTACATCCAGAACAGTTCAATCTATTTTCCAGTCAAATTCACACTGAAATAATTATGCAACTGCAGATTTAGTTTTGTGGTTGCCCACAGTGGGAGCTTTTTCCCCAGTTTGTTAATAAATTAAATTTGGATTTTGACCTTTCTGAATTTAGATTTGAGAGGCTGAAGATGTAGTGGTAGCATTTTAAGCACTAAATGCTAATTTTTGCCTCTTAAACTGAGGCAAGCTGTGAAAAGCAAAGACTTATTAGGAAGAGTTGTCAGCATAAGTTTACACCTTTGATCTACAGTGAGGTTCTCAAAGTTTCTGGCATTACATTTCTTATTTGAAAAAATATTCCATTATGTCTGTTACTGACACTCTTAGAAAAATAAGTGTCATAATAACTGCCAAATTAAAAATTAATATGTGGAAAGCAGGAACAATGAAATATTACTAAAAATAGCAAGTTACTCTGTCTGCTGGAATGATATGAAATTATCACATTAAGCACATTATCAGGATGAAAAATGAACAATCTGTATACATTACAAAAATTTATTAATTTCATTAAGCAGACCAGATTCAGAACTTTTCCAGAGTCAGTTTGCAATTAGAAGTTTCTTGTGGACTTGATATTTAAATGAAAATTACTTATGTTTGCATTGTTGTATATTGATAAAATATACAGTGATAAAATTTACTTAGGAGAAGTTAGTCAATGTTCACAATGAAATTCATACAAAAATGCATTTTACTGTACATTGTATATTCAGTGTATATTCAGTAGGACAGAAAACCTAGAGTTTGGGGTTTTTTTGTAGTTTTCTGTCTTTTGAAAAGATTTAAGTATCTTTGTTTATAAATGGAATGATTTATTTCAATTTAGTAATTTGGACCTCAGTTTCACTCTTCTATCAAAAAGGGAAATACAGATCCCACAATCAAATTACAGCCAGAACTTGTAAAGTCAAAGATTAGAAATTCACTCTATGAAAACTTATCTCTTGCAAAATGGGAAATAACAATTAAGAAAACAATTCCTTTGCTGGTTTATAGGAGATATTAATAATTTTTTAATGTGATTACCCATTAAAGCACACTGATTCTCTGAATGGGCTAAAAAAGGCTGTTTTATGTTTTACTCAAGTTTTTTTAAGCAAAATGCAGAGTAAAACCAGATGGATGAAGTCATTATTTGTAATAGCACTGAAAACAGCAAATGTTTCAGGATATACATGCAAGAGACTTTTGTCAATATTATGCCACATATGAATAATTCATTACTGAAACAGTGCTACACTTTATAAATAAATAGCCATCTGCACTATCATATGCCATAATCTTACAAATCCTGACACCAATGAGCAATGTTTTACATGTCACTAACTCAGCAGCACTGTTCTGATGCTAAACAATAATAGTTCTAATTTAGACAGAGTCTGTAGGCTAATCAGCAACTTCTTCAGGCCTGGATTCAGGATATTTAGAGTAAAAATAACATCAGTTGTTGTATCTGCCAGGTGCCAATGATTGCTGTCACTTGTTCTGCCCAAGAAACTGGAAAGAATGAGGGCATTCTCCATCCAAGGAGATGTTAAAATAGCATATTAACATTTGTGGTCACTTCTGGTTTGTTTTCTGGTCCCTGGGATGTTAAAGTTCTTTGTGGTGTTAAGTGTTAGAGCAAACAGTGGAGGGGGCTTGGTTTCAGTTCCTGCTGTCAGATGGTCACTCCCAGGGTGGTTCGTGCCTTCCACGTAGCCCACAGGTACCCAGGCCATGACCAGGTATTGATCCAAAAGAAAAGGCAGAAATATCTGGCCATCTGCCATGGAAAATGCAATTTTGGATGCTGCTGTCACAAGCAAGTCTGGCAGCACTGCACAGATGAACACTGCCAATTTTCAGTGAGAGCATGGATAGCTTTACTTTGGCTTGAAGTGACAATGTTTTCCAGGTTAAGGGAATTTCCTCTTTAAATAAAATCACTTCTCTAGGACCTTTAATTATGCTGTGCCCAGAATCTGAACTCCCAGAGCCTGAGATTTAGGCTTTCTGTGCATTCATGGTGCTGTTTCTGGCATGTGGTCTGACATAAACACGGAGCTGCAGCAAGGAGTTGCAACTCTATGTACTCTCACAAGTGCCCAGCAGGTTCACACAGCTCTATTTCTCTCCTATTTTTTGGTCTGTGCCCTGGAGAAGGAGGAAGAAACATTCATTACAGCTGCAGATGGTTCCTCCTCAGGGGTAAGGGGGCAGCATATACAGGCATGGTCATTATCTCACTTTCCTTACATTTCCTTTAACTCCAGTAATGATTTTCTCTCCTGATGCAAAGTGGTCATTTTGCATAACACGAATTTCAAAAAATAGACTAGATCAGAATTTTAATAGTTTCAATTACTGCTGAAAGATTTCTTGGTCTTTTCCAGATACTCACCCATTTTGCCTTAATTTAGCTTTCGTGCTGTTTTCTCATTAGGTGGTTATCACAAAACAGATCTTTCAATTAACTTTCCAGTATTTAAGGTCTGTGTCTGACAAATGATCATGATGATAACACATTGTCAGTCAACTTGAAGCATGAACTGTTTCAGAATGATGTGCACAAATAACATGAGAAGAGGTGCTCTCCTGGCTGGTTCTGAATGTGTCCACTCAAGCTCCAGGGAATCACAGTTGATATCCATAGCTGGGACAGTCCTTCTCCTATTCCTTCCCACCCATCTTCTTTCTGCCTTTGATCTTGGGGTATCTTTTCCCTAGAAAGTCCAGGGAATGTTGTTTTGAGACCACCACATGGCTTCTTTCTGTCTGGCAGGGAGCAGAACAGCTCCTGTCCAACAAGGAACCCCAGGACTCTCCTCTAAATTAATGATGCTTTGTGAGAAACGCTGCCTGAAGCTCCCACAATGCAAATGCTGATGGGGAGAGGAATTCCAGGAAACAAAAAGATATTTTATGGCTTTTACAGGGCACATATGACAGCAGCATATATGGATTGTGTTATGACTAAGGGGTAAAATCTCTCTGGATAACATTTATCTAGGTTTTCATAGGGTGAAGTTTGGTAGATATCATACCTTGAGAGTGAACATTATGGGTAATTCATCTTCCTTCTGTTTGTTAAGCACTGTGCATTACAGCTTTTAAAAACATTTCTGCTGAAAAATGGCAGGTATTAAACAGATAATGATCTAAGGGGCAAGGCTGTCATTCTCACATGGATACTTGATCCATATGCTGTT
This sequence comes from Notiomystis cincta, assembly GCA_013398075.1. NCBI lineage: Eukaryota > Metazoa > Chordata > Aves > Passeriformes > Notiomystidae > Notiomystis > Notiomystis cincta. The sequence goes on from VZRX01004803.1 coordinate 86,743, forward strand.
CTGCATAGCAGCAAAACTGCCATGTATGCAAATGAGGTGAAACAGCCTTTGCACAAGTTGAAGTTGCAGATCAGAGGTCTTGGACTCACTTCTGACTGCATTTATATGAAAGCCTTAACATTTGAAATGGAGTCCAAATATGAGCCTGTTATTTGATAACTGCACTTCACCACTGAGTGTTGCTCTGCAAAGCAAGATGACAAAATATCTAAATAATGTGTGTATTTCAGGATGCCTTCATTTCTGTTTGTGTAAGTGCAAAAATATATTTGTGTAATGTGCAATAAGGATTTTAATAAATGCTTGAAAATGGATTTCTTAATATGCTCATTATGTTTCTGAGCCTGCTAATTCTTTAAGGAAATGAAGAAAAAATAATGAAATTATGTTACACAGGTACTTAATTTTTTTTATCTCTGATACTACTCTGGTAATTAATGTCTGATTTATGCAAACTAGACGATATCTCTTACTGGACACATTACTGTCAAGAAAATATTACTTGCCTTAATTATCAGTAATGAAGCAGGGATAAGCTGCTCACTTAGATATAATATATCTAATGACCTTTTCAGCTAAAGGTTATGATGAAAGGTATCAGTTTCACAAATTATGCCTCATTCAGTTTCTGGCCTTTGTCTAGATTAATGTTTGGAGGATGAGTTTTAAAGTCAGACATAAATTGTGTTTGGTGTTTAAAATTGATTTAGTGTCTTGCTTTTAGTACATCATTTTCTCTCGTATAAATTACACCAAGCCTCATTTTTATCTTCATGTTTTATTATGAAAGCCAATAGTTAAGTCTAGTCTTGTCTTATTAACTACTGCTGTATATTTTGACAATAGTAACTGGCAGAGGAAAGCTTAAATAAGCATTTTAATGTGGAGGCATATAATGATTTTTTTAAAGCTTTCTTCCAATTACGTTCATTTTAAAAACTTTTTAATCAAAGCTTTTCTTTCCTAATTCTGAACATTTGTACCAATTTTAAAACTATAATCTTTCCAAAGTGAGCCCACAATCTAGATGTGATTCAGATATTTTTTTGGCTGATTCAGCAGTGACATCAAGAATTAATCTAACAGTTCATGTACTGAGGGGTGAAACAGCTCAGTGATCTTTAGGAAATTTTAAAATTCCAATATACCTCATAGAAATAAGTTAGATCTCCTTTTGTTACTGATTCTGTAGGAATTCAGTGATATTGTGGTGCTTCTGCACATACTTGGTCTTAGGCATTAGAATGTAATTGAGGGAAGAGTCCAAACAAAGGGTGATTTGTGTCTGTTCTGATGTGTGAAAGGAAGATGTGGTGTGGTCACACATGGCTCCACATGCCACATTCACCCTTCAGGACTGCACTCAAGGAGCAGAACATCCATGGATCATTTAAACCTCAGCTTCTCTTCCTACAGCCAGCCTTTCAGCTGGCTCCAGAATGCTCTGCTGGGCTCTCCTGAAATACTAAACCCATGGCAGTAATCAGCATGGATGCTCCTCAGCTCAGGTTTGAAGCCAGCCTTCAGTTTTCTGACGTGCTTCAAAGCCTTCAGGCTCCTAATTCCCTTGGGAGAGCACAGCTCCTGTGCTGAGTGGGATGCAGGGACAGCTGCATCCTATCTTCCTCATGGTCAAACTGCCATGCTGCTCTGCTCTCAGCCTGCCTCGGGGTCTTTGACACCCTGGGGAGTCAGAAAACACTGACTTTTAACAGAACCCTCTTCAGCTGGACTTGGCAGAAGTAAACCTGCCAATAATACAGGAATTGCTCAGATGCACGGTGTGATTTTGAACAAATTAAAGCCCACAGACCTCAGGCTAAACTGAGAGGAGGGAGGACAAGGCCAATTGTCCTTTAGAAAGCCTGGGAGATATTAAATTAATTGGTGTAGCAGGAATTAGTCAGCTGATCCTGACTCAACTTGTGTCAACCAAAGAAAAGATTAAGGGCCTGATGCAGGAGGCAGCGGCCCTGTCCTTGCCATGAAGGTGTTTCTTAGCAGAGCCCAGTCCCCAGCCTGGACTGGGCACAATCTGCTGCTATTTCCTTGAGATTCCCTGGCTCTTCCATGTGGAGAACAGAAATATTCCCCTTTATACAGTGTTCATTCCACAGGTTTTGACAAACTGCTTTCCTTTTCACAGGAAAGAGGGAATATTCATCATCCAAGGAATATGTTACTATTTTTCCATGTCATAATAGAAGAATCTAAGTGTGACTGCTTTTAAAATTGACATTTTTTATATTTATTTTAAAAGTTTTAAGTGGCTAATTGTTTGTTTGTTTGTTTGTTTTTTACTTTTTTAATATGTCTCATTATTCAAAAGTGTTTAGCCTAGTATGAGAATAACAAATTTGTGCTTGATTTTCACTTTGAACTGGTTGATACAGATTTCTTTTAGACACAACCTGGATATTAGATACACTGAAAAACTTCACTTTATTAGAAAAATCACCCTTTGGACCATGACATTTCTTGAAATGATGCTAAGTAATTAAACAATAAGTGGGACCTTAATAATGTGGTTATTAGGAAGATATCAGCAGTAAATGTAAATTAAATCATATTTTTTTCTGTCAAACACTGTTTTATTGTGTTAACAAACACAATAAGAGAGGAATTAAACTACAGCTACAAAATTTTAAGTGTTCTCAATAGTATGTCAAAATGAGTTTAAATCATTCTTAGGGGCTAAAAGAACACTTAAATATATTCAAAACCAAAGCCAATTTTTAGAAGAGTGTAAACAGAACTGGGGGAAGCAGATGTAGGGAAAAAACCACACAGTTTATCAAGTGGAATAAATTGAAAAATTGATGAACTTAAAAAGTGGTAGCTTAATTATTAAGTGGATATATGCTTAGTGAGAGAGTGGGAAAATATCAAATGCATCTAATAATGTGAAATAATGGAATAAGTAAACAACAAAACACCTCTAATCATATATTGAAGCCAGTTCTCTCAGTTCCTTCCACTCCTTCACTAATATCTACTTTGTTAAGCTGTTTTCCACATTCTTGCATTAGCTGCTGTGTGTTTTTACCCCTTCTCACCTCTTCTTAAACTATATCACTACCAAATGCACAAAGATATAATGAATACATTCAGTGATCATAATTTAAGGTAGGCAGCATGAACGGTCAGGGGAGAGGAACTAAACTTCCTAATGTGTTTGTGGATCTTTTAAAAAGCTCCCATGAAATCTCTCTCCCAGTCTTCATGGAGGATTCCTTTTCCCCCCAGGTGTCTGTAATATAAATAAACATTTTGCATTTTATGTTCTGAGTTCCTTGGACAGGTGTTTCAGTAGAATATGACATTAATTGGCTTGGCCCAGTTGGCTCAAAGAGTCGTGTGTGTGTATTCTAATCCCTGCTGCAGTTAATTGAACTCCACGTGGATTTACAAACCAAAGTCCATTAGGCTGGTCTCTGAATCACTCCCCAAAAAATCCCTGGAAACATCTTCCATTAGAGTTTTTGGATAATGGAAAAACACCTCTCTTCCCCTGAGCAGTCCCATATCCCAGGTACAGTTTTTTGGCTCTAACTCACGGTGCCTCTGACTACAAACAGTCAAAATATGTGGAGATAGGAAGAGAGGGAGCCTTTACTCTGTAATCCTCCCTTCAGCATGAAGGGAATTCTTGGGGCTTTCTCAGGATGAAGCTCCTGGACACTCATCAGGCACAGATGTTGGCTCCAGGAAAGGCTTCCTCTGCAAACCCCTGGCTGTGCAAGCCCAGGGCAGAGCAGGGAAAGCCTGGAAGCCTCCACTGGGGTGCAAACCTCAAGGAGCCAGTGTTGCCCTTGGGGTGATGGTTTCCTCCATCCCTGCCCCAGCATGGTGCAGGGTACATGGCTGACCCCAAAACCCAAATTGGAGGCTCTCCACAAAACCTGGCCAAGTAATTTAACCCCTGAGGTGGAAAATGAACTAATTTTCCCTTCAGTAATTCTCACCTAGTTTTCTAGGAAGATTCCCAGTTGGGTTTGGTTTTTTTGATTGTTCAGTTTTACTATAGAAGATACCTGAAAATACCCAAAATGTGTCTAGAGTTCAAAGGGAGAGAGAGTGTGGTGAAAGGCTGTGCATCCTAAATCAGTGCTCTTTAGGGAAGTACCCAATGCAACTGAACATTGCACAGCTTGTAGCAATAAAATGACCTTGCCCCAAAAATATTTCCATTCTGAATAGACACTGAGCTGAGAGAGAGATCTTGCAAATGTGGAGAGACAAATAGTGCTGAAATAAAGTTTTTCCAGAGTTAGTTTTTGCAGAGCTGGGAAATAAACCAGGAACTTGCCAGAACTATTCCCAGGTTAGACTTCCCATGCCTATTTTCTTCACACCTAAAGTTTCCCAACAGCAGTTGTATATTATATATTATATATTGATATCAAAGCTCTTGAAATTGTGCAAAAGCTCAAAAAATTGTAGCTAGGCTGAACTACTCAGCCCTGATTTTGTAAGTCGAAAAATGCCTGTAAAAGCAGATCTATATTCCTTGGTGGGACTCACCCTTTAAAATTAACATCTAAAACACTTCAATTTGGTCTCAATTGAAAGTGTATTTACATAAGAGCTACAAAAATGATCTTTTATTTGATTTTTCCTCGTGTATTGTGTGAACAACGTTGAGAAATACGTGTGGAACTGTTTTTTAAGTAAAAAAATTTCTCAACACTTTCTTCCTTACAAAATCATACTGTATTACTTGAAGCCCAAAATGAAAGTGTGCTTCACTGGTGCCATATTAATGATACCTTTATGACTACTTGTACTTCAAAATATAAGTTAGAGAGGGTATTGGTTAAATATTTTAAACAAGCCTTTATAATATCGTTCGAGCAATGTCAAGCACAATTTTTATTTTAAAAGATTTTGTTGGAATTTAGTCTTCGAAAATATTAATAACAGCTTACAGCAGGTAGGCTATAAAATAACACTGTATGCTGTCTATTTAGTTTCTGGTTGAAAAAGCACAGCAGTACTTTAGTTCATTACCTTTGAAAAAAACAGTAACAAGATAATACAGCTGCCTCTGATTAAGATGTAAATTCTTTCTAATTAGAATGTAAATTCTTACATTTAAATGAAGACATCAATTGTCAGGATGCCATATGATATCTTATTCCACCTTGCCTGAATGAAGCCCTCACTGTTCATCTATGGCACTAAAATAGTTCTGCAATCCCTTTGTTCTCTGATTCTTGTAATATTCTCTCTTCATGTTCCCTTTACACATTGCTTTTGTTTGTTTTCCCCCTGCATCTGATATTGCTGTGTCTTGGGATTTTGCAGAAATTTGGAATGAAAATTGAGTTCAGTCAGTGCCAGTATTTGCTTGTGCCTCAATTACTTCTGCTGAATTTTCCTCAATGCAAATCAGGCAGGTTGCATAAAGTGGTGCATGTATTTGAAATAATTAATTTTCCGTAAAATGATGGATCAAGTCCAATCAACCTTCATGAAATCCAAATAAAAGAATAGAGAATTAGAAATTAATTAACATTTTGTGTTGCTAATACTTTATTATGCAGCCTAAACTATAAATTATAAGTTTTATTTTTGAGCAGAACTTTTTATTATGAACTGTTGATGATAACCTTTGACATAATTATCTTGTTAATATATATTAGTATATTAACCTAAATTTAATGTCATGGAAGTCATTGTAAATTAATAACATTTTAAAATAGAAAATAACAGGATACAGAGAGTTTAAGAACTGACCCATTAATTAATTTTGCATGTCAAGCTCTTCTGCAGAGTTAAGGCAGTGTGTGTCTACCAGTTGATTTAAAAGTGTTTAATTGAATTGTTTGATTAAACCAGCCCATAATACTAAATCTTGTTGTCTGGGAACAAGACAGTTTGGGTTGGTTTTTGTTGGTTTTTTTTTCCTGAAAGCCTGGTTTTAATTAAATACCTGTGAGGGAGAAGTTTACATTCTTCTTACAAACATATTCCTTCTGTTACTACTCCAAATTATTCTTCTTTTCCCCACTTATGGCTTTATTACTTTTTAGTATTTATTTTTAATGGAATATGTCATGCCAATGAGATTCTCTGCTTATGAGACTTGGTCATAGGTAGTGACATCATTTAGGTGAAGTGACCAAATCTTAATATAAATGGCAAAAGGTTTTTTTGATCTCTCATGATTAGATATGAATGTGTGGTACAAGCAATATTCATAATGCCTTTTTGCACAGAAAGTTATAATTATGACCAAATTGTCAGTAGTAATAACAGTTTATATGATGATTCCAGTCCAACTGACACATCTCTATCACAGTTTTACTTAACATTTTAAATTTATTTGAGCACAGTTTAAAAAGTTCTCAGAACAATACTTATATTTTCTCACTGAACAGTGCTTACCATAAAGTTTCTCACTGAAAGTATTGCACTGTTTTTTTGCAACTGAACTGTAGCAGGTGTCACTTTATTACCAGCCACCAAAACTGTGCTTGTTTGTTAGGAGGGAGTCATTAAAAAGACTGTAATATTGGAGTTTTTTAAGTTGTAACAAGCAGAAAGACTCAATGTGGTAGAAAAATATGACTTTTTGATCACAAACCTGTTATTTGCTTATGTAAGTCCTGGTTTTAAAACACCTGTAGTAATCTTATCAAAGCAGGAAGTTAAATACAGTCTCTCAAATCTTTTGTACTCAGTGAGGAGCTATAGAATATTATTATAACTTCAAATTGCAAGTACAAATGTACCACTTCTTCCCCTTAGAACTGCAAAAGAGGCACAAAAAGTGATTATTCCTGAGGAAGCCCCAGGTTCAATCACTGTTCACACAGGTGGCTTGGTGCCAGTGAGGAGCTAAACTGTACATTGAATTACTTGTAGGAAGAGGCCTTATTATTTATGCATATAACTCTTGCTATTCACAAGAGTCAGGATATCTTATTGTCCTGGGATGATCTTGTATAATATTCAATGTTCTGGAGTATAACATAAATAACTTTGGGCATTGCAAGTAACTTTGGTAGTTTCAGCAAAAGAAATATTAAAAAGTAGAGTTTATAAGTAATGTTAAGATAGGCTGCATGATGAACTGTCCAGTGTCAATCTCAGCTCTGAATTTAGGAGAGAACTGGTGAAATACAGGAGTATTTTATATGGACTTACATGGATTTATATGGAGCTCACTCTGAAATTCTGGAGGACCTTGCCCTCCTCATTTCTACCTAAGAAGAAAATTTTCATAAACATGAACCTCTACTGTTACAAAGCTTTTTTTTCTCTTTATATTCCTTTTTTTAAAGTTTGCTTGTACTAAAACCCAATGCATTTTATGAAAAGGAATAACCTGCCAGGATCCTAAAGAGACTAAGGGCTAATCAGGAGCAGCTAAACATTAAGAAATTCCCCTGTATTTAGTGTGTTGCAGACAAAACAGATTGTTCTGGGTTATAGGGTGGTTATATTTCTCTCTGGTGTCTGGTGTACATATATATATATTTATATATATATAGGATGCTTTGGGTCTTACATTGCTATTTTTACTGTTCCAAACAGATAGTGGATTTCTGTCATGTTTCATATTATATTTAATAATTCTCTTCATGGGTGAAGAGGAGATAACTCTGATCAGTTTGGCCTGGATATTGAAGTGGAAGGAAGTAAGATACTTTTCATCCAGTTAGACTAACATCTAAGAAACATGATACAGATAACACAGTAATCAAAATAAATCTGTGTACTCAAACATTTTCATGTGCAAAATGACTGAAGAAGCTGAGCAGATTCTAGACTTTGAGTGCTTTAGTTAGAGAAATGACAGTATCATTTACAAAAATTTTCCCTCTGTTGCTTTCTTTCCTCAAAATACCTTCTAGTTTATCTACAAAACAAAGAATGTTACCAGTCATCTTCACCTTTGGTTTTTTAACATTATGAGGTATTTCTCAATGAGAGGAGTAGGCAGTGAAAAACAGGTCTTATAAACAACCAAATTCTTCACTTCAGGGCTTTCTTTCACCACTTGATCTGTACCCAACCCTGATGCCTTTTTTTGGAATACACAAGATGATGGTTGTAAACTTCCTTTTCTGCAACACAGTCATTTGTCCTGTATCTCTTCTTCCATAAATTCATATTTTTGTATTTTTGTCTTCTACTTTATTCTGCATTTCACTCAGATATTTTTCTCTAGAAAAAAAAAAGTCTTCCATTCACAGTTCATTCCATTAATCAGTTTGAACAATTTGACAATTTCTCATTTGTCACAGACATTGCAAATCACATCTCTAGAGCTTTCTTTGCAGGCCAAGTCCCTATTATTAGTTCTTTTTTTTCTGAAAGCAATCCAAGACCCTCCTGTTGCCTTCTGAGACAGTATCAAAGACTGTTTAAAATGTGAGCCTACTAAGTTTGCAGAAGTAATCTTATTTATATCCTGCCATGACTGGCTTTCACCTCCAGTAAGTTCTAGAACTGATCTAGTGTTTGTGGCCAGCGTAGGGTTTGCTGAAATGTGAATTCCTGATGAGTCAAATATCAGCTGTAATTACACCTCAGGAGGATGAATTCCATCCCCAGTCACATCTCCCTCACTCTCTGGTGGTGTCTCTCACAAAACACCTTCCTCAGTTCTAGAAACTCTCACCCCTTGCTGTCCTGCCTGGCCCTGGACATTTCCTCCTCACGTGAGGTTTTTAGCCATTCCTAACATGGGGAGAGTGGAGCTGGGTAACAGTAGATGTGGAGCTCAGTTTGTGATGCTCCCCTTGCCAAGGGAAAGTATCCTGTCTTTTTTATTTAGTAATTTTTAATATATTGCATTCGTAGGGACACCTTGTATCTTTTACATTACTCAACAGCATCAAGGTCATCTTCAGCTTTTAACACTGTATTAAACCCTGATGTGTTACTGCAAAAGTCCAGCAAGCTAGTTCAGATTTACATGTAAATCAAATTAGACTTTTTCTTTTGTCTCTTGGTGATATTTTACCACCATTTAAATTGGGAAGTGTGGAAAGCAGAAGTGTTGCTGCAAGTCAATTTTTAGAACACAGGCTAAACTTTGGGCTGAATGTCAGCCTATGTGTAGATAATATGATAGGTTCAGGAGGCTGTTTTGAATTTTGAGATATTTAAATACTCCAGGAAACAGTTTGACTTGTCTGCACCAAGTAGCAGTGAGACAAACTGCCAGAGATTATTGTACTAATCATTTCTCTCTACAGTTGGTGAGGAAACAAAGACTTTCTGCCATATTAATGGGGAAACATCTGCCCTTCTGAAGAGAGAAGTCTGATTAAATAAAAGAGAATAACTTATATTGTCAGGATAACTTACATTGTCAGCGTGGAGAAGGAGTGTGGAATAATTACTGGGAAATTGTAGTCAACTGTGAGGTTTCTGTGACATTTCTGCTCTTCTCTTAATCTCTCCAGTTTGGGTCAAAATGTCAGCACAGACACAGATAAGAAGCTAAGTCTAAACTCTCAATATAAACTGGACCTACCAAAGAGATCTGAAATACTCAAAACTAAACAATTCTAAAAATCATGTTCTGTGATCTTACTAAGAGCAGGATTCCCATTACAAAATGATGAATACCTTTTCTTCCTCTACAGTCACGAGAGGAAAACCTTTTCTTTCACATACTGTATTATGCATGACAAAATGAATTAAATGCATGTTTATGATAATTGTGTTATTCATTTTACTTAGCAGTGGAGAGGTGATGGAATGAGAAACAAATATTTTGAATAGATGTTTTCATAGAGTAAATGAAAGCAGTACTGAGTGTATGAATAAGTCATGGTAAAAACAGTTCAGACACTTATTTTGGATGTACACAGCATTATTTTGCCTAATATGTACATTAGGTATGGCTTTTGCTAACATTATGCTCTGAAAACCTTCTTCTGAATAAACTTGCTTAAATTATGGTTACAAGCACCCAGTGTATTTTAAAATATCCTTTTAAAAGTATGCAGAGTGCAAGTGACATTGAAACCTTTTTTATGCATCTATACATTCAATTTGCTTTCTTTTTGAAAGTTGAGAAATGGCTTCACAATTGTGTATAATAATGTTCAGTATAAATCAGTAAATCAGGCTAGAGGCTTTGTTTTTCATTTTGTTGGTGGGTTTTTTTCACTCTTATCTTAAATAGAGGGAGCTGCTTTGGTAATGCAGCTTCTACCAAATGTTAATATCCATCCCCAATTTCCCCACTACCATCCATCAGACTACTACCATCACACTGAATTATTGCCATCAAAAGGAAGCAGCTTTATAATTAAAAATAGGGAGTTTTCTCACTAAATTCTGACCTGTGTGCAAATACCTGCAGCCTGATTTAAAGGCCACTTTGCCAGAGAACTGCAGTACTCTGTGAACTTTATTATGAGCCATGTTTTTAACAATGTAATTGTAATAATTCAAAAATCTGCAAAGCCTGAAGATGAAAGCTTTCCTAGTCAGGTTGAGTAGTGTAAGTAGTACAAATACTTAGATGTTGAGTATTTTGAGTGTGCACAAAATAAATCATTTTGTACAAGAGGATTGTCAGTGGCAGTTATTGGAAATTACAGATTGATCTAAAATCACAGTTCCAAGGAGTTTTATAAACAGAATTTTTTAGCATTCAGATATGCAGATGTTGGTTTAAAAAGATATAAAGACATGGAAATATGCAAGAAAGTGGTTGCCTTACAGCAAGGTTGACTATAAGTCACATTTTCACACTCACCTGTCATTTGTAGCCATCCAGATCTGGGTGATGTCGACAAAATAATGTCCAATTATCCTCAAGGTCCAAGTGAAAAAGGTGGTTCCCTACCCCTCATTCTGTCTCCCTCATCCTGTGGGGTTGTCAGGTGACTTCTTGTCAGAAATGGGTGCCAGTCCTCCCACTCAGAGGAGTGTGAGATGAGTCCTTTTTTTACAGGTGTCCCCATTAATTTCTGCTTTATAATATATAAGGCAGGAAGTGTTTCTTAGCTATTACATCTTCACACCAAATTTCAGAGCTCTGTATTTAAAAATTCAGGTCCATTTTACTGCTCTAGCTGGTAAACCTTTATTCATTCAAAAGACCTCTCACAACTGGTTTTAGCCTTGACATGAAATAATGGTATGATAAAATGACTTAAAAGCAATCTGGGCCATTAAACTTTAGCCATTTCCATTAATGCATTGTAGATATGGACTGCATTTGTTGTTCTCTGCATTTTTGGGTTGTGTTTGTGGAATTAGAAGAAAAGTTTCTGGTCTTTCAGTCTGAGATGGTTTAACTGTTTTACTTGATTTTTTCTGTTGGGGTTCTCCACTGTTCCAGCCATTTGAGCAGTCTGAGACCATTTCTCTAAAATCTGACACAGAAGAAAAGCAGAGTAAAATGTCTTTTTTGCTAGTTCAGAGGTCAGCCAAAACAGAATGGGCTTGTGAAATTATTTTTGTGCAATCATTTGTTATAAATTCAGATAAATAATTACCTACATCCCTGTGAATGTGCAAGCTACAGAGATACTTAATTACCAATAGCATGTTTTGCCCCTTTGTGTGGGAAATACAGTATAAATATATACATGTATATATACTGCTGAATGAGCTTAGATAGTAATAATTATATATTCCAAATAAAACTAAAGTTTCTTTCACATAAATGTTTTTTTGTTTGGATCCTAGGTGAATCTTAACACAAATAGAGATGATCATGCAGATATACATAGTCAATTTAAAAGCTGACAGAATAATTCATGCATGTATGAGTTACCATAGAATATAAAAATCTCAATGAAACTCTGTTTTTTATGGCCAACCTATATATATGCTGAATTACTGATCTGTAATAATTTTGCTGCTCCATAATAAATTGCTACCATAGAAACCTCATAGCACTGTGGAACAGCATCCTCTCAGATCTAAGCCAAAAACATCCTTTCAGCAACAAATAATCGAAGATAATTTAATAAAAAAGTTTGGTAAAAGCAGTAAACTTCATCCATTTATTTATTCTTTTAGAGGTTTCCTTTACCATCCACTGCATGGATGTTAAGTGACACGTTTTGCACTGGAGCTGTCTTTGTTCTTACATTTCTTTAACATATAGAAGGCATTAATTATAGTCCAGAAGTCCAGCTGGGAGCACCCCAGTAGGCAGGAAAAGGGAGATGCCATTTTTGGAAGCGAGCTACAGTAATCTGGGAAGTGCTAAAAGGTGAGTTTTTAGCAATCCCTTAAGTATTTTCTCACCTTCCCACATGCATTAAATTTCACTTGTTACCTTGCTGGCTATGTCTGTTACAGTAAGCATTAAAGTTAATGATTCTTCTTGGAAATGGAGCTTTTTCCATTCATGGAATTTATTCTTCCCTCAAAAAAATTGAGGCTGGTGATGGCAGACACCTCAGGCAGAGCCACCTGAACCAAAATGCTGATCCAGAATATTTTTCACAGATGCCACAGACACTCTTCATGAATCTGTATTTTGTCAACTCTTTGATTTCTTGACTATTTCTGGGACTATTCAGCATCTAATATGAAATGTGTGATACATTTTGAGGCTGAAAGATTTCTTTCACTGTCTTTTAGAAGAGACCCGAGGAGGAGGAGGAGGTGGGATATTTTGAAACAGTTTTCTTGAGGTGATTTGCATCTACAAATTGTACCAAATTTCCAAGGAGCTCATCTGCCATTTGTACAGATCTAAAGGGACTCTATTTACAAGTACTCAGTAACACTTAAAAGCAGTGAAATAGGATGGCTGCTTCATACTGCCATTTTTCAATATCTTAATTAGAAAAATTAAATAACTATCTCCTGTGAACATTAGATCATTCTAGCAGATTCTGTCTAACAATTGCATTTTAATTTTTTACATAATTTACAGTATGTTCAGCTGTTGAAAATGCTCTGAATAAACAGTAAGTGTATTTGAAAATCCAATAGAAAACTGATTATTTCTTTTAGGAGTATGTAGTGTCCTTCTTAACATAAGCATACACCTTATCAAAAGAAAAACCAAAATAATCCTTTATATTGTTCTAAAATAGCAAACTCTTAATGAATTTGCTTTGTCTCTAAAGTGATGTTGAAATATAATTCTTAAAAAATAAGGAAAAAAACCAAATACAAACTTTCCTTTTATTTTTTCTGAGTTTATGCAAGTTACTCTTTGCATTTACTTAAAATTGCAGGCACTTCAGGGAAACTCTGCTCCTCACTTTTGATACCTTTTCTGCACAAAGCAGTCCTTTTACTTTTTATATGAGCTGTGACATGATCCCTGTAAGGACAGAGGTCCCAAATCATGCAAAGTGAACTGAAGCAATCTCTCATTTCCATGGGTGTGACGTAGGTGAGTGGGCTTTCCCTTGTGCTTCTCATGTCTCCTTCTATTTATGCCTTCTACTGCCAAACCTATTCCCATGGTCTTTCCCACATTTTTCCATGTTTTTCCAATGTGGAAATGAGATACCTGCATTTTTATTCTATTAAGATGAGCAGGAGAATGCTCAGTGGTCACTAAACCAGCTGTGCCAAAATAATTCTGATCTGTCAACACTTCTAAGCATTTTTGACAAGCCCTTCACCCTAATGCAGATAATGAAATTATTTTTTAAATAATCATAATGGAGGTTGAAGAAGAAAGGGCAAAATTTGACATTGTATCACCAATTCTTACCCCTATGCACTCCACACCTTGTGCCTGCTCTCCCCATTTGTTTTTTCTTTATTTCCAAGTGTTTGTGGGAGAAGAGAAGTGAGGACACACTCCTAAAGGGCCAGCAGGCTCGGAGTGGGAGTTATCATGCCCACACATACTGCTGCTGATCCTACTTCATCCCACTAACTGCTGTATTTTCATTATAAGCTTGGATTCTGTTTCCCTCTTTATTACAAGGATGTTACAGTTCTTTATTCTTCACTGACAGCTGGCAACAGGTAATGCTGGCTGTTATTTTGTTCAGTCTAGTCAAGCACATTCATTTCCAAGTATAACCATGTTTTGTTTGCTGTATTTTGTTCTTGGGGTGGTTGAATGCCATCCTTGGAAAGATGTGCATTGAGCTACTATTGAATAAGTGCCTTGCCTTCGGCATTCATGAGTAAATTCTGTAGTTTTTGTTTCAAGCCTTTGACATGTCATCAAGTGTAAATCTATTCTAATGCCAAAATCCCTCTTGATGTCTGATGCCAATCAGTAGCTTTTCATCTTGAAAAAGGTAGTGAATAATTTGCCCTGTGGATATTCCACAGACACCATATATGGCAAGAAGCAAAGAGAGGGGAATCCCATACCCATTTTTTAAATTCAAATAATCATGTTCAACCAGTTTGCTTTCCTAAATACCATTGGTAGTCTGGTACATTTTCTCGCTTTCAAGTGAATATTGAATACTTGTCTAATTTGCATATTTTCGATGTGTAGAAACAATATGCTCTTTCTGTTGCAGTATTTTATTTCATGAGCAGTAGCCAACATGCTGTAATATGTGAATTATATTACATTTGTTATTTTAATAGGAAGGTCAAATCTTTTACCTCCTTCAGCTTCATTAGTGTTTCTTTATTAAAATAAAAAAAAAAAGGNTGAAAGCCTGGTTTTAATTAAATACCTGTGAGGGAGAAGTTTACATTCTTCTTACAAACATATTCCTTCTGTTACTACTCCAAATTATTCTTCTTTTCCCCACTTATGGCTTTATTACTTTTTAGTATTTATTTTTAATGGAATATGTCATGCCAATGAGATTCTCTGCTTATGAGACTTGGTCATAGGTAGTGACATCATTTAGGTGAAGTGACCAAATCTTAATATAAATGGCAAAAGGTTTTTTTGATCTCTCATGATTAGATATGAATGTGTGGTACAAGCAATATTCATAATGCCTTTTTGCACAGAAAGTTATAATTATGACCAAATTGTCAGTAGTAATAACAGTTTATATGATGATTCCAGTCCAACTGACACATCTCTATCACAGTTTTACTTAACATTTTAAATTTATTTGAGCACAGTTTAAAAAGTTCTCAGAACAATACTTATATTTTCTCACTGAACAGTGCTTACCATAAAGTTTCTCACTGAAAGTATTGCACTGTTTTTTTGCAACTGAACTGTAGCAGGTGTCACTTTATTACCAGCCACCAAAACTGTGCTTGTTTGTTAGGAGGGAGTCATTAAAAAGACTGTAATATTGGAGTTTTTTAAGTTGTAACAAGCAGAAAGACTCAATGTGGTAGAAAAATATGACTTTTTGATCACAAACCTGTTATTTGCTTATGTAAGTCCTGGTTTTAAAACACCTGTAGTAATCTTATCAAAGCAGGAAGTTAAATACAGTCTCTCAAATCTTTTGTACTCAGTGAGGAGCTATAGAATATTATTATAACTTCAAATTGCAAGTACAAATGTACCACTTCTTCCCCTTAGAACTGCAAAAGAGGCACAAAAAGTGATTATTCCTGAGGAAGCCCCAGGTTCAATCACTGTTCACACAGGTGGCTTGGTGCCAGTGAGGAGCTAAACTGTACATTGAATTACTTGTAGGAAGAGGCCTTATTATTTATGCATATAACTCTTGCTATTCACAAGAGTCAGGATATCTTATTGTCCTGGGATGATCTTGTATNGAGAACGAAAAGGCATTTGCTATATAGGAAGGTCAACATTTTCTTTGTGAACACAGTTTGTACCCATGATTTTGAATTTCAATGAACTGTAAGCCCTAAGAGTGTTGAATTAAAGGCATAAAACACTGTAGTTCACTCAAGAGCTCAAAAGTATGTAATTTCTTTCCTTAGAAAGGAGGCCTCCTGAAAACCTAATGAATGTGTTTATATAGTTGAATGGCACTCATATAGTTTATACTCAGAAGAAAGAAGCAAGTAGAGCTTTTTATTTAACTTCTTTTCAGTCTGAAATATTACAGGATTTTAGAGTGCAGAAGCTATTGTGATTACTTAATCTGACCTCCTGTGCAATACAGGTCACAGTACTTTGCACAGTAATTCCTGCACCAGGGCAGAAAATTTCTTCACCAGTGGGCAACATTTTGTACTGAGTTTGATTGGTTTAAGCTGCCACCTTATCTTAAATCTCATATTAGTAACATTAATAATAGCAATACTGTGAGGTATTTTCCTTATAATTTGTAATAATAATGTTGAATCCTACACCTCAAGTTACTCAGAATCCTTGCATGTCTTAATTAAACTCTAAGATACCATTATTTTAAAATGACAAGTCATGTATAAAATTTCCAATGTAGTTAATCAGGAGTAGAATTTAAACTCTTAATCTTCTGCTTTAACTAATAAATCATAAAAACACTCATTAGTTGAGTCACTAACCAGTGATGATTTTAGGCTGAAAAATCTAATCGTAATTAGAGTAAGTGAATTTTGTCAGGTTTAAGAATTTCTTAAAATCACAGCGAAGCCACACTGATACTTAAAGATATTTGCAGTTTCAGCATCAGGGTTTAGGTTTCCATTCTGAAATCTTGGGGAGGGCTGCTTGCATTCTGCTGTGCATGTATGGACTGGCTCCATGCACAGGACAATTTAACAACTCTGTTTATTCAGGAGATCATCCATATATTTATTTAATTGCATCGTTCTTTTGGGACTGAAAGAACGAGCCCTCAGAACCAAGAGTTTATTTTGAAAAAATAATAAATATTTTATTCAAATAGAATATCTGCTACCTTTGAATTAGGTAAAGATTAATTATTTATCAGGGTTAGGGTTTTGCTAGGTCAGGGTTAATAGCTGACCTCTTCAAAAAGGGACTCTCTAATTCCCTGTGACACTTGAACTCCAAATCTTGTATCTCATCTAAAAGATCCCACAGTAGGCCAGATAATCTGACACCTAACTACCAAAAGTAGCTAAATAGCAATATTCCATTTTCCATTCAGTTTTCTTCCTTGTGCTAAACTGGTCACCTGCTTTCAGTTAATGTCAGGATACTGTCAGTGTTTGTCACAGCCTTGGTGTCTAGAGAGACAAACAGAGTGCAGCACAAATGGAAAATGTTGTGTGTGTCCTAAATCTGATCTCTCCTGTAATAATTTAGTGCTGTAGCTTTATAGGAAGCAACATGCAGTCTCTGTCTGCACTGAAATATTTCCCCATAATGCTATTTTTCTGTTTCTGATGGGGGTTCTAATGTTATGGTCAGGCAGGGACTGGTGGTAGGCACCCATAAATATACAAATACAACAAGCAGATGATCTTTGCTTTCTGCAGACACCTGCCAGAGAATAAACACATAACACACAGGTACAAAAAAAAAATAAAGAGTTGACACCAAATGCCATATTAATGCCATTGCTAATGTTTTCTTGTGCTTATTGGAGGAAGAGGAACTTAAATTATAAGCTAAATTAAGACAAAACCAGGAAAAAAGCATTGAGCACAAGAAGATGTTGGAAGTGAGACAACAGGGAGGATAAGATAGGTGGGAAGTGAAAATGAGGTAGAGACTGAGGAAGAGAGAAGGCTGGAATGCACTGCACAAGGCAGAGAAATCCTGGCCAAACTTGTAGGAAGTTTTCTTCTTGTTTCAATCTCCCTACCTTGGCTGCTTCTGCCAAGGTCCAGCTCTGGCTGACTTGTTCCCTCTCTTTCTCTCTTCTTGGTGGGGTGTTCACCTACATGGGTCCAGAAAAGCAGTCTCTGGTTTGGCTTCTTCAGCTGAAATCCAGGCTTCTCATTCCTGATAAAGGCTTTGCAACTCTGAGTATGTTTGTGGGTGTGAGTAGGGAGTACTACCTCATCTCTGCTTGGTTTGCACTCTCTAGAGCTCCCAATATACCAGAGTTTGGGCTTTGTACCCAAAAATGTGTCTCTCGTGTAGTGAAAGTGAAGTGCAAGAGTATCAAATACACTGAGGATTAGACTTGTTACCCTGGGGATTTATTTGGCAATGAATCATTTCTTTACTGCTGTGTTTAAGGTTGAATCTTGATTGAGGCTGTGCCCCACTTGCCATTCTTGTGGCAAGCTCCTGGAAGTAAAAATGGCAAGGCAAATCTGGCACAAACTGAATTCTTTCAGCTTCATTTAGCCCTGTAAGTCAGGGATCTTTCATACAGTTCATAACATGCTAAAGTGGCTTTTCTATTCAACCTGGTAAATTTTGGGGGTACAGAAAGGAATCTGTTGCAGAAATGTTCAGCCACTCTTTCTCTGTAGTAACTTCAATTGGGATCTTTGCTTCCAGAAACTTCTGTTTTAAAAAGTAAATTGAACTGTGGAAGGTGACTTCAGTGAAGATAGACCTACAGCTTTCATGCTTCAGACCTCAAGTGTCACCAGTAGTTAAAATTATCTCAGCTTTATCATCCATTTTGCCAAAAATTGGGGTAAGTTAGGCTGGGAAGAAGTCTGGTTTTCTTTGTCTGGATTTCTGCCAATTTTTGATGGGAGCATCCAAGAATCTCCATCGCAGCACTGGGAAAAGTGGAGTTTCTGACTCCTGGCTGAATACCTTATTATTGGGCCATTCTCTATTGGAGTAATGCATTGGATAGATTTATTGGGGAGCAGTGTAGGTGTGTGAGAAAAGTGGTCAGGGTGACAATGATTAGGAAGCAAACCAGGAAAATAAATTTATTATAATAATTAAAAGTGAAGGTGTCTGAGATGAGCCTGAGGTGTAAGTAGATAATGCAGGAAAAAGAGAATGCCCAGAAGTCAAGGTTTTGAAGTGGAAAGGTAGATTATATAAGCAGGAAGTATGTTAACAATAAACTGTTAGATTTCCTTGGACTGGAACGTTTCTGTGGCTGTTTTACAAGGTAAAATTAAATTTAAATATATATTAATCTTCTAGTTTTCACCATCATATAAAATACTTCCATAAATAAAAGTCAAGTAATTCCTTTTTTTCAAGCTTATTTTTAGCATTTGATCATCAAATAGATCTTCTTCCCTGGGTCCAAAGGCCAGGTCTGGACTCCCAAGGTGCAGATTCCCACTTGTGGGCAGCCTGGACTGCTCAAAGGACTCCCCTGGCAGAGAGCAGTGACTGTGATGCAGCTGCAGCCAGTAAAACTGAGCATGGACATGTCTGAAATGTGGCTGCAAGTGCTTTGTTTGGCTTCTTTGGTTTTCCCTGCCCCTCTGCAGGAAGAGAACATCCGTGAGAGCCCACGGTCTCCAGGAACACCGTGCTGAAAACAATTCTAGGCAGTGGTTGCTGGGCAATCAGCCACCAAGTAAACTGAGATCCCTTGGCTTCCCCTTACTTACCTTGATTAATGATTTAGCTGGTCATAAAATACAGTGTTATTTATAGTTTGGATAGAATGCTTAATGTTTTTCAGGGGAAATGAAATTGTGTCTCATCTATAAAAGCCTTCCTTCTAGTTCAAATAGGCTGAAGTTGATATTATAAATACAATTTATCTAGGATGTTTTAATAGCAAAACCCAAAAAATAGCATTTGCTATGACAAACAGAACAAAAAGTGACATAATTTTTGGTTCTTTCAGTTGACACTTCATGAATTTATTTTTTTTTTAAAGAAATAAGTTACCTTCTTATCAATTATTTGTTTCCAGTGATAGTGAGGTCTGATCCAGCTCTGGTCAGCATTCCTAGGCAGCTCTCCATGTGCTTACAAGGATTGGCTCTGAGAGTTAAAACACCACCCAAAAAAGCCAAACTATCAGGTTATAGGAAATACTTCTCAAAATTCTTTTATTCTTTGGTTTAGTCACATAGGATCTAAATGTAATATTTTTCATAGCAAAAGATGGAGCAGTTTCACAATGAGCAGAAACATTCTCTCAAAATGAGTATCAATAAATATGCCATTTGAACAAATTCCATTTGAACAGCCAAAACTCTCTTTACCAAGTTCTATAAATATACTGAGAGATAGAAGAATGGCAACATGAGACACAAATTGCCTTCAAAGTGTCCATGTAAATTTTCCCACAAAAATATGAAAGTGACATTCATTCACAATGTCAGAAGAATATTATTTTTATGCTTTGGCTCTACAGGCTTAACACATGCACTAACTTCTTTATGATTTGTTCTGTCTTAGGGCTATTTTCAGTGTAATCTTTTTATGGGGCTATATTACATATAAAAACAGAGTTTTCTTGACATAAAGCATATGTTCATAGGGCCATAAAAATGCTCCTTCTTTTGGGTGCCCAGGACCATTAATAATGTCTAAATGATTAATAGAGAAAAAAATTTATTTCTAAGTTAGGGAAATGGACTGAAAGTTACCTCTTGAAAAAAAAATTTATTCTTTCTTGTCAGAGCCCAAGAACAAAGTTTAGTTAGCACTCAGCTCAGCTGTGGATGCATCTGTACCATTGCAATGCTGCACCTACACAGATTGGTGTGTATTTATGTGTCTGTGTATCTTTAGAGTACAAAGATTGGCTACTCTAAATCATTCAATTTTAGGTCTCTTGCAGCTTCCTTAAAAATGTGAGACATTTTTCCCTTTTAAGACAAAGTCTTTCCTGTGAAATAATTGCAACAAAAGTGGATGATAGGGTGAAGAAAAAGAAGAAAATGAGAAATAACAGAAATCAAGTAGGCAATGATTTCCTTATATTCCTTAATTTTTTTTCACAGTTAAGTGGTATTTTCTCACTAATAAGTTAAAAATCCTTAGTGATTGATTTGTTCCACCCTATACAGAGAGCAGATATTTATTGAACATGATAAAAACCAGTGTTTAATTGCCTGACAGCTTTCAGACAAGTAGTACTAGTGCTGATTTTGAAGGTCAGTGAAGGGCAATTCCTTTTTGTCACAGATGAAGTTCTGCCTTTGACTTTCCTTTGTAAAGCACTGAGGACCTGAAGAAATACACATTTTAATATTATATAGTGGCCCCATAATTTCATATAAGCAGTTTTTCATTTGACATTTGGCATCAAAAAAAATCTATTAATAGCCTAGGCATCAGATTCTTCTCATGGTTGAAAGTTTTCACTTTCTCCATTATTAGCCAAAGCAGCTGGCCAGGATTGTTCCAGCTAAGAGGGAAAGTCAGTAATGAAGTCAGGAGTTTCTCAGTAATCTTGTTTAATTGATTACAAAATTATGTGGTATCTTCTTTAATTCTGCTTTTCAGAGGAAAAAAAAAAAAAAGGAATAAGAAGAAGCTGTGCCTTATTTGTAAATACACTGGCCTTGGTTTGCATCAAAGGAACACCTGAATTCTTTGCTCTTTACCTCCTGGGGCAGCACATCAAGAGCTCTCATATATCTACATGCTTACACTGTAAAGGGGAGTGTTATTTAATGACCATTTAATGAATACTTTATTCCATGAAGTTGATCTAACAAACAGACAACAAAGCCTCTGTGAGCCAGGTGGAATTAAGGGCTGTGTGCTCACCTCCAGGAAACTGCAGAGAGGTAAAATTCCCCCTTCTTTCGCTCTGGAGTGAAAACTGAAGCTGCAGGACTGTTCCATGCTGTCCCAGAGATTCCCACGTGCTGTTTCCTAGAAGGAGCCACGCACCTCTTGCTGTCAGGAGGGGCCACCCCTCCGTCTGCTCCCTGCCCAGGGATTCACAGCCTCAGGTTTTCCTCAGCCCTTGCCACAAGCACATGAGGCTCTCAGTGTGAGCCCTCTGGCACGGGAAGAGTTTGGCCACTTCCACTGGCATCCTGCTCTGAAGGTGCTGCCCAGACTGGGCAGCAGGACCAGGAGCCTCCTCTGCTCCCTCCTGCCCAGGGCTTGGGAGAGATGGCCACTCCCGAAAGCCTCCAGCAACTTCTCCTGATTTCCTTTGTCTTAAACCATTTGTAACATGTCAGATAAGTAACAGAAATTTGAGCAAAAAGGGTTCAATGTGTATTTATTTGTCGTAGAGTTTGGTGTAGTGAGAGTTATATGTATTTTCAAATAGTTGGAATTTTATTTTTACAATAACAGTTTATAAACAAAGAGAAAGCATACCATAAATTAAACTCATACCATAAATTAAACTCCTACATACTAAAATTGTCTGCTTGCACAGCTTTCATCTGGTTTAAGTCTCCTCAAAAATGTCTTGAAATTCAGCAAGTAAAACGATATTATTTAACAATAATTAAATCATAACAAGGAAAATAATTTTAAATAATACCATTTGTGTTCACAGTCTTAGAGAAATGATGTCTCAAACCGATTTCTTGCACAGAAAACATTCTATTCACCTTGTAGTGTCAAAAAACAATGAAAGCAATGATCTGATTTGATACACAAGCCATAAAATAACCCATAGCCATGTTCATCAAATTTCTTATTAATTGTTTTAATTATGTCCATCTTTGTTTTTCTCATGTGTTATACTTGAAAAAAAGGCAAATTAAACAAACCCTTACCTCCAGCATAAATTGGATTATTGTTTTTTTCTGCTGTTAAATATGAGAAATTAATAACTTCCTCCTCCCATTAAGGTGACTTTCAAGTAATTGCTTGGCAGAAATTTATGAGGGTGAAGGCCACAAGCTGACTTTGTGTCATACAGATTAGATGCTTCCTGGGAAAAGAGAGAAATATAATCTTGATGTTTTATAAAAACCCATTTTTAATGCATGTACATGAAAAATATTAAATTGGATATAATAATACTAAAGTCATTTTGATTAGCAACAGAGTATTATCATTTCTGTTGTTCAGTATTTTGTTTTAGAGGGACAAATTAGGTGTTTGTGTCTACTTTTAATGAAGCAGATCTCTTAATTTCATTATTCTTTGTGTAATTTCCAAATCCTTCTTGTTTTGTCTGTCTTGTTAGAAGAAATGAAAAAATAACTTCATGAAGTAACCTACCTGTGTGGTAGACTTCAGTTTTATTCAGTTTACTTGCTTTGGTTATTTGTGGAGTGGAATAATTCTGTTTTCTCTGTTCAAATTTCTGTGCAAGATCTTTCAATATAATCCTAAGAGGCTTCTTGACTTTAAAAGAAAACAAATTGATGGAAGGTTGGTCCAGAACACTTGGGTTGTCAGTTCAGCTTCCTAATAAAGCTTCAGGAGTAAAGGGTACATGAAGGCAGCATTACAAAATAATGTTAATGTGGATGAGGGTGGAGTGAAGGATAGTTTAGGAATTTCTATTTCATTTTTCAAAGTGTAAATTCAGCATTCAGGCTAAGATATTTTGTCCTGTAGATGGAGGGTTTGTCTTCCTGCCTCTTGTTTAGGCAATAAAGACTGACAGTCTATCCCTGAAAGAGACAAAAGAAGGAAAACCTGAGAATTCCTTTTCTTCTTAACATTTTCAAGATATCTTTTTTTAGCAGAAAATGTGTTTTCATGATTCAGTATCATTTTTTTAATGTCATTACATATGAGAATATACAAATATCATTTTGATGGTGGAGGCCCAGCTAAGGAGCCCATGGGACTGTGCCAGTGCATAGAGGACAAGGCTTGGAACCAAAGGTCATTGTTTGTTTATTGCAAAAAGAAGAACAAGTTTCTCTCCAAAGCTTCTGTCTTTTTCTGAGCATTTGCAGAGAAATGACTTCCTAGTACATTTGTGCTCAACAGTCTTCTTCCCAACCACCTCCCCCTCTTAAAATAAATATTGTCTTATTTATTAAGTTCATTAGTGAGAACAGATGAATTTGCAATCCAACTATTAAAATATATTTAAATGCCTTACAAATGCTTATCTGAGCTAGGTCAAAGCCATGAGTGCTGATTTCAGCTTTTTTTATTATTATTGCTGCTTATTTTCCCTCTTTTGCCTCTTCATGGTAGTTCCCTCTTCTTACCTGAAAGCCCAGTACCTCCAGATATTTTTCTGCTTTCAGGTGTTCTGTGAAGGTAGATTTTCTTGGAGAAAGAAGACTCTTTGCACTGTCAGACTTCATATTTCCTGTCACATCCTGTAGATACCTATGGAGATGTCAAAATAATCCTTGAGGTCCCAACATGGCACTGACAATGCCAAGCACAACTTCTCATCTTGTAGATCTCCTTGAGTTTAGTCAGTGGCTTTCTTCTGAAATCAGTGACCATTTTCATGAGGGGCCTAAAATTTAGGAACTATTCAGTGTCAGTGTCTATTTTTAAATGAATGTTCCAGACTAAAAATGATAGAACTGTAAACGAGCAGGAATTGTAGCCACCACTGAGGAAGTCACTGACCTTGGAAATGCAAATTAAGATGAATGTCTGATTTGAAAATTACTGTATAATTGTTTGCTGATAATAGAAATACACAACTCTTGCAGCATAATTACTGTGCTTTTCTTTTTTCCTTTCATTTCTCCTGACTTGTGCATAAGTGTAGCTCGGGAGTGAGGTGCTTGATCAAAATATAATATGGACTAGTTTAAAAGAATGAAATCTGTAGTATTTTTTAACATTTGGGAGGGTTTTTTGGCTAGCTAAGCAACAACTGATTGCCTTCATAATGTGTTGTCCATAAGTTGGACTTATCTGGGGTCTTTGTAAGTTCTGCCATCCTCAACACACTGGAGCAAAAGGAAAGATAATGACCCAAGATAAACATGTGAAAACTTCTCAGAGTGGAAGCTCCAGCATTTGGCAGTGCATGCCCTACTTAGCAATGTCTCCCTGTGTGTGTGATAAGATTGTTTTAGGCTCTTCATGACTCACAACTCACTTTTTCAAAGCTTGAGATATTTATGTTGTACCAAGAGCGAGGAAAAGTCCTACATAATTAGTTCTGTTTACTTGATTAATAATTTTATTCATATACTAAGTGAAAAGTTCTGTTTACTTCAATAATTTTACCTGTACACTAAATGAAATATTTTCCCTCAGATGACATAGCTAGAGCAAGATACTTCCTTTTTCATGTCCAGTTCGTTTAGCTTCTATTAAAAAAATGTTCTTTTTCCAGCAGTCACTCTGACTCTTCCTTTTTTCAGTTCCTAACAAGAAAGCACTGCATAATACTGGTGTCTATACCCTGACTAGCAAAACTGATTTTAGTAGGTTGGAGTTTCTTACCTGGACTCAACTATTTAATGAGAGTTGTGCCAAGGCTTATAAGGAAGTTCAGGTCTGGAATGCAAAGCAGGAAGATGGGGGATGGACTGGATTTCTAATGCTTAGTTGGAAGGTTAACTTTTTAACCTGATACTCTGTATATTACCTGGCTGTTGTTTTTAAAGTGGCAGATTTTTGGCAAATCCATGGTGTTTCTCAGGCCACAGCATGTTATTGTAACAGAGAAGGAATCATCCTCTCAGAAGTAGGAACCTCTAATAAATGAAATAAACAAGCTACTTGCTTCACTTAAACTGGGTTAGATTCCAAAATAAGGCTCTCAATAACTATGTGGTGCCCCTGAAAATATTCTTCTGTACTGTTTGTGTTATACTGGAGTTGAAATATTCCTGAACAGAGTCCAGTCCTTTCAGCCAAGGTGTTCTCCTGTAATACCTTTGGGTGCAAGCTGTATTTTCCCAGAGTAATTCATCTAGCTTGGAATAATAAATGGCTTCACAGAACTTACAGAGCTACCTTTAAAAGTATAAAGTTTAGGTCCTGGCCTTCCCCAGGCAGGTTGTAGGATTGCAAAGAGAATACAAATGTGTGCTGTGATTCTGAATTTGTCTGAGTTGAACTAAACAAACACATGAGGTTACCCAGACCTTTAGAATCTTAGATTGGCTTAAAAAGTAGGAAGTGGCTGCCTCATCCAAAATGTATTGTGCACTATAATTGCACTGTGGTTAGCTCACATTAAGTTTCAATTAGACAAGAATGTGAAAGGACCATTTAATTAGTCAATAAATATCTGTGGCTGGAAGTTGACAACCTGGAAAGTTGTCTGCTGTGGCGGCTGCTCTCCCACACAAGTCCTGTCAGGCAGGATGTGTCATTAGATGTTGTGCAAGAGCTCACCTCAGACTGGAACACTTCAGAGTAAATGGCTTTAACTTGGAGTCTTGTCCTCTTCTTAATGATATGGTGGCAAGAACAGTGGAATTTTTTAAAGAAAAAATAAAATTATAGAAGTCTTAAGTAACAAGCAGCCTGTGTCATCTGTGTCATATTATGTAACATATCAAACTGTCATTTTCCCCTACACATGATGTGAGATATGCTTAAGATTTAATCACCCAAAGTTGTTAAGTAGAAATTAATTAAAAGTGTGTAATGATGTGTTTCTTAGACATAATTGGTGTGATTAAAAATCCAACTTTAATAACACAACAGCATCAAGAAGCTTTTTGTTCATTTTCCGTTTTTCTTTTAATTAAAAATACTGGGTTTTGAGAGGACATTGAATTAGCTTAGATAATTATATTTTCCTTCTTAAAAAATGCTAGTGCCCACCTATTTACCATCCTGAGTGTACAAAATTACAGCCTTATGGAATAAAGTTAGAAAACACACAACCCCTTCAGAAGCGAGGATTTTAATAATAGATCTTGGCTCTTAAATCTGTGCTTCCTCAGTTCATGAGTAGTGGGAACTCCCTTAGGTAAAATTTTATAAAATAAGCATTGACTGTAACTGTCTTTTCCTTTTTTGGTTTCCATTTGGTGAAGAGCTGCTGTGGTATCTGTTTAAAGACACATGCTGTAACAGTGGTGTTTAATGCTGAAATGTATTGTCATTGTGCTTTGTGACTTCCCAGTGATGGCTTATGGCCATGGATTTGCTTTTTGGGTTTTTTACTGGAGTGGAGGTGCCCACTAAAGGTGTTGTACCTTTAGTAAAGGCACTTTTGGGGTGCTGATCTCTCTCTAGCAGGGATTTTCTGCCTGTGTTCCCATATTTTTGGGTGAGCCATGAGGAGATGGACCTTGTGTGTTGCAAGGCAGGTTGGAGAGGTGCTGGTGGTGCTCAGGAGAACCTGGCTGCTCTGGGGGTAGGAGCACTCAGCTCCAAGGGCTGGAAAATGTTCACCTGGTTAGAGCTGCCTGGAGTGCTCGGAGTCAGCAGCAAGCAGCACTGCAGGGAGTCTCTGACATCTCTGACATCATCTCTGACATCTCTGACATCTCTGACATCATCTCTGACAGCTCTGACATCATCTCTGACATCATCTCTGACATCATCTCTGACATCTCTGACATCAGCTCTGACAGCTCTGACATCATCTCTGACATCATCTCTGACATCTGACATCATCTCTGACAGCTCTGATTTCTTCTCTGACATCTCTGACGTCTCTGACATCAGCTCTGACATC
>VZRX01004811.1:357-30677 GCA_013398075.1 Notiomystis cincta
GGGGACAGGAAGGGGATAAACTAAAAAAAAAAAAAAGTATTAATTTATTGGAGGGGGAAAAAATAATAAAAAAAAAGATATAAAGCAGATTTCCCCCAACCCCAAAATAATAAAAAGAAATAAACTTTAACAAATATATATTTAAAAGATTTAAAAATATTAGCAATTATATATAAAGCAGTTTAAAAGAAATCAAGAGAAAACTGGATTTTAGCTTGAGAAAAACTATTAGATTATACTAAGCTGTGTGTCTTGTGGCAAACTCATTCTAAGAGTAGCACAATATTTACCTTTTCTCTGGGTGGAAGGTACGTGCGAGCGGTTCTGGTCGGGTTTTCCGTTGGGATTCAGTGTCGCGTCTTTCTTTTTCCACCGTTACCAACTCAAAGGATGTGCCTTGTTTTATGGAGGTTTCGTTAATTCTTACACTGGAGGTGTTTCATTTCTTTCCGAGCGTCTTCAGGGTTTGGTTTCGTTTCTTTTTACGGCCTGTGTTGTCGGTGTCCGTCTGGGTGTGCGTGGGTGTGCGTGGTGTGCACGCGGGGTGCGTGTGCTCGCGTGTGTCCGGCGGGATGCGCCGCTGTAAATTCCTGTACAAACTGGAGTTGGAGTCTGGTTCAGTCGCTTGAGTCCTGATGAATGCATTTTTTGCTTGTGGTTTCCAAACAAAAGTGTTGCTGTTCCTTTCTTTTCTCGAGACGTAGAGTGGTCTCTCCCTCTTTCCCTCTCCCCTCCCTGCCCTCTCTCCCCCGTCTCTCCCGTTGTGGTCGCTGATCCAGATGTGTTTGGCACAACTTTGAAATTTCTTTTGAAAAAAAAAACAAAAAACCAATAAAATACACAAAAAAAAAAAGACTTTAAAAATAATTTAAAAAATAAATAAATCAACCCGCCTGAAAATATCTGTTGAAAAGAAAAAAAAAGTATGTATCTAAAAAAAAAAATCCATAAAGTTCTACATGATGGATATATACATATATATATTTTTTATGATTAAGTTATGGACTCTGTATCGTATCCCATCTGTCCAGCTCTGCATCTTGGTGCTGCTCCCTGCTCTTCTGTGCTTAGATTTCACCTCTACTCGTCTTTATTCTTCCTATTCTGAATTGTAGATGGCTCGTGGTGCTGTGAAGACGTTTGCTCCTATACCAAGTCTGGCAACAAATATTTAAACAAAAATAAAAAAAATAAAACCCCTGCTGGGCTGCCACCACTGTTTGTGTCCCCAGGGCCTCCCGAGTCCTCGTGTCGTGCCGGGTGTTTGTGCTGCATGGTCTGAGGGCACCCCTGGGTGCCTCTGTGGGTGCTGGGGCCTGGCTGGGACCTGCCCCAGTGAGGTGCCTGGGCCCCACATCCCAATTTTCACCCCACGAGGCCAGTGCTGGCTGCTGACTCCCTGCAATAACTCACACCGGGCAGGAACAACTCTTTCTGCTTTTATTGTCAATGAAGAAATAATCAAATCTATATTACAATCTTAAAAACAGTAGAAAATGTGAGTAAAAATGCAACGGAGGCTTTTTGTCTTTAATGTGGAGACCATTATTACAGGGTGGTGAACAATGGGCTTGTGGAACTCGATTTGAGAACTAGCTGTGGCATAAAAATCGTACCTGGCTACTCAAGGAAACACCTCCTCCCGGCTGGATCGGCCCGGCACCTTGGCAGTACAGATAAATACTAGACAGGAAGGGGTCAGGTGCCCCCCCAGGGCACAGCCTAAAGCTCAGTCCAGCCACGGACAGGGCCCAGCCTCCTGCTGTCACTGCCGGCCACTGCGGATCCGTCCGGGCCCGGCGCTGGCCAAGGGCTGCGCTCGCTTGGCCCCGGGCCACGAGGCCCAGTGTCACCCCAGCCCCAGCCTGGGGATGTCCCCAGCTGGGGGGACACAGGCAGAGGCGGCCACTGGCATTGGAACGGCTTCCTCTTTTCCAATCATCTGGGGCAGGTCTGAGGGAACACCTGGAGTGTCTGTGGGGCAGAGCTGTCCGGAGAGCCGCCAGCCGGGGTCCCGGGGGAGCCGGCCGAGGGGCAGCAGCAGCAGGCAGTGGTTGGTGCAGGAGGAGCTGCAGCAGTCGGTTCAGTGGTGTGGTCACCCACAGGACGATGGAGGGGAGACTTTTTGGTCTTTCAGTGTGCAGGACTCGTGTGACGCTCTCGTTAGCACGTCCAGACCTGCAGGCAGACAGCGGCACCGCGGGCAGTGACTCCTGAGCAGCCTGTGGAGCTTCCCTCTGGGCTGCCAGCATCCACAGCACTGTCAACAGGGAAACCTCCCACCCCGGGAGAACCATCCCCTTCTTTAATAGAATCCCAGAATCATTAAGGTTGGAAAAGACCTCCAAGATCATCAAATCCAACCTGTGACTGATTTCCACCTTGTTACCCAGCCTAGAGCACTGAGTACCACGTCCAGTCATTTCCTGGACAGCTCCAGGGATGAGGACTCCACCACCTCCTTGGACAGTCCCTTCCTTAGCAAGCCTTTCCATGAAGAAATTCTTCCTGATGTCCAACCTGAACCTCCCCTGACCCAGACTGAGGTTATGTCCTCTTGTTCTGTCACCTGTTCCCTGGGAGCAGAGCTCAACCCTCACCTGGCTCCACCCTCCTGCCACTTTGAAGATGGCTCCTAACTAATTTAATACCCTAATTCCAGCACTGGATGAGCCCCAACCACGCAGGAGAAGCCTGAGGAAAACCCACCTTTACAGTGCTGTCCACGGCGCCGGAGAAGAGGCGGCCGCGGGACACGGCGAGGGCGGTGACGCTGCCCTGGTGGCGCAGCAGCGTCTGGGTGCAGATCATGTTGTCCATGCTCCACACCTGCGGGGACACGGGGACGTGAGCTGGGCACAGCTGGGGGAGCAGGAGCCAGGCGGAGCCAGGGGAGCAGGAGCTGAGCAGAGCTGGGCAGAGCCAGGGGAGCAGGAGCTGAGCAGAGCCAGGGGAGCAGGAGCCAGGCACACCCGGGGGAGCAGGAGCTGAGCACAGCTGGGGGAGCAGGAGCCGAGCAGAGCCGGAGCCCCGGCAGGGACAGGGGTGCCGCGTGTCACAGGTCACACAGGTGACACACGGAGGCCCAGTGACACCCAGGGCTGGGATGGGGCTCCTGCTCGCCCTCCCCTGGAGGCCCCCGGGCCGTCCCGCCCGGCCCCGCGCGTACCCTGAGCGAGCGGTCGTAGGACGCGCTGAAGACTTTGGTTTGATCGGGCGTGGAGATGACGGCGAGGGCGTAGACTGTCCCCACGTGCCCGGTCAGCGTGCGGACCTGCTCCTTCGTCTCGATATCCCACACCTGCGGACAGAGCCGGCCTTGGGGGCTGCACCGCTCTCAGAGGCGTTTCCACCTCCACTGAGGGACGGGCAGAGCCGGGTGCCCATCCCCTCGGGGTGCCCATCCCCTCGGGGTGCCCATCCCCTCCAAGTGTCCATCCCTGCCAGGTGCCCATCCCCTCCAGGTGTCCATCCCCTCCAGGTGTCCATCCCTGCCAGGTGCCCATCCCCTCCGGGTGCCCATCCCCTCCAAGTGTCCATCCCTGCCAGGTGCCCATCCCCTCCGGGTGCCCATCCCCTCCGGGTGCCCATCCCCTCCGGGTGCCCCCAGCCCCGCTCCCAGCCCGTGCCGGCCGAGCCGTACGTGGATGAGGTTCTCGTAGGTGCCACACACGATGTGGTGGTTGGTCACGGCGATGGAGTACACGCTGCCTCCCGACGTCTGCAGCACGTGCACACACTCCAGGTTCCGGATGTCCCAGATCTGAGAGAGACAGAGCAAAGGAAGGATGAGACCCTTCCCCAGAGGAGAGATCCCTTGTGGCCATTCTACCATGCACATGCTGGCTCCATGTGTGCCCAGATCACACCTTTAGGGACAAATCTATCCAGCTGGGAATGTTCAGCACTGAAGAGCAAATCCCTGCTATGTTATTTAGCTGCCCAACTTTGAATATCCAGGCTGGAAATGTGGAGACTTCACACCCTTTGTGTGTGACTGCACACACGTGTGCACACACAGCCCAGTCCTTGACAGCACTAAAACCCAATGCAGACAAATTAAAAGGGATGGGATTCATTAACACTGAGAAGGGCAACTTCCAATTTTCCTGTGTCCCCCAGATGCTGAGAGGTGAACTATTCATCAAAATCTGAGCCAGCACAGAGGAGGGAGGGCACTGGGAACCCTCACTCGGATTTATGGTAACTCTGCAGCCAGACAGTGACCTTCCCCTGTTATCAGCAGGAGTGTCAGTGCAGATAAGGCTGCGGCAGCCGCGAGGCGCCACGGCTGAGGCCCCAGTTTATCCCAGTGAGCCTCCCCGGAGCTCCCCAGGCCCAGCCTGCAGAGATGGAATCAGCACAGGAAAATCCCACGTGTCAGCAGTGCTCCCACATCCCAGCAGCTGCCTGTGGTGCTGCCGCCCCAGGGCAGAGCAGGGAGGCACAGGGAGAGGAGGCTCAGGGTGTCACCAGTGCCAGGGTCCCACCTTGATGGTCTGGTAAGATCCACTGTAGAGATAGTTCTGGGAAGCCACCAGCGCTCGCACCCAGTGGTTGAGACCTGTCAGCTCCTTCTTCAGCTTGAGCTCAGTACCCACAATATCCCACACCTGTGGAAAGCAGGGACACACCACACACATGGAGAGGAATCTCAGTGGGGCTGGGCAGGACATGGACAGCAGTGCCCACCCCTGCCCACCCTCCCTGCCCAATCTCCCTCCTCTGGGGATCCTTGTCCCAGCTCTCCTGCCTGATGGGAATTGCCTGATCCCACTGACTTGCTGATAAAACCCAGTAACTGCTGAGTAAGCACATTCCCTGAGGGAGCCAGCCTGGAGCCTGCATTATTGCTGGCAGAGACCCTTCCCTCGCAGAGCCACAGGCTGCAAAACCTAAACCACAGCTGCAGCAAGGAACTGCCCTGCACTTCCACTCCCACAAAGCTCCTCTCCCACCCCTGGCACGCAGGAATCAGCAGATCTCACTCCCCCCACTCCAAGCCTGCCCAGCTCATTCATTGGCAGAAGTGGCCAGGGATGACAAACCCCAAGAGCCCCAAATTCTCCTTGTGCTGTGTGGTTGCTCCAGCCCCGAGCCCTCTCCAGAGCTGAACCACTCCAGGC
Source organism: Notiomystis cincta (assembly GCA_013398075.1). Classification (NCBI taxonomy): domain Eukaryota; kingdom Metazoa; phylum Chordata; class Aves; order Passeriformes; family Notiomystidae; genus Notiomystis; species Notiomystis cincta. The sequence continues at coordinate 5,484 of VZRX01004811.1, forward strand.
CCCAGATAAAGAAAAGAGCACAGTCCTCTTACAGATGGACGGGCCCATAAGCTGTCTCAGCAGGAGCTGGAAGCAGAACCATGGGAATCCAGCCAAGGCTTTAAAGGGCAGCCTGAAAAGCTGTTCCCTGATTTCTGCATGTTTTAGGTAGGGAATGCAGACTCAAGATCCTTTGGAAGCGATTTCAAAACAGGCAGCCTGAATCTCCAGCCAGTTCTGGAGCCCAGACACAGTTCCCAATGGTCTGGGCAGGTCTGTTGGGGGTCTGAGGACACACACACTCAGAACTGCCAGGATACTGCAGCTGCAGCCTCAGGTTTATAGAGTTGGAAGAAATACAGTGTTTTTGCAGCCAGAGAACAGCTTTCCCTTGAGCACAGAGCATGGACTAAACCTCTGCAGTGCTGGCTGCTCTGGGGCTCGGGAGAGCTTAGCTTAGCTACAAGGTCACCTACAGGTCAAAATGCCACTTCCTTCCTCTTTGGCCACTTCTGCCTGAGAGTTTGTACTCCTGGTCCCCAGCCAGCCCCAGAGGAGCCTCTGAGCTGTACCTTGATGGCTTTGAGGGAGCCACTGAAGAGCATGTTGTGCGAGGAGACCAAAGTGCAAACAGGATTGTCGTGTGCTCGGATCGTGTTCACCTTCTGCAGGTTTTGAATATCCCAGACCTGCAAAGAAGAACCATAGAATGGTTTAGGTGGGAAAAGCCCTCTAAGATCAAGTCCAGCACTGTCAAACCCACCAAAGCAGAGCACCCATGAGGGGCTGGGCAGACCCCTTGTGCTGAGGCCCCTCTTCTGCCTCTGGGAATGACACACAGGCAGGACAGGTCGCTTGTCTGAGCCACTGTCCTGGCTGATCAAGATCAACCAATCCACCCCAGCTCAGAGCCTCCAGCTCCAACCTCCTGCTCCCAGGCAGGAGCTGGGAGGGGTAAATCCAGCCCACAGGAACCCCCAGGCCCAGCCCAGGAGTGCAGGCAGTGGATCCAGCACTCAAGGGCTATCAGTCCCCCCACACCACGGCAGAGGAGGGACTCAGCCCCTGCTGCAGAGCAGGCTGTGGGTGCCCTGTACTTACAATGATGGTGCAATCAGCAGAGCCACTGTACAGCTTGTTCCTGCAATGACACCAGGACACAAACAGGGGTCACCGAGGGACAGTGCCACGTGCAGGGACCCAGCTCGTCCCCGGGCACTGGGGGGAACAGGAGATGCAGCCCCACGGCCCTGCTGGGCCAAGGCTGCCCACACCACCCCAGAGCAGGCTCAGTTCCTGTGGGAGGCCAGGCTGGACTGGCCCTTGGAGCAAGGAGCCAAGCCACTGGTGACTAGAGGGGCACAGGGGACACGTGGGAGACCAGAGAGACCCACTCTTGTCCATTTTTCCAGAGCAAAGAGGCAAGATGTGCCTCTCACACATAACTTGGCACATGCAGGACAGAGGATGGGAATTGTGAGGGCATGCTCAGGAGCCCCAGGGCTGTCCCCCCTCTTCCCAGGGGCAGGTGTCCCTCCCCACTCACCCCTGGATGCAGAGAGCCAGCACAATTCCATCATGACCCTCCAGGGTCTTTTGGCACTTGTATGTGGTACAGGTATCCCACACCTAACAGGAAACACAAGGCAGCAGCTGGAGCCCGGGCAGGATGTCAGCACCCAGAGGAGGAAGCAGGCTGGCTGTCACCTGGGCACTGCCTGCCCAGCCCCAGGCCTGGGAGGCTTGGCTAGGAAAGGGAGTGGACTGCAGAGGGTCAGGCTGAAGCCATGAGACACAGGCCAGCAGCAGGAATCAGCTGTTGCAGCCCTGCCTCCCTCAGCCCAGGCCAACACAACACACTGAGACAAAGGAGCAGCTCTCAGGCTCCTGCTTTAGCACTTCCCACCCCATCCCAGGGCTCCAAGGGCACAGCACTGCTTCCTCTGCCACTGCAAAGGCTCTCCCCCTGAGCACACACTGCTCTCCCAAGATGGGAATGTGGTGCCCAGAGCAGCCAGGACAGGGGAGAATTCTGCTTTCCCTCCCTAATGTACAGCAATATCCATTTTCTTCCATATGGCTCTAAACCCAAGGAAACTAAACCAAAACTCTGCTCCTGGCAGGGTTAATTGTGGCAGCCCATGGGGGTCCCCAGCCTGGCCAGCAGCCACCAGCAGCCACCACGGTGACACTGGGGAGGGCTGCTGAAGCTGCACCAGGGCACTGCTGTCAGTTTGAGTTACTGAAAACAGGACAAAGAAAAACAAACATGCCATAAAATAGGGAAAGGACACATTGGATCAGGGACAAATGTTTTCTTCTAAGATGACTTTCTATAACAAAGGACCATAAAATCGGAAGCTGAAATAGTCCTGAATACCCTGAACGCCACATAAAGCAAAAGCAGCAGCTGCAGGAATGAGATTCTAATCAGGGCTTTGCAAAGATCTCTGTTTGTCTCTCAATTTCACTATCACATAATGTTTCCTTGCAGAGAATTTTGTCCAACTATAATCACAAAGAATCGTTTGATTCTTTGGAGGAAACTTTAGGAAGCAACACCCCCCATTCCAGAAATGATCTCAGTTTCTGCTCCATGTGCAAATGCAGAAGGTGCACGGAAGAGGGAAGCTCTTACCTTAATGGTTTTGTCTGAGGAGCCACTGAAGAGCAAGTCTCCTATGGAGTACACACACAAACACCACACGGGGCCCTGGTGGCCCACAAATGTCCCCTTGCACTTGAAGATCTGCTGAGGATCATAGGCTGCAGAAAGGAGAGCCAGGTGAGGGAGGGAGAGCAGTGCTGCTGCTCTGCACACCTGTGACAGCCCAGGAGAGCTCCCTGGGCACCCCCCACAGCCAGCCCGAGGCAATGGGGACCACGGGGATACTCACATCCGAGGATGCCCATGTTGAGCCGAGCATTGATGTGGGAGAGCTCATCCTGAAAAACACAACAGCTGTGTCAGCTGTGCAGCCATCCAGGCCAGCCTGCTCTGGGCAGGGCTTTAGGTCTGTCCCCTCCACTGCTACAATCCCTCCTACCTTCTTGACTCCCAGAGGGCCCCTCCTGGGACTCATTCTCTGACCAGAGGTCTGTCCTCTGTGACTCTCTGACTGCCGTATCCCTCTGTCACTTCCTCCAGAGACCACGGGGCTCTGAGAGCACCTCAGACCTGCACTAAACTCTTCAGTATTCAGACAGGCCCAGGAATGCCTTTCAGAATATACTGTCCTCACTCTGCAATTCCCCCAACTGCTTGGATCTGCTTATCTCCCTGCTTTCTGCAGGCAGCGAGGAGGGCACAATGCACCTGTAAAAGGCCCAGGCTTTGGATCAGAAGGCTCTCCCTAAAGCCTCCCCCCACTGCAGGAGAAGCCTATCCAGGAGCAGAGCCAGGCAATTCCATCCCAGGGCCCCTCCTCACGTTCAGCATGGAGGCGTCCCTGCGGAATTCCATCAGGTCCTCGCTCAGCTTGCTCTGGTTCTCGTCCAGCACATCTGCGAGAGAGGGACAGGCCCACAGTCACTGCAGAGCCACTGAGGGCACCCAGGGAACAGGCAGAGGGCACCACTGCCACCTGACCCTGGAACACAGTGCTGCCATCAGCAGGGAAAGCAGCTGTAATGCACCACGAAGAGCTGCCCTGTCCCCACAGCTCTGACCACAGACCCGCCTGCTGCAGACTCACCGAACTTCAGCTCCAGGTTCTTCTCCAGCTGGTCGATCTTCTCGGAGAGTTTCCCCAGCATGGAGCGCAGGAAGGCGATCTCCTGGTCCTTCTGGGCCATTGCCACCTGCATCTCGTGGAAGCGATCGTCCGTCTGCTGCAGGAACTCCTTCAGACCCTCGAACTTGCACGTCTCCAGGTGGGTCTCGTAGGTGTCCTGGTTTCCTATGAACGTGCACCTGAAGGGAAGGCAGATGCTGGCTGGAGCAGGGCTCACGTGGAGATTCCTTGCTCAGCTGGCTCCTCAGTGGAGCTCCAAGGCCTGTGTGGGTCCCCAGCTGTCCTGCTCCTCCTACCAGCAGCAGGGATACTGTGGGTCATGATCCTTCAAAGGATGGACTTGATCCTCTCGGAGGTCCTTTACAATTTTAATGATTCCATGATCCTGCTGGACAGGCAACTGCAGCACAAGAGAGGCCAAGCAGCTCCCATTCTTCCAGCCAGGGCACTGGCCCCAAACTGGACTGTCTGTCTGGGCAGTTGCAAGGAAAAGCAGGAGACAGAGTGTGGTGTCAGTTTGCTGTGCTCACCAGGAACCATCAAAACCAGTGGAAAAAACTGCAGCTGACCTCAGCAGATGCTGATTTGGGCCTGCAGCATGGCAGAGTCAGGGCTGCTCTGCCAGGACTTGCCTTGCTCTGCCTCTGCCAAGACATGGCTTAGGATCATGGAATCATAGAATTGCTGAGGTTGGAAAAGCCCTCTAAGACCACTGAGTCCACTCTCTCCCCCAAGGCCACCACTAACCCAGGTCCCCAAGTGCCACATCTACATGGCCTTTAAATCCATCAGGGATGGGGACTCCAGCACTGCCCTGTGCCAGTGCTGAAGAACTTTCTGTGAACCCTCTTCCTGCAATAGTAAACCAGGGGCTGCCCTGGGGCTCGGGTGTCAGGGAACCCTCTGAGGCAGATCAGCACCTCCCTTGCCCTGGGACAAAGATTGCTTGGCAAGACACTGCCACAGTGCTCAAGTTACTCTGGTACTCATCCCCCTCTTCATGCCCTGACTGTCCTCCAGCTGTTCTGCCTGGGCACTCAGCCCCCTCCTCGCTGGGCACCGTGACCTGCCTGTTCCCACCCAGAGGCTCCAGGGCTGCCTCCTGCAATCCCTGGAACCCCGAGCTCAGCCTCAGGCCAATGCACAGCACTGGGGAGAGCTGCTCAGAGGCCTCGGGGCCACCCCAAGGCTGCAGCAGCCGAAAAGCAGCTCAGTAATGAGCTCAGTGCAGCTTCCCTACACAAAACCATCAACTCCTTACCCATATTTGGAGTGGGGACACTTGATGTGCTCACACTCCTTCAGGTGAGCCTCCAGGTTCATTTTGAGGAGGGGAGGGCAGCTGGGGTTGTTGGGGCAGCGCACGGGCCTGTAATCACAGCTGCTCTCATGATCCCTGCCCACGGAGAGAAGCAAAGGCAGGGAAAATCAGCAACAAGCAAAAATTAATGGGAGCAACACAGATCGTCAGGAGAGGAGAAAACCAGGTCTGTGAGGCTGTCAGGTGATCCAAAACCTCCTGCTCTGAGACTGCAATTCCAGCTTTAAATTCTCATTTGGCCAGAAAATTGAGAGTAATAATAGGCCATATTTTCACAGGGCACATCTACTTCTGCAGCTGATGGGCTGAGCCTTCAGGCAGCCATCAACAACAGGCAATGCACAGGGAAAACAGGGAATGCATTTAAGATGGGGAGGGAGATAGATTTCAAATTCATATGATATAACTAAGATAATTCCTCTTACAGGAAGAATCCCAAATTCTCTACTTGACCACGGCCACAGAGCTCCATCTGTGAGGTGGCTGCTCTCACAACGCATCTCCTGTCCCAGTGCTGGCTCCCAGGGAGCAGAAAACATCATCCTTCCCCTGACACCAGCCCATCTGCCTCCATCTGAGCTGTCCCCTGAAGCCACCCTGCCCATCCCCGTGGCACAGCCCAACACAGCGGCGCTGGCAGGAGCTGCAGGGCCCCAGAGCCGCAGGGCAGCGCAGGCAGGCCGGGCTGGCACAGCCCCTTCCCTGCAGGCTGGAACAGGCACTCACTTCCTGGCACTCAGCTTGATGGTGAAGGGGCAGCCGCGGGGGTCCACCTCGAAGGCGGTGGGCTTGCTGCTGGCCGCGGCCCGGCAGCCGTACTTGCAGTGGATGAAGAGCTCCCCGATCTGCTCGGCCACCGCGATGTTGTTCACCACCACCGTCAGCTTGGCGTTGTCCACCGGGCACTTCTCTGCCAGGGGGGAAGGGTGGCACGGTCAGGGAGGGCTGAGACAGAGCCCCTGAGGGCAAGCTGTGCTCCTCTGCCTGCCCTGCCAGGTGAGTGGCCTGGCACGAGGCAGGAGCATTCACCCAAGGTCTGTAGACCATTGCCTTTGGTTTGCCTTGGCGCTTGGAAAAGTTACAGTTTATGTTAATCTATAGCGACTGGAGGCAGCTGCCAGTGAAAGAAGCCCCCAGCGGTTCAGACTGTGCTGGCTGAAGTGTGAGTGTTCACAGGCAGTGAGCACAAATCACCAGATGCCCCAGCCACAACCTGCTCCCTCACCCAGGCCTGGGCTCAGCTCCTGCTGCCAGCAACCACTGAATCCCAGAATCCTTTAGGTTGGAAAAGACCTCCACGATCATCGAGTCCAAGCCTTGGACCAATCACCACCTCATCAACTCAGCACTGCCACATCAGTTGTTTATTGAACACTCCAGGGATGGGGATTGCAATTGCAAAGCCTTTTGCTACAGATCTGTGGGTTGGGATTGATACGGCAGAGCACGATGAGGGGATTAACATGCAAAGCAGAGGGACCTCTTGCATATGGAACACAAAAACCCTAAGGCAGAAAGAGCTGCTGCTTTGCAGGACTCCCCAGGGAGCCTCCACAGGGCCTGGTGATGCCAATGGCTCAGCGTTGTGCTGAACAACAGCTTGCCAAGAGGGCACATGCTTGTGCCAAAAAAAGTCTGTCTTTGCAGCCAAAGTCCAACCCAAGCAGGAGCTGGTTAGCCCAGGCCAGCAGCCAGGGGCTTGGGCTCTCCCAGGGTTCTGGAAGAGCTGGCTGAGCTAAAGCAGCTCAGTGGGGCTCAGGCAGGGGCCAGAGCCCTGGCACTGAGGGGATGGGGGAGGAGGGGTTGATGCCAAATGTGGCCCCTGGTTCTCTATCCACACAGCCACAGAAAGCCTTCAGTTTGAAATCAGTGGGTCAACTCTGGGCGAGACTGTATTATCCTGGGATTATCCACTGCATATTCCAGGATCTGAGAACATCCTGTGTCCAGGAGCAGGGCCCAGCCCTCTCTGCAGTGCCCATGCTCCAGAGTGTACCACTGGCCCCAGCCCCTCACTGCTGCAGTGGCACACCTGACTGACAGCTTGTTTTAAGCCCTTTGGACATTCTTCTGCAGGTTTCTCTTTAAGTGAAAGCAAATAAACCAGAAAATAACAGTGTTTTGGCTGCATCACACAAGAAGAGTTCTGTACTCACCAGATGTTAAGGCACATCTCCTGCAAAACGTGTGCTGTGGAGACAGAGAGGAACAGCAGCGTCAGCGTAAAACGAGAGCGGGCAAATTATTCCCTGTGGCTACCAAAGGGAAAGGTGGGAGATACCAAAGCCTGTGGCTCAGGGCCCTCAGCAGCTGTCCTGCTGCAGGCCACAGGGCAAACCCCAGCTGCTTGCTCAGGGTGCAGCACAGGTCCTGCTCCCGAGAGCACTGAACAGAGTTTGGAGCTCTGATGCTCTCCCTGATGTTCAGGATCAGGCCATGATCGTGGTGCAAGCCAAAGCCAGGCCCATGTTCTGCCACACTCTGATATTCACAGGATCACAGAATCCTGCAATGGGTTGGGTTGGAAGGGACCTTAGAGATCACCAAGTTCCAATTCCCTGCCATGGGCAGGGACATCTTCCACCAGACCAGGGCTCAGAGCTCCATCCAGCCTGGTCTTGAACACATCCAAGTCCTTCCCATCCTCCACATCTGCACAGGGTTTCTCTACTTCACCCTCCACTTCAGCCCACGTCACCCCTCTCATTCCCCTGAGAAGCCCTCGAGGGAAGGGGCAAGGGGAAGCCTGGTCTCTCCCTGTCCTTGCCCAGTCATCCCATCACATCCACCCTCTGGAGCCCTTCTAAGGCAGCAGAAGCTGCCCTGTCCTGCTGTCAGGCAGATGGAACAGCTGGTTTGTAAGCCCATTAAATGCTCTGTAAATTTGAGCACTTAAAATAGCTCCCCTCTCCGTGCTGACAGTTTAACTTGACAAAGCAGCAAACACAATCTAACACACTAAGGAACATGAAGGCAGCAGCATTTCACTGCTCCTGATCCTGCCCCGTGCATTCCCTGGAGCCTCCTCAGCCACATTCCCCTGCCACAGAGCCAGCTCTTGGCAGGGCTGTGAGTCCCTCTCTGGAGCTGTTATCTGCTGCCCTGCTCCCATGGCCTTTTCCTGCCCGGCACAGCTGCACTGAGCTCCCTCCAGAGCTGCCAGAGCAGGACTGCAGATGAAGCCAGGCTGCTTCCTGCACTGGGGTTTTTTCCACATTAACCAGTAAATCTCAGTGTCTCTGTGCAGAGCTGCTTACTGGAATGCTGCAGCCAGCTTCCAGCACTTCTGGGGAATAGCACCCTCACTGCAATAAACAATCCTAAGCTCTGCTGCTGCTTGCTACAGCCCCATCCTGGTGATCAGAAGCACATCAGAAGCATTAGAGCCATCTCAAAGCCATCTTTCTTCACAAGTAGCACAGAAGCAGGAATAATATACAGCTTCTATTAAATCCCAGTGAAATGGAGTCCAGAAGAATATTCATAATACCCTGTGCCTTTCATTTGAGGCTCTCAAATCCCTTTGCAAGCATTAACTAAATGAAGCTTCAAGCCATTCTTGTTTTATAAGCAACACTTCCTTCACAACTGAAGCACAGCCATTCCTGGGGTGCCCAGGAGCTCCTGCAGAGCCCTTCAGGAGGAATTTTCAACCTCATGGAAGCCACAGCAAGGAGACTGAACACGGCCAGGACAGGGTGGCTGACAGTACAGCTCTCCTGGGAAAAGCCACCCCAATTTTAAGCAAGCCCTAGTTCTACTTGGCAGTCCCCAGGGAGTGGGGACAGCCCAGGCTTGGCCCTGGCTCACAGGGGATATCTGGGAGAGGCCTGCCTTACCCCACAGGTTGTGATGACCGGATCCTTAAACACGCTGCAGCACAGCTGGCAGCACAGCTTCACGGACGGCTGCTCTGCAAACACCAGGGGCTCCTGCAGGGCACAAAAGGGACACAGGCAGCGTGCATGAGTCCAAAGCAAGAGCCTGCAGCTCTGCAGAAGGAATAACACAACCCCTCAGTGCTGAGCCTCGGGGAGCCTGCGGCACGCTCAGGATTTCATTGTCACAACGTAAAATTCTGTCTGGATCTGCTGAGTTCCAGTAGGGGAAGAATGAACTTGGGAATGGCTGGAGACCCTCAGCTCATCACAAACTGGGGGCCAGCAGCATCTGGCAGGATCAGAACCTCACAGCAAACAGCACAGACCAACTTCTTTGCCAATGATTCAGGTCACCAGAACTGCATGAGCTGCACTGGCTGGGACTTTGTTCTTGGTTGGCCTGAACGTAGAGTTGTCAAAATTGTACAAAGCCTGAGCCTAAAAGCAATTTTAAAGCAGCCTGCACTCTTGTGCTTTTGGAACATCCTGAAGGAAGGGCTCCTTCATTCCTTAGGAAGCACAAACCACTGTTTCTGCTGCAATGGGCCCATCTCTCCAGCTTTGTTTACCAACTAGGACTGCTAGCACAGGGCTCCAAGCACATCCTCCCAGAGCACCACAGCTCTCCAGGGCTCCAAGCACGTTCTCCCGGAGCACCACAGCTCTCCATGTTCACATTTCAGAGCATTCCCAATCAATCTCTGCAGTTTGCTCTGTCCTTTCATCCTGTGCTGCTCTCAGAAATGCAAACACAGCCCCCTGGGTCCCTAAATATGAAACACACTCTTATCCCAGATCAGTGGCAGAACACTGCCTGACTTTTTATTCATCCAGTTTGGGGTTGGTTACTGGGTCACAAGCTAAGCTCAGTTTAAAAGTATCCTCCCCCAACATGCAGACAATTTCTTGCAGCCTCCCAGGGCTTACAATCAAGTCAGTGGGGTGCCATGCAGCCCAGAATGGGGATGTGGCTCTAAATCCATGGGGAATTGTATTTCTCTTGCTGCCTGGAGCCACACCACCAGCCTGAGCCTTGCAACTCGCCCTGCTCTGCTGCAGGGCCAGGGAATCACACAGGACTTTGCAAAGACTTACAGTTTTTCTGGGAAGCAGAAAAGCCTCACCATTGTCCTCACTTTCCAGGCAGGGAAACGGTACATAAGGAAGCAAAGTCAGTGGTGGAAACAAAGTTAAAAGCAGGAATCTGAGCCAGGCACGGCACCAGATCAGCCCCTGAGAGCTCTGTGTACTCACAACAGTCCACTAAATTACTCTTTTTTGACACTGAGCTTCCTAATCCTGCTCCTTCAGACAATCCCAAATACCTACTGGCTCCTCCTCTTCCTCATGGAGTGAGAACGTGGAGCGCAAGGACATGTTGGACTCGGAGTGCAAGGAGCGGACGGAGATAGCGGAGTCGGAGCGGCGCGGGGTGCTGATCGGAGGCTGCGGACACAGAGCAGCTCTGGTCAGTGCAAGCAATTCCCCAACTCCAGGCAAAGCCTTCAAGCTCGGGGTTCCCCTCCACAACACTCAGCTGCTCCACTGCCAGCTGCACTGAGTGGCCCTGCTGCTGTGTGCCCAGAGACAGGAATGCCCGGGTTTAACCCCCTAAGGCAGGCTGACATCGAAATTCCAAGCATGTCGCTTTCTCCAAGGTGCGTTCCCTCCACACTTACCTGCAAAGCAACGGTCTGCAAGAATAATCCGTCATGGAAAGCTCCTTAAATCTCCCCCAGAGACTGCTCCAGCTCCTGCAATGTCTCTAATCTCTGCAGCAGCACTTGTTGTTGCACTCACTATCTAACTTCTGCCAAATTTCTTTGCGTAAGTGTGGAGACTTCCTTCTATTGAATTCTCTGCGAGCCCGGCTCTGCCGCTTCCTGCTCGGGAGGGGACAGCGGAGCGGACACCGCGTGCACCAATCCAGAGAAATCCCTCTGCCTTCAGCAGCCCTGGGATTGGCTTTCAGGGAATGCTGCTGCTGGAATATTAACCAGCAGCACGTCTCCCAGGGTGGAATATCAACCATCAGCACGTAGCCAAGGTGCCGTTTGGTGCCAAAGCACAACTGGAGCCTGCAGACCGTGGGGACACTGGATCTGGGGATTCAGTGCGACTGGGAGTGCAGCCACTGCAGGGTTACTCTGGCAGAGGTGCTGCTGGTGGACTGGGAAAGGTGCAGAGAGGAGGAATAAAGGCCTTCAATGAGCAGAATGGATGCTTTGACAAAGAAATGGGAGAATGAAGCCAGAAGCTTCAGACCCTTCAGACAAGGGATGATGGATGGGCATCTGCACGTGTCCCACCTCTGCAAGGCTTGGCTGTGGCCCATGTCAGTGTCCAGCTCTGAGGAGTGTTGGCTGGAAGGAGCTCTGGAGATCCCTGGCTGCCCACTGCAGAGGGACTCTCCCTGGCCCTGGCCCAGGCCTGGCACTGCCCAGCAGGGATCAAGGACAGACCACACTGCTGAGCTCCCATCCTGCTCCCTCGTGTTCCATCTGAGCCTCGTGAGCTACATGCTGTGTGCCTGCCCTGGGTGAAGGTGGGTGACATCAGCCCCAAACACAGACAAAGGCAATGCAGGAGGGCAATGGGGCTGGCAGGAAATTCAGCACTGAAAGCTGCAAGATGAGGTTCAGAGGTTGCTGCCTTCCCCAGAGACAGAGTGCTGCAGTCCAAGTGCAGAAGAGGAGCAGACCAGGATCCTGCTGGTTCCTCACACTGCTCTGCTGCTTCATTTTTATGATCCTGGGCTCTGAGGAACTCAGAAATGCTGCATCTGCTTAGAAGCCAAAGCATAAATGTCTTTCCCTTAAAGACAGCATATTTATTGACTAAATACGTAAACCTTAAGGAGGAATGGTTATAATGAGGTAAATCAATTTTATGTGTATCCTTTCATTGTATTATTTTTTCCACTAGTAGCAGAAATTATTAAAATAACCAGAATGACTGTGCATGGTTCCCACTCTGCAGGTGATGGGGGTGAGGGCAGCTAAGGCAGGCTCTGCAGGGAGGCAGGTTTGTCAGCAGCAACATCCAGGGAGGATCCCCAAAGGAGAGGGGGGATCCAGCATTCCAGCAGTTCCAGGAGGCAGGGGTGTGAGACACAGAAGGTTTGTGTAAGACTGTGGGCTCAGCTCCCTGTGTCCTGGTTTGGATAATGCTGCTGTTAAAGGCACAGGAGAGAAGGGGGTGTGCTGGCAATTCCAGACCCTCTGGGCATCTGCAGCCTTGGTTTTGCCAAGCAAACAAGGATAAAACTCAGGAGACCTTATTTCTCCACTAAACATCAGGCACACCTTCAAACAGCCCAGGGATGGAGCACTCAAACACCTGATGGAAGACGGAGAGGTTTTTGCTGGTAATTCAATCCAGCCTCTGGCTCAGAGGTGAAGCTCCCTGTAAACAACAGATGTTGGGCAGCCAGGCAGCCTCCATCCATAGTATCCAACTGTTCCAATATTCAGCTGCAATCTTTAGAATCTGCAGTTCCCATCACCTCAGCCACAGGAGCAGCCTCCAGGTGAAGGCTCCAGCACAGCCCTGGTACCAGCTCCATGTAGGCACAGCAAGGTGGGGACCTTGTGTTCAGCAAGGACAACAGCAGCCACTCAGTAATCCCTGCCCTGCACACAGAACACACTGCTCTGCTTTTGTTTCATTAACAGCAGCTTTAGAAGGAAACAAAAAGGGATGGTGGAGGTCACAGAAGGGCTCTGACTTGTCTCCAACTGTCTCTCTGATGGCTGAGAAGCCCTTGGCAGCCTCTGGAGGAGGGAGGGAAAACTCAGTGATGAGGAAGGGAAATCCCAGATTATTTCTTGACAAAGCAAATGAAGCTTCCTAAGAGGGTTAGTGAGCCTGTCTGGAGCAGCAGGCAGAGCAGGACCGGGGCGGTTCTGGTTTGTCAACACCTCATGCTGCTTCCTGAACCACTCATTAATCTTCTCACTGTTTTTGCTAAAGAATATTTAACACTCCAGGGAAAGTGGGCTGAGACTGTCCAAGAGGACTGAAGCTGGCTTCCAGCAGAGATCTCCCCCATTCTTGGCTGCACACACCAGTTCGTGCCAGTGAGGTTTTCAAAGGAGTCAGGGACTTTCTTCATCAGACCTGGCTAAATGAAATATCCACAGCATCCCCTCCTCTGGAAAAATCCTCCCCTCTGCCCTGTGAGAAGTGCCCAGCTGGTGAAAAGGGCACTGTGAGCCCAGCACTCAGCCCACAGGGGCCGTGCTGACAGCCAGGGGTGGCCTGAACACTGGCCCAGCTCGTGGGGTCAGTGGTGGGCTGGAGAGCTGCACTTGCCAAGGACACCAGGCAAATTTTCAAAGGACTTGTTAGTAAAAAGACCAACAACAAACAAAACCCCCACAGGCTCACATAAAACACAGCAAGAGCTCTGAGCAACAGAAGGAACTTTATAGGATGCTGACAATAAAATTCTTTGCAATCTGGTGTCAAATTTATTTTAAGAAGTGCTGCAGCTCCATACTGTTGCTGACCCCAGTCTCTGCCAGTGCCTAACTCCAGCAGCAATGATCCATTTCTGCCTGGCTTGGAAACTGGGTCTTGTAACCTGACTAAGTCTACGAGTACTTAATTTGAAGTCTGCTACTAACATGCTTAGATCTAAACAGAGAATGTGGTTGTGAGATGTGGCTGGAGCACCAGGGACAGGAGAAGGTCCAGCCTTGGAGCTGTCCATCCTCTCATCAAGGTTTGCTTTGCTGTTGCTGTTCTTGATTTAATTGATTTAGCTAATTTGATTTCTCTCCAAGCAGCTAACCCTGGAGCCTGTTCAATCATTAAATTCCCCAAAAAGAACTTACTCAGAGTGAGTGAGAAATCTGGATACAAAACTGGGAACTGCTTTTCCAAGATATTGGGAGACATGGGAATGGCTTGTGTGGGAAGCCCAGAGAGCCTGTAGTGTTCAACATCCCACTCTGCAGGTTCCAAACCCGCTGCCTGTGGTCAGAGGCCCCATCTGGAGGTGGGAATACGAATGGATTCTATGGCCATAACTGCAGAGCCAGCTGGGATCCATCCAACACGGAGAGTGCCTGGCCCCAGTCACAGCCCAGACATCCCTGGCAGGGGCTGTTTCCTCCCGAGCTCCCTGCTCTCCCAGGAGCCAGGAACAACCTCACAAGGAGCCTCTGGGATTTGTAGTTCCCAGGCTCTGGACTCACATAACTATTTCAAGCAGTGTGAAAAGCAGCACCAGCAGCTCCAGCCTAAAGCCCCAGGGCAGAAGGAGCTGCTTCCCCACGGCACCAACCAGGATTGCTGGGGCTGGTCCTGCCTCTGGGGCACAGAGAAGGCAAGGGAGTCCAGAGGAGCCCCAGACACTTCTCATGTCACTTCTAGTCAGCCAAGCCAGTCAGGAGGGTCCTGGCAACACCTACCATGCCATCATCCTCGTCCCGTGGGGAGTAGGTGAGGGTGCTGGAGGAGGACGGGGTCCGACGGTGCTGCTTGAAAGTATTGGTCCCGTCAGCTTTAGGGGGAGTCAGAAAAGGAAAAACAAGCATTCAGGCTCCTCAGAAACATTCCCAAGCTATGGGTCAGCCTCTGTAGCTGTAAGTGCTCCTTAGGAAAGGAAAAGACTGAATGTATCAGCACAGGTAGAACAACCCTGATCCCTGAGAGCGTGCCCAGAAAAGAGAACAGATAATATTCTATCAGGCCCAGAGGTTAAAAATACTATTAAGAGGTAACTTTATACTCCCACATATCTCAGTCACCAATAAAAATTGCCTGGATCCAAGGAGGTCTGGATATCCTTGAGGCACAGGGAAGGCATGCTAAATTAAATATGAGATATTTGTATAGAGATCATGTTACTGACTCGTATAAAAGTCTGAATGTAAATATTCAGGAGTCCCAACCCATTCAGAGTCCAGGACAAAGGTAATCCAAACATTTTTCTTGGGCAGATGTTCCTTTCCTTATCTACATCAGTGTCAAGTCTTTTTGTCTCTATTAAAGGAAGGCTTTTGTATTCCAAAATGAAACCAGGCCTCTTCCTACATTCACCCCACGTGCCAAGGCTCAGGCTCCCCTCACCTGCTGAGCTTTGAGGAACAAGGCACAGGAATTCTAAATGAGCTGGGACATTTGCATCCCCTCCAGTCTGAGCTAAAAATGGCCACGGGGTTTTACCAAAGCTCCAGAGTGACTCACAGTGAGGCACAGAGTGAAGATGGAAATTTTCAGCATTGGTGGTGATGACTGTCACAGGGATCAATAAGATTTGGTGCTGAGCTCAGTATCAAACCCTCTTGCACTACTCTGTTTCCAGCAAGGGCTTCCCAGTACTGCTCAGTCTGCCTGGGGGGAGAAAATTCCTGTGCCTGCTCATTTCCATCGTGTTAGGACACTTGGGCTGCATAACACCAAGCCCAGCCCCTCAGCACCTGGTTAATGACCACAGGGATTCCCCCAACAGCTCTATGATCTGTAAAACAACAACAACAACCACCCTGGCATCACACAGTGCTTTGGGGGGATACTGTACACATGAAATACTCACCCTTTGTGATGGTGGTCACAGCAGAGAAGGCCGGTCCAAAAGTTGTTTCCATTCTTGTCTGAAATATTGAAAAAAATCACGTCAGGGCATTTAAATCCTGCAGACTTTGCCTGAGCTGGTGAAATACTGCATCCCAGCATTTATCTGTGAATAGTCAGACTTTAAGTGGCAAGACAACACCCCATTTCAAAAGAAAGGATGAGAGCACGGGCAGCAGCCCTGTGCCCTGGCTGTGGCACCAGCAGTGGCCTTACCCCGTTAGTGTTTTCAGAAGTAGTGATGTTTGTTGTGCCACTGGAGAAACGATTGTAGCGAGCGTTCTTGTTTGAGCTCATAATCTAGGCCAGCATCTGTTAGTCATGGGAAGCTTGCTCTGTGGAGGAAGGAGGACACAAAGGGAGTTAGGCTGGTTGTGGGTCTTCTCCTGGGCTCAGAGAACACTCTCCTGCAGCACAAAGCCCAAGGGTTCACCTAAACTCACATCAACCTGGATTTTCAGAAGCAAGAGGTGAGCACAAAGTCAGATTCCTTCGAATCATTCCTGGGTGAGTGTTCAGCATTTTTTAAATATATTATTATCTTTTAACAAGAACCTCATTTCTCTCCCTCCACCATTTCATTAGGCTCAAGTCTGCAAAGTCAAGAATTCCACAACAATAATCTGCAGAAACACATGGAGTTTGCTTTCTTTAACCACTGCTGAAAGCTGATACTGCTTCAGGGCACAATTACGCTGCTGTCCCAGCAAATCTGACAAGATGCTCTCAGTCTCCTCCAGAGCCAGGACACCCTCAGGAAGGAGCTGCAGCTCCTCTGCCATCACACAGAGGTGCTCCCAGCTCAGGCAGGAGTTCCCTCAGAGAGGACAGGGCTCAGCCAGGCACCAGGGAGGTGAAGTGTCTCAGGTGTTCTAGCAGTTGGTTTTCATCTTATCTAAATCTCCAAGCTCTTTGTAAAAACACCACTGTGATTTCTCCACTTTACAGGAAGGGAAACTGAGGCTCAGAGAGAGACAGGATCCCACCATGCAGCTGTGACCTGGGATTTGTCCAGGGGATTCCCACTCCCCTGGAGAGCCCTGGCACATCCTGCATTTTAAACACTGCAAAGGTGACACTGGAGCTGTCCTCGGCCAGGGCTCTGCCCAGGACCTGACACAGCACTTCCTGGTGCTCCCTGCAGCTCTGGATCCAACAGCTGTCAGGCAGCCAGGAACAGCAGCAGCAGAATCCTGAGCAGGGAACTGCTGCTCAGGTCTAAACTCTCAGAAACAGCTATGATCAAAAATCATAAAGAAACAAAGTTCCAAAAAAACCCAACCAAACAGAAACCCCCAAACCAAACCCAAAACCATCTGAAAACCAGGGATCTGGATAATGTTTTCCACACACATGACAGCACTGTCCTGGCTGCTTGCAAATGCCAGATCCCTGAGGAGATGCTGAGCACAGAGTCTGGAGCTGTCTCAAAAGCAGCAGGAATGAGGCAGAGTTGTGCTGCTGCACCAGGGAGACCTGCAGAGTTTAAAGCTGGGTTCCAGCAAGCCAGAAGTGTGGCTTAGGCCATTGGACCCTTTTATTCCTGGACGTGTTCCTGAGGGCACAGAGAGCACCCAGAGGGTGGGAGGTGGAAGGGGGCACACAAAGGGTTTGGGTCACTGGCCCCAGGAGATCTGAACCCCCCCACTGAGCCCCTCTCCCTCTGGCAGCCTTGGATGAGCCGCTGGAGCTCTCGGCTTCCTCCCGGCAAAAACTCCCCCCTGCTGCACAAGCCTGAGGATTCCCCTCTTCAGCTACAAAGCCTGAAGATGAGAGGCCTCCAGCTGGGGTCTCCAGATGATGCAGTGCTCATAAATTAAGCAAAGCAAGTACTGCACGAGTGATGGCGCAAACTGCTGCATTTCCTGGGATTTCCCGTCTCCAGGCTGCATTATCTCATGTCCAAAACATGTGTATCCCTAAAATTCCCCTCTCCACAGCTTCCCTACATCTACCACTACAGCTGGGCTCACCACCCTCCTCTGGAAAAGGGATTCAGCACTCTGCTCCTCCCATTATTGGGTGGAAATAGAGAAATATTCCACTTCCCAGGGATATGAATCCACGATCCTTTTTTCAGAGAGCCTCAGCAGCACCCACCCACACACCCTTCACCCTGCAGTTCTCAAAGGCAGGAGCAGGGATGTGCTCCCACTTCATCAGCCATGTCAGTTAAGGTTAAGGGAACCCTGCAGATCAAAGATGCCTCCTGGGGTTTAGGGGAAACAGTCATTCCCAGATGGAAAGAGAGGAAACCCACCCTGATGGAGGATTGTGGGCTGTCTGGAGACTCAGGCAGAGCTGCGTTCCCTCTCACTTTCAGGGTATGTATCACCTTCAGATGTAACAGATGGAGATTCAAGCAATGGGAAACACTCGGAGACAGGGAAAACAAAAATGGGGATAACTGACAGCGTGAGGAGTCGTGTGGTATCATTAAATGCTGGGTCAGACGTGCCACAAACACTGACTGCAGCCACTCCAGCCACTGCAATGACCCTGCAACCCCTGCCTGGAACCTCCAACACATCCAAAGGGAGGGAGGGGATGTGGAATAGAGGGATTTTCACTCAGTGTTGATAAGCACGACCTGTGCCTGCAGCTTGGCTGAGCGAGGTACCTGCAGCAGCAGCAGGGAGCCTGCTCGTGTCTGCTCCGAGCAGAGACCAGAGGAATGTGAGCAGTGAAAAATGTGGAGCACAGTATCAGCCAGGCTGCACAACAGCAGCTGCCACAGCAACAGCCCAAACCTCTGCACCCACCTCAGACAGCAGCATCTCAGCAGAGCAGACACCTCTCCAGAGCATTGTCTGACGAGCTCCTCACACCTTCCTTTCCTTCTGAGAACATTTTCCAACTGATAGCAAAGAATTTAAAAGGAGGCAGAAAAGAGCTGATGTCGTCAACATTAATACCAGCTTCCTACAGCACTTGTAAAAATCTCTGCCAGATCTCTGCACCTTTGCTTGGCTTGTGAACCCTGCCAGCTACACTGTCCTGTGCTCCCAGGCCTGGAGGATGTGTCCCTCTTGGGTGGCTGGTGTTGGGAACCCAGCCTGTGATCCAGATTCTCCTTGCCTGGACTTAAATTTCTTTTATTTTTTAACATGCAGCATCAATGCTTTTTACAGCAAACAAAGAGAGGGGGAAATCTACCCTGGAAAAAGGAAGCTGAGGGGACCTGATATTCAGTAAATCCCACAGCTGATCATAACCAGATGTGAGGGGGGGCAGGGCTAGATTTCAGCATTTGCACATCACAGGGATCAACGCAAGGCTTTTGAGACTCAGTGAGAAGAAAAGCCCTAAAATCCTACTGTAGTAATCCAGGCAAGGAAAAACCCAAGCACCAGCAGCTGCAAAGGCAGCTGCAGGGGGAAGCAGTGCTCTTTTCCCCCACTGCTGAGGGGAGATCCAAGAGGATCAGCCACGGATCACCCTGTGATGCACCTCAAAGCTGGGAGGAGAATCAGGACCAGTGGCCTGGCTAATTACAGAGTCCTGGGGGCTGGTGGGACTGGCACAGAACCTGCAGGCTCTGCCCTCCCTCCCCTCAGCCCCAGAGCACACAAACCCCCTTGGCTATTCCCAGTACTCCACTGAAGACCCCGACAACCAACACCCAGACTTTGAGGGGGACACGGCACAAGGGGAAGGAATGGAGTATCCCACTCCTCACAAACATCCCCATCAGGAGCCAGCTCCCAGGGCAGGAACCACAGCGTGGCACTGCTGGGTCTGTGCTCCAGGACAGCCCCAGGCACTGCCCTGGGTCCTGCAGGCAGAGGTGACACAGGGCACAGAGCCACCTTGCCAAGACACCAGCAACAGCCTCCCCCTCACACAACCACCAGTCCGTGGGGCTGGGACCTGTCCCAAACCTGCTGGGTCTTCTTTGCCCCCTCTCTGCCTGCTGAAGCTCTCCCCAGGGGTGTTCACCCCCAAGGAAACTGCTGGGCTGGCCAAATCATCCTGCAGCAGGAGTACCTGCCAGTGGGAAGGGCAGGCACGGGTTATCCTGCCCTGGATATCCTGCCCTGGCTGAACTTCCTTATCTCACAGCGTGGGCACTTATGGCGTAAGACAGGAGCCTCTGTTCCTCTCACAACAAGCAGGGTTGCACCTCCTTCAGAGCACTGGCACATGCCCAGGGAAATACTCCCACAAAAGCTGGCAGCTCTCTGGGACAAGGGCAAGACACACAGGTGCCAAAGGCACAGGGTGTTTGTGGGCTAATTAACTATTCTGTGACCATCAGCACCTCCGGGTGACGAGGACTGCGAGTATCTGGTCTGACCTGTGCAGCACAGGCCTGAGAATGCAGAGCTACCGCAGATCCCTGGGACACCTCTCGTGGCACAGCAGACAAGGAGCACACAGTGCAGCCCAGGGGTCACTCCTCAGCTCAGGGAACACCAGGCCAGGGCTCCCCAAGCCCCACTGCTGAGCCAGCCTGTCCCAGCTCCCAGGTGAAGATGGAATAAAAGCCAGCAGTGAAATCACCACGTCTGCAGGGGACACTCAGCTCCTCCCAGCAGCTGACACCAGCTGGTGGTGGAGAACTTACGAAAAACCTCACAAAACTAAGGAGACAAAGAGATTGTAGACCAGCTAAAATCTAAAAGGCCTGGCCCAGCAGGACATTTCTTACACTCTTTAGATGTCAGTCAGTGCAGGAAGGACATAAAACACGAACAGAAGTTCAGCCTTACTGGCAGGATGTGGCACCTCCACCTGATGAATCTGTGGAAGAGTCTTTTCACTGTTTGTAAGTTTTTCTTGTAAGTCACACCAGCTTTCCTGAGTGTCTTACAGTGAGACCATAATTGTACCGAGCCATCATCAATAAAAATAAAAGGGATATTTTTAATTGCTGCTACTTTTACCAGTGCTTCCACTGACTGCAGGACTGAGAGAGCACATTCAACAGCTGTTTGAGCACTGCCATGTCTTTGAACAAATGGAGTTCAGAAAGGAAAAGCATTTCATATGGTGCTTTTCCTAAAGGATAATGAAGCCTTGGGATAGGAGAATATTTGCAATACTTCAAGTTAAAATCTGAAGCTGTAACTTTCAAATGTTCCCACAGCTGGATCAAAAGTGATTGCTCTGGTGAAATGAAGCACCTCAATTTTCCCAGAAAAATAAAATTAAATTAGAAGTTAGAACAGAGGCCAATACTCAGTGCTGTTCCACGACACAAAAGCTACATTTGAAAGCTTTATTTCCATTTCAGGTAACCTGGAAGGATCCACCTACACCACCATTTTTGTTATGCAGCCTAGGGCTCAACAGTTCTGACCCTGCAACTGAAATTGTCCTGTGTGGGCTCAGCACCTCTTCAGTCACTGCTGGGCAGCAACAGGCACATTCACAGCTCTGCCACACAAGGACCTTAATCAAAAGGTGCTTTAAAAGTTGGCCCTGCCACTGCAGAGCTGCATGCTGTGCCTCTTCCACATCCTCCCTCAAAGAACAGACCATCACATTGTTAAATTGTGGATTTGGTGAAGGGAAAAGAATAAAACCCAGCCAAGTCCCAAAACCAACAATGTCCTCCCCCCACAAGGAGAACATCTCAGTGCTGCTGCAGTTCCTCGGGAGGGAATGGCCAGCTCTGTGCAAGGCAGATCCTCATGAAAGGTACCACACTTCAGAAGCTGAGAAGAGTCATCCACAGCACTCACACCACAACTGCTGCTCCTCAGACTTGAGAACAAGTGGCTGTGGGCTGGCTCAGCTCTGCTGTTGGACTCCCTGCTGCACATCTGGTAAGTAGAGGGGCTTGCAACTCAACTGAAAACCCTTGAAGACAGCAAAGCCCGGATGGAGTTGGACAAATTTGGCCTCTGTTCTCTCGAGGAAGCCAGAGGAATGTTTGTCTCACCTGGATTCTGCTCTCCTGGAGTCCTGCTGGACCCAAAGCAAGCAAAGCTCCTTTCTCCTTAATTCCTCAATTCCTGTGCCATGGCTGAGGCCTTTTCCAACTGCTTTCCCTCATGGCTGGCTGCACTGCATCCTCTGGAAAGCTGTCACCACCCCATCACACTATGGGATTCTTCCAGATTCAAGTCACAGGAAACCTGAGCCCATAGCCATGACTCAAAAAGCACAAAGTATCACTTCCACCCCCTGTTCCCCCCAGCATCCTCCAAAGCTTTGACACCTCATGACACACACTTTTCTCTGCCCTCTGGATGCAACTACAACACTTCAAAGATCCAGCTGAAATGCATCATCTCCTTCAGAAAACAAAATATCCAGCAAATTCCCGTCACCTGCTCTTTTTATGCACAGTTCCCTTGGACTTTGCCACTGAGAACAAGCAGGAGGCACCACGTGGACACCAACACTGATCGACCAAACTACTGATCCTGGGAGAAACAGCACCAAATCCTCGATGCCAGAAGAAATCAGTGGATGTGGACACTTCCACCACGGCAAATCTACTGACAGCTTTGAGCCAGAAGCCCCACTCCGTGTCCCACAACCCCAAAGAGCAGGGATGAAACTCTCCCCCCCAGGGTGACTCAGAATTCCAGGGGAGGCAGCGGGACACCGCCTCTCCTCGCGAAACTTGGCTCCTGTGCTCGCAGCCTAAGGAGTATCGAGGATTTCCCACTGCTGGAACACCAGGAGCAAGCTCAGGACACACTTGCTGGGTCGCTGCAATCCCACGCTCCACGCCCGTGCAAAGGTCGCTCCGAAGGATCACAAAACCAGCGCTACAGAGCTCCAGCTGCTGGACAGGCCACAGGTACCCCCTTCCAAACCGGGGCTGCATTCCAGGTACTCCTGCTCCCCGCTGAGGGGCTGCAACAGCTCCTCCCTGGCTGCCTGGGAGTGCTGCCCACAGCCTGACACGCGGAGCCAGCAGCTGTCCCTGGAGCAGACTCACCCTGGGCCATCCGGCGCGGCGGAGCCCGGCACGGGGGCACCAGCACGGCCAGGTCCTGAGCTGTGCACGGGCTCTCCCCCGGCCAAAGCGCCTCTTCCGCTCCGTGTGCGTGTGCGGCTCGCTCCCGCTGATGTAAACACAAAGGCATGCGGAGCAGTGGGCGATATGTAAATCCAGCTGGAAAATCCCACAGCTCAGCCAATCTCCGCGGCCTCCCAGCTTTGCCCCGGCTGCTCCGGGTTCAGTTTAGTGCAGCAAAAACAACCCTCTCTTAGCACACATGGATTTATTCCCCTGACTGGAGAAGGCTCAGGAGACAGAAAAGTCCTCTGCTTGCTTTTAGAGGAGTTTGAGTTTCTCACCCTCTTTAGCTCCCAAATGATTCAGAATTCTGAGTAACAAACAGCAACACGCTCTTTGCCTGAGAGACAGTCCAGGGATATCCAGTTCACTCAGGACAGCCACAAAAGGGCAGAGTGGGGAGCAGGACTCACCTGAAACAGACACTGATGGAGGAGGAGCTCTCCCAGGAGCAGGCGCTGCCCCACTCCAGCCCCCGGACACAGGAGGGTGACTCTGGTGACATTCCAAGCTCGGGCTGTGCTCCAGGCAGAGCAGGAGCAGCCTAAATGGGTAATCTGGGGTGCTGCTGCCCCAGGCTCCTGGGGGACTTGCTGAGCCCAGAGAAGGGTGACACGTACCCCTGTGGGCAACCAGCTGCCTCCCTCCTTGTCCCAGCTGCTGCTACACCCCCTGATCCAACCCGGGGTGTGCCAGCGTGTGCCTCACCGTGCCCGTGGCAAAGGGGCACAGGCAGGGCAGGGACAGCAAAGGGAACAAACACTGGGAGGGAAGAGTTCCAACAGAACGAACGCGGCCACGTGATCCAAGTTCTGGAATCCAGGAAGGATTTGCTCTCCAGTGCCCTCCTCCTCCTGGCACACCTGGGCTTGGCTGAGATTAAGGCACAGTCACGCTCCAGGCAGTCCCAGTCAGGGCCAGCAGGGCCTGGAAGCTCCCTGGGAACACTCAGGTGACACTCAGCCCTCCAGGTGACTCGAGGTGAGGCTGCAGAGTGCTCAGCACTGCCCAGGAGCAGCCCCAGGTGCAGGGCAGAGCTGGCACCAGCACTGGTGCTCCACAACATTCCAGAGCCTGTGGGGCTCCCTGAGGCTCCAGCAGCACCCTGGGACTGTGGAGGGAAGGAAGGGGAGAGGAAGGGGAAAGGGAAGGGGAAAGGGGAAGGGGAAAGGGAAAGGGGAGGGCTGACTTCAGCCAGAGGACACAAAGCTCCATGTGATGGTCACCCATGGCTTTAGGCCATCAGAGGCTGTGCTGCCATGGAATGAGCTGGTGAGGGCTGGATCAGGGAACCACACCACCCAAAAACTATGGATTGGGTGTTTTTTTTCCTTCCTTGAGCCCAATCAATACAAAACCCCTGTGTGAGTGTTAGCAGTGAAGGCAGCAGCATCCCCTGCCTGGAAACACCACTTTGGCTCAGGTTTCCCACTTCCACTGGGTAAAACATTCCCTCCCTCAGGGCAGGGCCACCTGCACACAAACCAAACCCCAGCAGCCTTCTGGGTGGACTCAGCCTGGCCCTTCCCTGCTCGAGACTGGGGACCCCAGGAGCTGGAGGGGATCCAGCAGACTGCAGGCAGTACCTGCTCCTGCAGCTTCCTGCATGATTTTAGGAGTTTCCCTTGCCAGGGGAGGAGCAGGGTGGACATCAGGAGGAATTTCTCCGTGGAAAGGGTGGTCAGGCACTGGAAGGGGCTGCCCAGGGAGGTCTGGAGTGCCCACTCCTGGAGATGCCCAAGGAAGGCCTGGAGGTGGCACTCAGGGCTCTGGGCTGGGATTGGGCACAGCGGGGACTCAACGGTCTTGGAGGTCCTTTCCAACCTAAACAATCCTGGGATTCTGTGATCTCACACAACTTTCACTCATCAAGGGCTTTCTGGAACCACCCTTGAGCCCCAAACCCTCTCCTGCAAGCCCCACCATCCTCGCTGTGGCTGGAGCTGAAACCACCGACACGCAAACACTGGGGGCCAAAATGCTGCAGCTGTTTGAGAGGAGCCCAGGCTGAAAACACATCGCTGGGGGGAAAACGCACAGGGAGGCAAAATTACAGCGCTGGGGTTGAAACAAAGGCGCAGCAGCGTTGCCAAAGTGGAAAAAACAACCGCTAGGTCACAGTTCTTAACACAGCTCTGCCCTGGCACGGACAGACCTTGTAACAGCCCCGAGAGCACAGAGCCGCTGTCTCTGACCCCGACCGAGCTCAGAAGGAGCTGAGCCCAAGGGAATCCTCCCTGCTGCCCTTCCCAGCAGGATCCAGCCGGAGCAAAGCGTCTGACAGCGGCTGCAGCGGGCGGGACGGAGCCCAGGAGCTCGTGTGGACACAGGACAGCTCAATTCTCAATTCACAATCCACAATTCACAGTTCACAATTCACAGTCCACTGCCCGACCCGGACCTGCCACCGTTCTGGGACGGGCACGGACACCCGCCCCCAGACACCGCACATTTCGCACAGTTTGTACATTTTGTACGTTTTGTACGTTTTGTACATGGGGAAACCGCAGCCCAGGGGAGGAGGGTGCTGGGAGGGCGGCGGAGGAGCAGCAACTCGGCCGAGGAGCGGGGCAGCAAACGACGGAGCAGGCGGAGAACGGCAAAGCCGAGCAGAGCAGCGATGGGCCCGGCGAACGCAGCGGGGACGGCGCAGCGCGGACGAGGCTCGAGCTCCTCCGGGCGCCTCGAGAGACCCGCGGGCCCCTCAGACACGGCGGG
>VZRX01004814.1:0-31636 GCA_013398075.1 Notiomystis cincta
CCCAGTTCAGCCCAGCCCAGCCCTGCTGAGCCCTGCCTGCCTGGCTCCGTCATCTTCCCCGAATTCTATAATTAGTATCAGTGATTATTCCAGCAGGATTCAGAACCCTGCCCATCTGCAGAGTCCAGCCTGCTTTGTTTTCATGTTATTTAAAACAAGAACCGTAACTGCCAATTGTTGTGATGGAAAACCACTCCCTTATGGAGAGAGACAGGCACGATGGAAAGCACTATGTGGGCTCCACCTTTCTGAGCCACTAGGGAGAGTGGGAAAGCAAAAATTCCCCAAACTCTGAGCAAACCCACCCACCTTCCCCAGAGAAGTGAAAATCAGATATGTGGTTACTAAATTAAGGAGCAGAAACTCCTTTTGCAGGGAATACGAGCTGAAAGCCGTCCAACACAGGCTTCCCGAGTCCATCCCACATAGCAGTCCCTGGTTTGTTTGCCTGTGTGTGTGCTGTTGTGTAAGCCATAATTATGCAATCTCACAGTTTAGCACTGAGGACATTCCCAGCCTGTTCCAGCTCAGCAGCAGCAGCTCATGGCCATAACAGAAAAAGAGAGACTTTTTCCACAAATTTATTGACGTGGAATAATGTGACCTCTTGCAGCACGGAAAAGGGCAGTGCAGAGATGAGCTCTGGGAAAAGGGGCCACTGCCAGCCAAAATTACCAGCAGTGGACTTCTAGTTAATGCAAAATTAAGCCAGCCATGGCAGGGACATGTGGAACCTTTAAACTGGTCTGTGATGAGGTTTCTATAAATTGGATGCCCCAACACAGCCAAGTGGGAGCTCTGTGACCTCAGGAGCAGCAGACAAACAGCTACACAGAGACACACTGCTCTGAGAGAAAACATTTCCCAGTGCACTTTATGATGGAAATGGCAGATAAAATCTCTGGACAAAACAGCCCATCCTCAGTGATCACCACAAACTGCTGCATTTGATGACTTTTTTCAGCTGGGTCATTAGTCACCCAAGTAATTTTTCAACAAAACATGGAGATTTCTCAGCAGATTTTTCAGGTGAGACAAAATGAGTCTGATTTTGAAGATTCACAAATAGTTTTAAATAATGGTCAGATGACTGGAATAGCTGTAATCACTCTTTCAAACTATTTTATCTCCAGAGGTATCCAATGGGTTTTGAGGATCCCTTTATGCTAACTCCATTTTAGAGCTGAACAGTCAGGAGGAGTCATTTCCTCCAGTGTATTTTACTGACACCCAAGTGTTGTTCTTCATGTACCAGGAGCACAAATCACATTTAATCCTGGGCTCTTTATGCACTGACATTTATAGAAAGAAAAACGTGTCAGAGGAAGGAAAGTGTCCACAAAACTACTCTGGGCTGAGCGATGCTTTCTCAGCTTATTGCTGACAGGGGCTGTGGTTTCAGCACGTCCCACGGCAGGAAGTGCCAAGTGCAGGTGACAGAGCACAGCCTGTGCTGGGAGCACTGACACTGCTCCAGCCTGGGACTTCCTGCAGGACTGAGAATGCCACAGCTCACTTGGAACAAAGGAGGAAAATGGGCCAGGAGAAACCAGGGGCTGTGCAATTATCACAGAATCCCAGACTGGTTAAAAATCATCCAGTGCCACCTCTGCCATGGGCAGGGACACCTTCCACTGTCCCAGGGTGCTCCAAGCCCTGTCCAACCTGGCCTTGGACATTGCCAGGGATCCAGGGACACCCTGTGCCAGGGCCTCCCCACCCTCACAGAGAGGGATTCCCTCTCAGTATCCCATCTAACCCCGTGGTGTGTCAGTTTAAAGCCATTCCCCCTTGTTCTATCGCTGCACACCCTTGTAAAAATCCCTCTCTTAAATGTTTAAGAGAACTTGATACTTCTAAAATCTTCAGACTTAAAATTGGACTGGTGGAATTATTTAGGTCAAGTCATGCTTTGCATGTTAATTTGAAAAAAATAATCAAATCTAACGTGAGTTTCAGAACACCAATGCCAGGACAGCCAGCCCAGGAAATTATTGATGAGCTTTCAGACAGGATTGAAACAATTAAGAATCACTTTTGGTTGACTGAAAGCAGCTTGGTGACCTGAGTCCAGCTGTGAGGCAGAGAGAGGAGATCCCTGAACTGTCCTTCAGGGCCACATTCACACACAGGATGTTTTCTTCCCATTTCTAGAAGTCATTATTGGAAAATGTCACTATTCATTGCTGAGGTTCCCGGGATGCAGCAACTCTCATTACACCTAAGCCTTCTCAGCACAAAGTAGCCATGGATAACCTGGCTGTATTTGCTGCAGCTGCTGTTCCAGAGGCTGCACTCCCATTCCGTGGGGGGATTCCCATCATTATTGGCTCTGTTATTTTATATCTCATTCCTCTGTGTAATGCTGACTGCAGATCCCTTCATTTTAACAAAAGGATGTGTTCTCTGACAGGAGCAGGGCTGAGGAGTCTCAGGGATGGGAAGGGAAGCTGGAGGAAAGGCAGCAGGTCACGGTTTTCCCTAGGCTGAGGGCACAGGAGCCCTGGAGCCTCTGGCCCTGTGGGAGCCCTGGAGCCTCTGGCCCTGTGGGAGCCCTGGAGCCCCTGTCCCTGCTGCTCCCAGATGCCCAGAGCAGACTTGCCAGTGCTTTTGAGGAAAACAGGTGTAGAAAAGATGTTTCTTCCAACTACAAATACTGTACATGAGCAAATACACTGAGTAGGGAACGCCTCAAAGTGATAAAAACCATGAAAAACAATTCAAGAGGAGCATCTTTAGCTGGAAAAGACAAGGAGACATGACAGGACAAATCATCAGCATGGTAATAATGCATGGTAAAATCAGGAATGAATTGCCTGTTTCTATTTACTGTCTTTTCTAAAATGGCCAACAAAGAGATAATAAAGATGAAAGATAATGGACTTTAATAGATTAAAAACTGTCAGTGCTATAAATTATGTATCAGACAGTGTCTGTCTGTGGAACTTATTGATACGAGATGTAATTGAGACCTAAAACTTCACACCACTCAAACGGGATTATTGTTATTTTTTAAGACAATGAAACCTTTTCTACTGCTCAGAAGAGAGAACAGATTCCCTCTCGAGTCAGGGAATAACAGGGAGCTGGCACTGGCTCCTTGGCCACCCCTTGGACATGCTGGGGCCCCTCTGTTCCTCCCTTCCCTGCCATCAGTGTGGAACTGAGGGTGTGTGGAGGCTCTGCTGTTATGTGAGAGGTTGGGCTGTGATTAATAAAGTGAGGGAGAGCCTCAACATGAGTGACTTTATCTAAGGAGGGTGAGACACCCCATCTTGGCTGGTGCAGAGAGAGAGCTTCAGATATAAAGGCATCAAGGCAAACTTCTCTCAAGAGCGTGTCAGAGCAGGTACAAGAGGGCCGTGATAATGAAAAAAAAGACAAATAATTCTTTGCCCTTTTCTTGCAGGCTTCACTCAAGGACTGGAATTGCTCTATGAATACATATCACAGAGCTGCCAACAGGCTTGGGAGGCAGCAGTGTTATACAAAGATCATAAGCCATGCTTAAGAGATGAGAGTTAAAAAAGAATCCAGTGCTGCAGTCAGCTGATGGTTTTTCCTATCTTATATCTTCTGTTAGAACATGTTTAAACAGAATCAAAATTATTACCCACTCTGTAGGGCTCAAATGCCCGTGTAAATGAAGCTGGGAGTATCTAGTTAGAGGAAGAAGGATTGAGGAGATTAATGTGAGCTACACTCACTTCCCTAGATGGCTCAGAGAGCTTATAACAGAACTGGGATGCTGGAAAGCAATTAAAAGAACTAACTTAAATAAATCTCTAGTGCTGAAGGTTTGCCAGCATATACCTCTAAATTCTCCTCTGATGCAACCAGGCCCCTTCCTCCAGGGATGTTCTAACAACCTCTCAGACATCAGGATAATTATTGCAAAGTGTGACCCAGACTGTGGTTACTGGTATAATCAGAAAACCCCTCGAGGTTTCAGAATTAGACACAGTCTCACCGGTGGAGCAGAACTCCCAACTCTTGGTAACCCCTGCAATGACTGAACTTGCAGTGACACTGCCTGGGAGGGGCACAGCCCCAGCGGGCTGGGGGCTGCTGGGGCTGTGGGGCTGCTCACCCAGATGGGTTTTCCTTCTCCCAGAGAGGATTCCTGGCGAGGAGCACACTCCAGGAGCAGCAAGGGAGATGAGAGGTGAGGGCTCACAGAATCACAGAATATCCTGGGCTGGAAGGGACCCACAGGGATGATCCAGTCCAACCCCTGGCCCTGCACACCCCAACAATCCCACCCTGGGCATCCCTGGCAGCGCTGTCCAAATGCTCCTGAAGCTCTGGCAGCCTGGGGGCTGTGACAATTCCTGGGGGAGCCTGGGCAGTGCCCAGCACCCTCTGGGGGAAGATCTTTTCCTGAAATCCAGCCTGGCCCTCCCTGGCACAGCTCCAGCCATTCCCTCAGGATGGGGAGAGACAACATCTAAATGCTTTTATCGTGAGAGTAGGATGTGGCTGCTGAAGTCCCTGCTCCAGCAGACCAGGCACTGCTGCTCCCTCACACCATTTTCTAAGCAAAACGTGTTCCCCTGATACTTCAACTTCTCAAACTGAGTGTTTGATCCCTTTGGGAAGCTTAAGGACTGCAGTGGATTTGCTGTTTTCTGGTGCACAGGGAACTTCCACTGCTGGGATGTAAATCCTTGCTTGGTGCTAACATGCAATCTCCAATTTAAGCAAACAGGGAGCAAGGGAAGAAATGAAATACTAATTGCAATCCAAATTGCTCCATCTCCCATCCACCCCCTGCCAACCCTGCTCCCCGCTCCCTAATCCATAAGGTCTGAGTGATGATCAGTGAATAATTAATTCGGGGGAGCTGGAGAGGGCTCCTGCAGAGAGCCTCTGCGGATGCAATATCCCGCTCAGGAAAGGCTCCGGGAGCATCCGGCGGGGCCGGGGCGTGCCCAGCACGTGGCCCTGTGCCACTCACTAATTACCCCTGGCTGGACAAGCCCCGTGCTCGCCCACAGGGGCACTGCACAAAGAGCACGGACCGTCCCCCGCCCTGGGAGCACTGGGGAAAGGAGGGAGACGCCACGATCGGGGAGTCACGGACACTGCCATGGCACGATTGAAACTGGTCACATCCTGCTGGCACCTGGCATTCCTTGCTTGGTGCCCAGGAGCATAAACACCAGACTCCAAGATGAGCAACAGCAGCCCTGAGCCTTTCATTCCAATCCTCAGAAGCCAGTCATTGGTAAAAACTCTGCTCTCACCAGAAGAATTTAACATATAAATCCTTCTCTCTCCCTCTCTCTCTCTCTCCATGTATTCCCATCATCTAAAGTGCTACTATATAGCAACAAACACATCCCTAATGGAACAAATCTCCCCACACAGCCAGGACAGCAAAATATTAATAATTCAAGGTACATAGAGCCGAGTTATGTAAATCATTTGGGATCTGCCGCAGGCCCGCTCTGCACAGGGATTCCTACGGAGAGGCGGCTCAGGGGTTGGGATGGGCATGTGGGATGTGGGATGTGGGATGTGGGTAACCCCTCCTGGAGTGGGGGGGCAGGTGCAGGGCCAGCCTAATCCCAGAGATGTCTGTAAAAGTGAGCAAAGGGCACAGCCCCACAGAAAAGCTCTGGCTTTCTAATTCCTACATTTCCATCCTTTGGAATGAGGGAATGCCGCCCTCCTGCACGCTGTCAATCACACACAAGGCACGCCACAGCCCTTTCTCATATAATTACTTATATAACACACGTGGATTAAAGCTAAATTCATATTTCTGGCTTTAATTCAAATCAGTTCAGTATTTTTAAACAAATTACATTTTAATTCCAGCTAAAATGCATTGGTTTAATTCAATTAAAATCAGTTCAGTTCTTGCCTTTTTTTTCATCACACCTGACCTGAATTGCATGGAAGAGAACCTAAATGAGACATTCTGTAGCTGTACCAAAAATCTGAATTGTAAACACTGCTAACCAGATAAGCAACATCATAATATCACTATCCTAAGATATCCCTAGGTGAACAAACTACTTGAATTCTCACTAATAACCATTTCAGAGCCTCTATATCCTAAGGTTTTATTAAAGAATATAGCTAAGGAGGAAGTATATTTTTTCTGCAATCTGGTTTTTCCTTCCCTCCCAGCTGATGGATGAACTTGACAGAGTTATTTGGTATTCACAAGTCCTGAACATCATTACAGCCAGTGCTCTGTACAAGTCAGAGCCAGCAGTGAGCTCCAGCTGCTGCCTCCAGCTACAATCAGTGGATTTCAGTGCCTGAGCACTGCAATAAGAACTGGGATAACAAGGAACACACGTCAAACAGCGGCGTCTCCCAGCTCTGAACAAAGGCTTGGAACCCTTCCCCACCTCACTTCCATGTTCACTTGCAACTCTTGGTCCCTCACATGGATTTTCCAATCGAGGTTTTGCAAGGTTTCAATCAAGAGCAGAGCGGAAGTTGGCTTGAAAAGTATTTTTGGAAACATTCCTTCCTTCCTTCCTTCCAAGAGAGAAAACTATTTATTTCTAAAACTAATTGCCACTAGAAATGACAGAGTAGAGGACAGCAAAGTGTGAGCCAACATGCAATGGATCTCTCCTAGGAGATGGGAAATTCCATGGAAGATGGAAATTGGAGGCAGATGCCAATTGGACATCCCTCCCCCAGGCCCACACAGCACGAGGGGCAGGAGCTGAGAGTACAGTTACATCCCATTAAATGCAGCTGCACATGCCAGAAGTTTGGAAAGTTCCTGCTCTGCCATCTTCCTGCTTCTCTGCAGCTACAGGAGTTGGTTCGGTGCCCCAACCAAACAGAAAATCACCTCTTAAATAATCATTTCCCACTGAATCCACTTGCTGCCCTTCCCGAGATCGTGTGAGGGGAAGGGGACCATGTGGGCAGGAGGCAGAGGGCTGGGGAGAGCAGGACTGTTCCTCTCAGTGTGCAAGTGATGGTTTCATCAGGAGCAGCCTACACTGCGTGCCAGAATCCCAGAATCCCAGACTGGTTTGGGTTGGAAGGGACCTTAAAGCTCCCTTCCACAGACCAGGCTCCTCAGGGCTGTGGGAGGTGTCCCTGCCCATGGCAGGGGGATGTTTAAGCCTGGGATAGAAGTATCTCAGTATCTGTTGTGAACAAATGATAATTAGAAAAGCAAAGAGAAGAGTCTGGAAGGATCAGAAAGCGTCCTCTGGTAGAAAAGCTGCAGTGATGGCATTTTCTTTCTCTTTTTTTCCTTTGAGGTTATTGACATGAAGAGTAATGCTAATGTAATTGCACTGAGATTCATGCACATGAAAACCTCACCAGGGCAAAGTCAGAATAAATGGTCTGTTTGGAAACACAGTGTTGATGCAATGGAGTAGCAGTATCTGTCTCCAACCTGAGGAGTACCACGACACACGGGCCAGGGCGCAGCAGAACTGTCACCCTGGCTCAGCCCGGGCTTGAGGGACGCGAGAGGAGCTCTCTGCTTGTACCCCTGAGCTGTGCACTGCTGCACCACCACATCCCAGCTGCCAGGCAGTGGCCACACGAGCCAATAACGTGTTCAGACTGGGAGAGCAGCAAAATGAAAGCAAGCATCCTTGTATCCATTAATCAACCTGATCCTCGGCCGCGCAGACAATGCCTCGCGATCGCTGTTTCCCAAACATCCCTCACGCGCTAACCATCTGCAGCTGGAATACAATGCTTTGATTGCAAACGTCAAAAAGATAGAGCAGAAAATTAACTTCTCCTTATTTAGTAGGTTTGGAGAAATGTGGCTTCACGCTACACTAATTCAGTGCCCTCAGTATGAAAACTCCCCATTACGATGTCTCGTCAAATTAGAGCCGACGATCCAACGATGTCATCTCCCTCCTCACACAACGCTCTATTTTGTAATTAAGCAGGACAGGGAAACAATGGCCTTGCCTATAGAGAAAAGGTCAGGGATGCAAAACATATTTTTGCAAGCTAATTGTAAGATGCATGAAGCCAATTATCCCAGCAGTGCTGCATATGCCGAAGCAGGAAGGATTTTCTAATTTTGCTTCGTGACTCCGAGTCGAGTCAACTCGCTGGCTGCACCCCGTGGGGCACGGGGCTGTCAGGGACCAGCGAGTGCAGAACTGGGAAAAAGGCTGGGAAAATTCTGCCATGATTCTAGGAAAATCACTCCAGCCTCTAAGCCCTTCCCTTGACGTTTATTACGACTTGAAGAATTACCAGGAGTTAATACAGTCTTTACTGAAAGCTTTAGGCATGACCCCTGTTCAATTAGGAAGTTGGTTTGGATGTGTAGGATAAAGGAAAGTGTTTCTGCATTCCTTTGAGAATGGGGAATACATTTACCTCAGGCAGCTTCTGACACAAGTTCACAGGTATCTGCAAAAGCCAAATTAACAGGAGGAACAGTTGAGACCTTGCTGCTGCCGTGGGAGAAGCTGAAAGGCCCCACGTTGCTTTCAATCCATCTCTGTCCCTCTTGGAGTTATTAAATTATGATTCTTTCAGTGCCTCCCAGAAAAGTCCTTTCAAAATGCCCTCTTTCCATTAACAACATTCTCCTTTTTAAAATGTCTAAACTTCCTGATACCATGAGAAGATGAGGAACGTCACAGTTTATGGAGAGAAATGGTAATTTCTTCCTGCATCTCTCCTTCAAAGCAGTTCTCTCTGATTTTACTCCAGCCTCTTAACGCAGCCACTAATTAGAGATCAGTAATTAACTTTCTGGTTCAAGAAATATTTTGCAAAGGAACCCCATTAAAAGGTTGATTTGCATATTCCAGGACAAAGCAGCCTTGGTATAAATGCAAGTACTACATGAGGCCAGTCGGAATTCTGAGACTGTCCTTTAATCTTGATTTTCTGCTGAAATCTGTGCCCTGATGTGGGGGGAGTGGGGACAAGCACCACCCCGGGCATGAGTGACGTGCTGGATGCTCCTGGCTGTGCAAGATGTTTTATTCTGCACTTCAGTCACTGCTGATGGGGCTGCACGGCTCCCTACACGAACTGCACAGGGTTTCCCCACAGTATCTCCATCACAATTAAACCCAGAGCCTGGCTGTCTGCAGTGTGGTGTCAGTGCCACCCTTCAGGGGGTCCCCTCTGGTGTAAGTTTTCCTACTCAGACAGCTTCCCTGGATAATGCCATTTAAGCAGGAGCCAGAAGAGGCAGCAGCTCTCCAGCACTTGTTCCCACAGATCTGAAGCCCTCTGTGTGTTCTGGGGTCTGTCAGTGTCCTACTTCTGCAGCGTGAGTCATTCCTCTTCCCAATTCCAGAGGAAACACAGCAACGTCTTCATCCTTCGCCATGCAGCACTCACCAGATTCCCATCAAAATTAACCAATTCCATCGTGCCTAAAAATATTTGGCATATCAGGTTTGTTGGGAATAAACAAATTAGATCTCCAAGAACTCCCAAACTAAGTTTGCTGCTGGAGCACAGACGTTCATTAGTTCCAAAATAAGCTTTGTGCACATGGAAAGCTCCTACAACAGACAGCAAGGGCACTACAGCAGGAATTAAATGTGCTGCAGTACATGACTTGTACAATTCCTCTTCCCTCTGGGGGTAAGAAGCAAAAATTTTGGATGGGCTAAAGAGAAAAAGGAGTTTAAAGAGGAAATCTCAGTAGTGCAAGTTGCTGCTGCTATTAATGCAGGTCTGTACCCCTCCCAAGGCTGAGGCTCATTTAACAATCAACCATATGCTCAGGCTTTTGTAGCGCCAATAAAAGCTTAAATAGTCCTAGAATTATAAAAAACAAAAACAAAAACCTTGCAAAATAATCACACATGTTGGTAATCCAGAGTCCCTTAGCATTAAAGGGATTCTAGGTGCACTGAGGAAAAGTGTCACCAGCAATGATCAGTTCAGGGATTACATCAGAACACAGACTTGCACAGAGTGCCCATTTTTCACCCAGTCATGACAATCTGAAGGCATTTGTTCCACACAGTGATCCTGTGGCCCTGCCCTCTCAGTGCTGGTGTAAAATCACCTTTGCCACCATAAGAAAACAATCAGCAATGCATCTCTACCAAGAATTAACAACTGCAGCAGAACAACCCTCACTTCCTTCTCTGCCTCTACTCCCTGTGCTCCATGTCCAACCCAGAAATTTTCTCCATCACAAATTTTGTAGGAGAAATGTGGGTCCAATTAAGAAAAATCCATCTGCCAAATGCTTGATTTGTGGCTGGTTCCAGAGGCCACTACAAAGCCAAGCATTCAGTGCTCCACGATAAAAACTTAGTGAGCTGCTGTAATAAATCAGGAGGCAGGAGACATTGTTAGCAAAAAGCCACTTTTTGGAACCCTTTTTAGCTCTAACAAGCAATATGACCAGCCAGCAAATTGAAAGGAACACTCATTCCACAATCCTCCTTTAGATCTCATATTTACATACTCTGACTGTACCAGATTAATGCAGCTCTCATACAGAAGGTGAGTTACACTTGCTCTGATTTTGCTTCTTTTACTCACTACCAGTAATTGCATTACTGTTACTGTAACAGGAAAAAACCAGTATGCACAAGACTGGCAAAATTTGGCCAAATCCATCCATGTGAACCCCACAGTGATTTAGTGAAACCTATTTGTTTACATTCTTTGTCCCCCCCACAAGCCACATCCATGTAATTATCTGTCTGAACATGCATGTGCACAGTTCATATATTTCATATATCCATCTGCAGGACAAACAGGACATGCAAGGAAAGGACAAATAAAGGAACTAAGAGGCAGGAACAGTCCCAATTCAGATACAAAGAAGCCAAGTAACAGGAGCATTTACAATCTACTGTAGCTGAATATGCCAACCTGGAGTGTTTTGACTGCATTCACTGCACTATTAATTTTTGCTATGGCATTCCCACAAAAATTGGCCCACGCTCCAGAGCAGAACAGTGTTATAATGGTGACTTCCACGAGCAGAGGAGTGGTTCCTGAACAATCAGCTTCGATACAAGATGGAGTCAAGAATCAAATATTTAAGAGGCGAATATTCCAACACCAAATGCTTCTCTGAAACAGTTCTTGGATTACAAGCAAGACAAGCACAGCAGAAAATGCACGAGAGTGATCTGAAAGATCTGAGCTCTTTCATATACATTGTGCACACACAATGGGATGGGAATGTTCAGGAAGATAAAATTATCTTCTGTAACCAAAGCCTCGCTGCATGACTGAGAGGCCCAGCTGCTGTTTTTCTTTCACCTCTCTGAGAGCAACAGTCCCTAAGGCCAAGCTCTCCTGCAGAGGAGTCCTGCTCACCTGACAGATCTGACACCACGATGGCAGTGAGGGACTAAGAGCCTGCTGTCAAAAGCCTCTGAGTCTCGGTGTCCTGCAGCTCAGGGATGTCTGAGCAGCACAGAGGAAGAGCATTTCTGAGTGATGCCTGCCTAACAGGAGGTCTGATCTCAGGTACCATGAAGGTATCAGTCATCTTCACTTTCTCATACCCATATAAGCAAATCCTTGGCCACTTGAGGCTGCCAAGTGGCACCTCTCCTCCAAGCCACCCTTTAAGCTCTACAGCATTCCCTGAGTCTCTTTAAGGAGAAGTTGCAGTACATCTGGCTCTCTGGAAGCCCAGCCAGCTCCGGGGCTCTTGTGCTGGGAGAGCAGGGAAATTACAAGGCTTAATTTGGGAAAATGACTCTGGCTGCAGGGCTGGCCAGAACAGTTAATTCCCAAGTTCTATCCTGCCAAGTCACAGAACGAAACAAAACTCATCCAGGTAGAAAGGCAGCCTTGCCTAATGTGCCTGTTCCTCGAGCGGAGCAGCAGCACCGGAGGCACAATCCCGGCCACCCGGCTCCGCTCGCCTCCCTCTGGAACACAGTGCCCTACTTCGAGCGTTTGGGAAAACTGCAGCACAGGAATCAAATCAACTCGGTCTGCCCAGATAGTAATCCCTGAAATCTTGCTTGGCACTAACCAGCACAATCACTTCACTTGCAGAATCCAGAAGGAAAAAGCTTAGGAGGCTGCAGTAGGTCAGGTAAGGAAAAATCCAGACTGACAATTGTTATTTGTGAGGCTCAAAAGCTCGTGCCCCTCCAATGAATAAGTACAGCTAAAACAAAGTAAGTTGTCATTGCTTTTCAAAGAGAAGCATTTGCTCAATGGGTTCTCAAGTACCATCCTGCTGTATTAAACTGCCTCTGCTCCGAACTGGTTACATCAGGGTATGTCCAGCCCGGCGGCATTTTCAGACACAGACTTTTCCTGGCACTTCAATATTTCTGTCACTCTCCAAAATTATTCCTGTAAGGCTGAAAGACCTTCCTTTTGGAAGCAAACCACTGTTTTGTGGTTGGTAAAGGAATCTGTCTTCCCCAACCATGACCTTGATCTGCATGTGAATTTACACATGAATTTACCTCGACCGGTGCCTGTCTGATGCTCATGCTGATATAAATCTACACGTACATAAATACACACAAATCCACTAAAGAGCTGCTCTACTTTCTAACCAGCTGAGGAATAAATCCAAGATCTCATTTCTCCTTTATTTTACTCGCAATTTGCTCCAGTACCGGCCATCCCACGTGAAATGCTTTATCAGATCCATCTGCACATTCCCTGCAACACATCCCTCCTGGACTGAGCTCCTGTCATGGCTCAGACAGCAGCAGCAGCTCCGGCCACACGCCGAGGCTCCATCTCCGTGTAATGACGGCAGACAACGGCGGGATGGAGCCCGATGTGTGTGAGGGGGAGAGAGGCATTTGGGGAGATTATGGCTGGTATTGTTCCACGGTATTGTTCCTACCGTGTGTAACCCAGTTGTGATCGGTGCAGTCCAGTGCGGGAGCATCCCTCCCCTCCCTCCCTCACCTGCATCAGTCGGCTCTGGCTGCTGCATCTCTGTGCTATTTATATGCTGGTGCATCAATTTAGAATTTATTGGGGAAGAGAAAGCGGAGCACTCAGGCTTCTCTGCACCTGGAATTAACCTGAAAAGGGAGGGCTTGCACCGTATGCTCAGCAACAAATTAAAACTACCCCTCTTGCAATCAACCAAGTCTACTTCAATCGGAGATGCAGCCCTTGCTCTGAATAAGATAAGCAAGATCTTAACGAGAGCTGGAAAAAAATCAATATCCTGTTTCTCTCTCCCACACCCTCCGCGAAACGTCCCCTTACCTTTCATGGTCCACACTCCTGAAGCCAGGTAAAATGTGCCGGAAGCTGCTGTTCCTATCGAGCTTCGGTTGGCTCTTTGTCCTTTTGATGGAGCCTTTAAGCCGCCGGCTGAGGAACCCCTGTGGGGTGAGACAAGAATACTAAATTACAAGGCAGAGGGGAGCGGGAGCGGGAGCGGAGCCGCCCGTGCAGCCGGGCGCAGCGTCCTCGGCAGCTCCCGCATGAGCGGCGCTGGCAGCGCCCGGCGTCAGCCAACAGCTGCTCCCGGCGCTCCCAGGCCGGGGCTGCGGCGCGCGAGACTCCCCGAAGCCTCCGTTGCCCTGGCAACCATCAGCTCCCATAAAAATCCCGTCTGAAAGGCAAGACTGGCACATCGCAGCTCCTGACGGGAGCAGGGGCTGGGCGCGGGTCCGGCCGCCCCAGCCCAGACGCCTCCCACGCCGAGCCGGCGGCTCACGGCACAGCTCCGTTACCTGCTCGGAGCCCGCCGCGTTCGCGGCCATGGCCGGCACAGCCGCGCTCGGGGCCGCGGTTACATGGAGGGAGCTCCCGGGAAGCTCGTCCGAACAGCGCCTGTGGGCTCGGGCTGCACACACCGCCTGAGAGAAGAAACAGGCCCCGGCTCGTTCCTTCTCCGCCGAGCCTCCTCCCTCACGGAACATAAGTCACGGCTCCTGGAGAGCTCCACGGCAAAGCCAGCACTAAACGTTTTAATAGCAAAGCTTCTAATGTGTTATTTGCTTATTGTTAGGAGTTAATGTTCTACATAATCTGAACATTACATTTAATCTCTCCGCTAAATAAGGCAATAAAAGTATAATACTACTGTGCTGGCCGGCATCTACAGCATATGAGAATGGTCCGAGAGGGTCAAGCACTTTGGCCAGAAAAAGTGGGGGGGCATTTTAAAGAGAAACCAGGATTTTGGGGTGAAGCCTGGAGGCACGTTCCTTCTATGGACCGTCACACTGAAGAAACAGATCGGCTCCACATAAACAGCTCAGCAAATCCCCGCAGAACCCGAGGTTCTGCACACACCACTTCCCTTCCCCGGCCCCAAGAAAGGGGGGAGACACCCACAGATCAAGCACAGATCCTGACATGTGTAAGGAAGGAAACGTGAGAGCACCAGAGCAGCATCCCAGCCGTGCCCAGAGCACACCCTCTGCTCCAGGCAGGAGCCTCAGGAGTTTCTCCACTCAACATACAGGAATGGATCCTTAGCAGCTCCCTTTTATAAATGAATACCTTTAATACGTCGTGCAGGGAGATAATCACAGTCTAACTTCTATGTAGCCTGTCATTTGTTCATGCCATTTAAACACTCCTTCCCCACCTCGGATATTCATGGCTCACATTATGTCTTTCTCAAGCTCCAAAATCTCCCCGGGCACTCTGTGTGGCTCTTGTTATGGAAGTGACTTTCCTGTTCGTAAGTGCACCAAGAATTTCAAACATCTAGATAACCAAAGGTGTTTCACATTTATTAAGTGCCACTTTACTTACAAACGAGGTATGTAACATGCATTCATGTGAACTGAATATTTCTCCGGGAGCTGTTTGCCTGAGTGAAATAGCAGGAGGTATAAAACACAGGCCATCACATTGTACACTCTGTCATCCTGCACAAAG
The DNA here is from genome assembly GCA_013398075.1 of Notiomystis cincta. Classification (NCBI taxonomy): domain Eukaryota; kingdom Metazoa; phylum Chordata; class Aves; order Passeriformes; family Notiomystidae; genus Notiomystis; species Notiomystis cincta. The sequence goes on from VZRX01004814.1 coordinate 14,788, forward strand.
CCAATGTGGGAGATAACAAAGGCCTTTTTCAAAAGGGTTCTGTCCCTGAGAAATACCTTTAGAGAATTTCTGTAGGATAAAGAAACATGGCTGTGAAAAGCAAATTTGAGGATTTGCATTATCTGGAGCATTGTTAAGATATTTCCCCTGGTACTCAGACCTTAGCCAGCCTCCCACTCATGGTATCAGCGTGGTATCAGCCCCATACTCATCATATCAGTGTGCTATCAGCCCCATACTCATCATATCAATGTGATACCAGCCTCACACTCATTGTATCAACTCTCCATGCTCTTGTTCCCCTGACTGGGCCAGGCTCTGGTTGCCTGCTATGGACACTGGCCAGTATTTGCTGGGAAGGGAAAATCCACAACCGGCCAAACACCTGATATTGCCCGAAACTCCTCAGGACAGAAGGTTTTGGCCCAGGAAGGAGAAACTGGAGTTCCTTAATCACTGCCAGCCCACCCACAAATACCTCCTCATTTTATCAAGCCACTTCTTCAGTCCAGGAATAGCTTTGAACTCTGGACAGGGAATTGATAAGGAAAACCCCAAATGCCTTCTGCAGCCAATGGTGACATTTTTCTTCCTCCATCCTGTATTGCACATCTCCACAACTGTTCCATGATTCGTGCAGGATTTGGAAATTAGAATTTAGGGTTGCAGCAAGACATTACTTTCCTTCTGTTTCCCATTGTTTTTACATTTGTTGCCACCAGAAGGAGATCACACTGAGCCATTTTCTGTTTTCATTGCCAGCTTCCTTGGGAGAATGAGATGTCAGAGATTTTAATGCTGATAAATTATGCTGCTATAGTGATACTTTGCACCTCCATAGTGCACACCAGAGATCAGAAAGCCTAATGTGTGAATTAATACCTTCTGTAATTTTTAGATGGGCTAAGAAAAAAAGACAGAAATTTGTCTGTGAAAATACAAGAGAGAGATTCTGACCTGGGGTGTGACCGCCGAGCTTTCCCAGTGAGATCATAAGGACATGATCCATTTCTTCTTCATTTATGACTTTAAACAACATTTGATTCTGATCTCCAGACAAACAAGGCTAATCCCACCCTCTGAGCATTGCCTGCTCCTCTAGCTGAGCTGCATTCTTGTCAGTTCCAGCAATTAAAGCACTGCCCTTTGCATGCATGTTCTTTATACACTTTTAAGTTTATATTGAGAACTGTCTAGGGCAGAATTGTGTCTTCCTGTGTGTGGGCAGTATTCACCACCAGTAAAAATATCTTAGCAAAGATTAAACTAGTGACTGAGAAAGGTTTCATTCAGAAGTTAATAGTCTCCATGAAATAACAAAAAATAGAAATCTGCAGAGCCCAAGAATCCCTTCAGAGGAGTAAATCATGAAATATCCTTTACCATGGAAGCAGAGGTACCAGCTATATAAATTCATCCCTGCACAGCCTAAGGTCTGAGCAAGAGGAGATATTTTAGGGTCTTTAGAGACAATCATTGGGGTCAAGAGAATGGCCCCACGCAATCCATGAAAGCCCATAGAGCAATGTGGCACAGAACTCAACAAGCCTGGCAAGAAAAAGGATGAACCATGGAATCACAGAGTGGTTTGGGTCGGGAGGACCTTAAACAGCATCCAGAGCCACCCCTGCCATGGCAGGGACACCTCCCACTGTCCCAGGCTGCCCCAAGCCCCATCCAGCCTGGCCTGGGACGCTCCCAGGGATCCAGGGGCAGCCACAGCTTCTCTGGGAACACTCAGAGCTCCCACTGAGCACTGATTTCACTTCTCAAGTGCAAGGGTGTTGCTTTTCTTGCTTTGTTTCTGCTGTTTTGCCTCTGACATCTCCAAGCCCGGAGTACAATCGCTCTAATCACAAGAGCTGACTGAAGTCATAATAAGACACAAAGAATGAAGACAGAAGAAAACAAAACAAATCCTTTTGAGGAATGGCTTAATCACAACCACAGCAACTTCAGCTAAAACAGGATGGCACAATTCAAAACAGCACCATTAAATCTGCTGTGATTTGGGCTCTTTTCTTACATTTTGACAAACCCAAAATCCAATGCCATCATCTCACTGCAGACTGAGGAAGGTGGGACTCTCATTTAAATCTTTCTTCCTTATCCAATTTGGCATTTTCAATTACTCTAGAACCTGGAAATAATCTTACATTATATTATAATGTTTGAATATTTTTGATATTATAATACTTTTAAAGCATATGTGCAAACCCATCAGCACCATATGCCTTTGAGATGCAGGAACTGTAGAATTCCACACACCCTGGGGCAACATGAAAAAAAGCTAGAAAGAAGAGAGAAAAAGGGAGGGGGACAAAACTGAGCAGAGTGTTAATGACAGCAAAATCTGGAGCTCCTGTTTTATTAAACACAAAGTAATGATGCAAGTCTTGTGTCTGGAGCTGACTCCCACACCAATAATGTTCACTCGCAGCAAACCCACACGATAAAGTTATAAAGGTAAAAATTCAGCACCATGGAAACACAATAGAGATAAAATTTAAAAAATTATATATCAATAAATCAGGCTGGATGCCTCCTGAGCAGCTTTCTTTGGAAGAGTCCTGGCAGCTCTCTGTATTCTCTAAGCCAGGAAAACAGGGAGAGGCTGGGGCAGTGTGAGGGTCTGGGCTGGGGCACTGGGGGGGCACTGGGAGGGCACTGGTCAGACAGGAGCACAGCCACAACCTGGCTCCTGCTCTCATCCCAAACCCACAAAGAACAACCCCTGCAAAGGCAGATCACAGGAACTACTGAACAGATGGGGTTATTTTTATAGTTCCTCCACATCTTTTTGTTTTAGTTCAAGCAAATCTCAACTCCAGGGGACATGAGAGGACATCAGGAATTTTTTCACTACTCATAATAAGGAAACTGCTATAAATAAGTGTTTGCTGTGAGTACAAATGTGTAATGCAGCCTTTCATCCTGGGGTCCCTGTGTTCTGCTATGTCAGGGATAAGGTACAAAACTGGGAGTAAATCTTTTTTACAGACTCATCCTTATTCTGGCCTTTACAATTTTTATTTTTTATATTAATTTAATTCTGGAATTAGTTTGGTTTTTTTCTGCTCCTGCACAGCACATGGAAATACCCTCTTATTGAGGCTCCACTGAATGGATAATTAATATTTGTATTTGTGAAACAAGTAGAGCTGTGCCAACACTAAGCATCCTTTTATAGCCATAAATGTTCCAAACAAGTGAGTTTACCCATTTCTACAATTACCAATGTTAGTTTTAGCTTTCAAAATAAAAGAGAAACCTTTCTTGGGGAGCATCTGATACCATTTGTTACCACTAAGTGCCCATTTTTACCCTTCTCTCTGTAGAACACGACTGCATTGAGCTACCCTAAGAATGCAGAGCCCAAAACAACCCTGAGGGTGAATTCAGGCACCATTTGTGTCTCTTGGAAGCCCAAGAACAGAAATAATCCCGTGAGTGGTCCCTGGTACTGAAGCAGGGCAGGAAGGGAATTGCTGTACAGCACTGACCTTTATGGATCAGATATTTTTCATTTGTTCAGTGTTAGAGGCACAGGGCTGGAAGTGTCTGTAGCCCCTCAAACACTTCATATATCATTTATTTCTGTCAGCTCTTTTGATTTGAACTCTGGAGTTATAAGTTGCTTTGCTATCCTGCAGCTCTGCTCCTGTCAGGTGTGATGAAGGGCTCTGTTCAGGTGACCAAGCACACGGCCCCTATGGAATTCCCTTCCCCAAAAAGTGCATTCCCAGGATACATGAGGCCTGCAGAGGGCACATGGGAGGCAGGAGAGTGGCAACTTTGAGGCTGAACAACCCCCCAGACTTATGAGAAATGGCAGAAACCTCAGGAAATGACACTTGTGCAAGTTTATCAGCCAAACCCCCAAATTCTGTTTGCATGGCAAACCCCAGCTTGCTCTGAAGATTTGCCCAGTGCAATCCCAGGGAAGGGGAAAAGGAGAGCAACAATCTGCTGAAGTCTGCAGAGCAGGATAGATGGGAACTTCAAAAGAAAAGAAGAGTTTCTTCTTCAAAAGAAGAGTTTATTCTCTCTGGACCTAGAAATGCACCCAGAGGTTAATGTGTGTTCTCCTTCTGAACTCATGACTTGGTTCAAGTGGGTGCAAAGTCCCTCAGTGTCTCTCTCCATTTAACTGGATGAATCCCAGGACTGTTCCCAATCACCCTGTGAGCCCCTAGGGGCAGAAGCAGATCAGAGAATCACAGAATTGTTAAGGTTGGAAAAGACCTTTAACATCTTCAAATCCAACTGTCAACCCTGTTCACCACTGAACCATGTCCCCAGTGCCACATCCCCTTCCAGGGGTGGTGACTCCACCACTTCCCTGGGCAGCCTGTTCCAACACTGGACAACCCTTTCCATGAAGGAATGTTTCCTAATATCTCATCTAAACCTCCCCTATGTCTCACTAAGAGCAAGGAACCACCACTTGCTCTGACTGATGTTACCCTAAGACCTGATTCTAAAGGGATAAGGAAAGCCCCTCTGAGACAGAAGTGCCTTGGAATTAGGCTAAACCCCAGAGGAATGACAAAACAGCTGTGAACCCATGGCATGGCCAGTGGTTAACTGGCAACAGAAACTGCAGTCCTGCTGCTCCACAGGCTGTGGTCAGGCTCGTGCTCTGGCACCCAGAGTTAAAGATAAACATGGAGATCCAGCATTTAGGATCATGAGAGGGGCTGTCTGGGAGCCAGGCCATGAAGCAGCCCTGGAATGTGAGAAGCAGCTCGTGTTGGAAGCGCTGCTTAGCAACACTGCCCTGCCACGGCCAGAGATGAACCAGATCTGCAGTGTCATTGCAAACACTCAGCTCAGCCCGTCTGAAAAATCAGATGAAGATGCACTGATGTCCCCCAGGTCACCCAGGGGACAGTGTGGGTCTGGCCAGGTCAGAAAAGCTGGAATTACATCAAATGAGAGGCACTGGGGGTTAATTATGAATATGGCAAATCTCATACATGTGAGTATCAGCAAATCACAGAGAAGCAGCAGTAACAGAACACATTAACACACAACATCTCATCCCTTTGCCACCTCTGGCCAATGAAGGTTTGCTGCTTGAGCTCGATTTTTGTAAAGATTTTACCTATCTTGTTGAAACTGCCTTGGTCACGGGGTCTTCTCCCACTGCCCTGGAGATAGAATTCCATGGACTGGCAGCTCTCAGCTCAGGACATCCTGCCTGACATTTTCAGCTAAATGCTTTTTTGCAGAGTTTTACTCTGTTGCTTTTCTGTTCTTTCCTACCAGGGAAAGATTCCCCTCCCAGCCTTTGGTAAAGTAACAGAAACCTTGGGAAGTCTGGGTCAGGATTTTTCAATCAGCACTGGTGACTTCCATGGAACATGGACAGGGAACAGGTGGGACATGAATAAAGGATGAAGGAAGTCAAGTGTCAGGAAGACTCCAGAAGACAACCACACTTGGACAGTTGTTATTCAGGGATCACCTGGTTCTTCAACTTGGATTCTTTTGTTCTCCTATTAAAACAAACCCACACTACTCTGGATTATTTGTTCCATTTGATCCATGCTTCAACAAGCTTCCTGTCCCAGGAGGGAGAAACGAGGGCACGCTCGTGGAGGTGGGAGAGCAGGGAGGAGAGGGTGCCAAAGCAGAGGCTTTTGGTAGGGCACAGGGGGAGGAGTGTGAAGGCAGAGCTGTCCAAGATTTGCTGCAGTGACTATCCACAGAAAAGCTGCAAAGCCAGGATTCCTTCTCCAGTGCTCATTCCTGTGCCAGCCCTCCAACCATCCAAATGCACTGCTCCTGGTAGAACAGGTATCAGAGCTCTCCAAAATGAGCAGTGAACACACAAGGGGGAGGAGAAAACCATCTCCATAAATCTCTTTACATTACTGTTCTCTTTTAAAGTCCACCTTTGGATATGATGCAGGGTAAACTGGTTCTTGGGTGTGTTTTATCCCTGCTTTCCCTACTTTGATTCATGTTCTTGGAGCAGCACATGGATGTCCTGCTGTGCAGGCATCTCCCTGCTCACTTCCACCTGAAACCTCTGGGGCAGAGCAAATCCTGGAAAAGAGACCCTGATTTTCCACAGTATTGATGGCCAGCTCTAAGTCTACAGGAAGGTATCAGCACTGAGCTGCCTCATCTCCACTGCCAAACCTTGTGTGCTTTTAGTAACACATTTTCTACAAAACCAGCTGCCAAGCCAATAAATTTTAAAAAGCAGTTGGTAGATGATGTGTTTAGAGTAAAAAAAAAAAAAATTATTATCTTTTGAATGTAGGGATTCATTGTGTAATTTTGCAGTAAAAGTTATTCATTCAAATATGAAACTCATGTTCCAGGCAGATGCTCTTGGCTTCAAAGACTTTGCCCACATTTCTGCAGCTTAAATTGGAACATTTGTATTCAGCAATAATTACAGCTGCAATCAAACAAAAATGTTCACTTTTGTGAAGGTGTGGGGAATACCAACTGGAATTCAGATGATACATCAGTCCTGCATTTCCTCTCTCTATCTCCCTAGACAACTCACTTCCCATCCAGACATTGTGCAAATACTGAAGATGAAGTTCATTTATCCTCATCTCAGAATTTATGAAAATGATTATTTCAGTTTGATTCACCTCCTACTTACAGCTTTGGAAAAAGAGAGAAAAATTACAATGGAAGGATAAATATAACACACATATGACACTTCCAGGAGTACCAGCCTGGCTTTCATGATTTCTCCATCCTTCAGGACACACAGATCAGAGAGCTTTTTGATTAAGAAAGCTCAGAAAGAAATGAAAACCAAGGCAAGACTACTCCCTGCTCTTTTTCTCCACCTTTACTCCTTTCCTTTCCCTCCTCAGCTTGTACTTTGTGTCTGATTTTGGGCTGAGGTGCTGAGGAAGGTGATGTGAGGCAGCACAACTGACAATTCTGTTAAAACACTCACACTGAAAGATATAAACCAAAGAGAATATCCTTCAGGAACTGGAGACAAAAATTAAGTTCACTGCTGGTTTATCCCTCAAAATAATAAGACAGACATTGCAAGTGACAGATCCTATTTTTGGGTCTTAGCAGTGATTATTTTTTGCCTAATTATTAGCAGTGGATTTACTATCTTTAAAGCAGAATTTTGTCACCCAGCAGGAAATTTTCAATTCTATCAGGCAGATTTAAGTGTCATTCACTTATTCCTTTACTATTTTTGACTTGGTTGCTAATTATCAAGGAAGGCTTTGTTCCCAGAGGGCCTGAGGGCAGGGCCAGCCTGTGTCCCTCAGTCCCAGTGCCAGAGCAGCTGGGACACTCCCTTGTTTCCCAGGAAGGGATAAGAAGGTCTCCACCTCCACCCCTAAAAACCTCCAAAAATGTTTTCCTCTTGTGTCTGAATGGCCTCTCTCCAGGAGCAACCTGTACCCATCACCCCTTGCCTTGTCCGTGGGACTCCCTGGAAAATGTAAAGTAAATTAACCTTGAGTTTGGTCAGTTAAAAGAACCTTAATTACGTCCTCCAGTCAGGCCAGGCTGTCCCATCACAGGAATGCCATGGAGATGACCTTGCAAGAGGCAGGAATGAAGGGAGGGGACAAGGGCAGGGACAGGTTACACTGCTCAGGGTGAATCCCATTCTGCAGAGCCCTGTAGGGAATACACAGAGCCATCCAGGAAATAAAGACATGATTAGTTCTGGAGCTAATTTCCTTGGTGCTTTGAAAAATGTTGCAGAGAAGATATGATCCACTGTAATTATGGAGGAAGAAAAAGACAAGAAAGTTCCTGGCCGAGCGCCAGGCCTAGGAACACCTGAGCAGCTCAGGAAAAGCAGCAGAGCTTCCCCAGCTCTCTCTCAAATTATCCTTGATGCCTGAGCCATGAATATCACTGGGAGAAAGAGTGTGGGGAGGACAAACACAGCCTATTGCTTATCAGAGTGCAGTGCTGAGCAGAAGTGACAGCATGGAGGAGAAAGGGAATCTTGTTTCCATGGCAACTAAAGTTTGAAAAAAGTATCTCGAAATCAATGTCATCTTCCCATGTGTGCTCCACCCAGAGCCACGAATCAAAGTTCTCCAGCTGCAATATCCTGAGCCCGTGCAACCACCAGGAAAGCCTGGAATCAAACCTGCTGTTCCAAGCAGCTGCACTTGGTTTGGAACAACAGTGTCACCACCTGGAGAAACAGCCTTACACGAGGCAGCACCAGGCTGGGCTTTGGAGGGGAAGAGGAAACCTCCAGAACAACTTCCAAATGATCCAGCCCAACAGGAAGGGCCTTAAGCTGCTCCACGCCTGTTAAAGCTCAGCCACTTCCACAGGGTGAACAACATGGACAAGATCCCTTCCAGCTGGGATGGGGCATCTCTCACATGATTTCCTGTCACAGCACCCTCATTACTTTCAAAGCACACAGGTGCCATGTGACCCATCTGCAGCAAAGACCAAGAAATTATAGCTCCAAATACGTTCTGGCAATGTAGGAGAACTGTTTAGTCTAAACTAGAGAAAAAAATCTGGCTCAGAAACAAAACTTGTTAGAAATGTATTGAAAACTATTCAGAGTGAACTGTGGCAATGACAGAGATTTCCATTAATTCCAGTGCAATGAATTCAGTATTTAAGTAAATACCGAATATCCCTGAGCTAAAGCAGTACAAATCCCAAATGGAAGAAGTTCAGAGATGAAGGTCCTGATGCAATGGGCACTCCTGTTCCTCTGAAGGTCTGCAGGAGACTCAGACAATACCTTCCACTCTTTAGCTTGTTTTCTGAAAGCACAATGTCAGTGCTACTGAAAGAGGGAGAATGGAATGTGTTTATTATCCTACCTTTCATATCTGCAGGACAATTCTTTAGCTGTGACCCAGAAACAAATTAAAGGAACACTGTCATGTTGGATATTCTAATGGCCCTCTTTTCTCTGTGCTACCAGCAATTGGAGATTTTTCAGTGCCCAGAGGTTTCCACAAATTGAAGCTTTTGTTTGTTTACTTTCTGCCTTTCATTCACTCCACAGAAATGAAACCAGTCAGGTCCATTTGCCTCCCTACAGCCTATCAATTAGTCCAGGCTGTTTGCATTTGGGATTCCTGGGAAGAGACTGAAACACTATCCATTTTTTTCTTGTAGTAGCTTTGAAATGAACATTTCTGTTCAAACCATCCTTTGGAGATGGAAGTCTCTAAAGAACGGATCTGGATCCAAGTATGTTGCTGAAAAATCCAGGGGGAATCTGAGATTGTTTCTCTGTGTGTGGGGAGAATTCAAACAAAATACACCAGAGCACCTGAGTGTATACTGAATTGGTCACTTGGCCAGTTTAAACTTCTTTCACTGTTTTAAATGATGCCTTGAGCTGGTTTTGTTCCTTATGAGATGACCAGCAGCCCTGCTACACAGCCCTAACTGCTTCGTTCAGATTTTCAATGATAGGGAAAGTGGTATAATCTGCCTGGGCCTTAGTTTCCCATTTATTTTCAGGCATTATGGTAAATTGCAACCCCACAGTGCCTGCAAGCCTGAATTCATTCAGATTGGCAGAACACTTTAACAGCTCCAGATGAAAGGTGCTACAGAAGTGCCAAGTACTATCACTGTAATTATCATTCAATATACACTGATCAAAAGAATGAAATGTGAATTAGCATTTCCTATTAGCCCTACTTACTGCCTAAATGTTAAATATTCCTCCCATGGGCTCTCTCCATGAAAACACAGAGGAGCTGTTGGTATTTCTCATCTGGCTACAACACTGCTTCCCCAGGAGTGGAGGAATGGAGGGATATGAGGAGAGTCATGAAATCAGGAGAACAACACTGCTTTAACCCACAAAAACTTGCTCAGGCTTTCTGGGGAGAGGGAGTTCAGAGCTGATTTCCCACTCTCACTCCTCCCCTTCTCATTGCTGGCACAGGGAATCTGTCCCAGTCCCAAGGGGTTTCTGCTGTTCACCTCCCTGGACACCGAGCCCTGCTCTGAGTCACGGGTTTCACAAGCCCAGAGGGATGGGTTCAGTGTCCTCAAAGCTGAGAAATGTAAACATCTGGAGCAGCTGAACAAAATCGATGGAATTGGGCCAATTTAGACCCTCTGCAGAGCCAGGCAACTTCCTGAAATGTTTGTTTTCCCCTTTCCCACTCAAGAACTACACTATCTGACTTTATCTTCCCCAGAAGCACAAGCTTCCCTGTTTCACACATTTCAAGCAGCGATGTGAGCTCCTGCCCTAGTCCAGAACACGTTTCAGTGGTGCTGGGGCACAGAAATTTGGTGATTTTTGCCATTTCCCTCTCGGTGGAAGCTGCAGATGAAACCAGGGGCTCTGCCTGGGCACTGTGAGGACCCTCACAGAGCCTCCTCCAGATGGAGCAGCCCCAGGCCGTGTCCCATCCCCTCCTCACTGCCACACACCAGAGCCAGCCCTGCCCGTGGGACTCTGCTGTCCAACACCTTGGTGTGACAGCAATCAAAAGCAGGCCAGGACCCCACAGAACTACAGCAGGATTACCAACACTTCTACAGAGAAGTGGCCTCAGTGTGTGAATTAAGCTGTTGATGGGCCCTCACGCTCTTCTTTTCTCTAAACTGTCCTTCAGACAGCTGCAGGCTCTGAAAAAGAGACCTCCCTGGAACATACTCAGTTCAAAAAGCGAAAAAATCCATACCCTGCCTTGCTGAGTCCCTTTCAGTGAAGCAGGTCATAGCACCATGTCTTTTATCCTGTCATTCCTGTCTCCTGCTTGATGCACATCATAAATCCACAGTGGTTTGGACTGCAGCTCTGTGCTGAAATCTGACAGTCCCTCCTATCTCTGACCACGCTGCCTTCCAGTACTCCCCAACTGGAAATTCCAGGTTTACTTAAAAAAAAATTCAAGATACAAGGTCAGACTCAAAGAATTGAAAATATCTTTACAGTCTGGGTCACTTTCCAGTCCCTGTGCTAGGGAGCAGTGAGTAGGGAAAAAGATTCCCTTTATTAAAATGAAATTTGTCCTTCATACCTTAACTAGAATTTATCTCATGTCTCATAAAGTACAAGCGAAAATTAAAGATCAAAAATACCCACAGACTCATGTTAATAAGATGACTTAGAAAAACAAGGCAGAGGGCTCTAATTTAAATAACAAGCATTTAGAAATTTGACAACATGAGGTGCTGGCAGAGAAAGTAAGAAAGCCAAGGCATGTCTGCCCTGGGAACAAGGACTTGGGAGTCCAGGAACCCACTTGCTTGTTTTCACATTACAGCATCAATTTGGAGAATATTTAATTCTCTTGAAACTGAGGAGGATTTCAGAGAGGTAATTAGAAATAGCTTAGCTAGTGGTTAACACCAGGATTGGGAATTAGAAATGAAGAAATTCAGCTCAGGATGATTTTTGGACTTTGGAGCACAATCAAATTTAAGTTAGTTAAGTTTTGCCTCCCTCAGTTTTCCCAGGTGGAAAATGTGGGTGGTAAGAATGAACCACCTTTGTGGAGAGCCTGGAAATCCATCCACAGAAGATGCCTGAGCTCCAGAGTCTGGATGCTGGGGTAGGTGACAAACCCCCTCTGATGGCCAGGTCCCCCTCCTGATCTCTGCCAAGCAGCTCCAGGGAGGCTGCAGAGAACTGCAAAGGCTCCAAGTGACCTCACTTTTCTTCCAACCCCTAAATTTTCACAACCCCAAAGCTTCCAGGCATGTCTTGCTGCAGAAGTGGTGACTGAACTGACAGATACATTCTCCAAGTAATTTCCATACTTCTTGCTGCCACCACCACTGGTTACCCAAAGTCAGTTGCAGTTGACAGTTTAATGATAATGGCTTTATGTTTATATATCATCTGTGATAATGTTCCTATTCTCCTTAAATTCAATCCCTGTAAAAGGGGCTCTTTAATGTATGCAGCCACAGACCAAAATGATAGTAATTTTCCCTTTGAGCTGAGATGGTTTAGTAAACAATTACATTTCAATTAAAGAGGGGTGATCATGCCGAGGGAAGTGCCATTCCACTCTCCACATAATACAGGAACATAAATTCTCCAAAGTCAAATCATTATAATATAATTTACATGAATGCTTTCCAAAAAAAAAAAAAAAANTGTCCACAGCAGCTTGAACTGGGATCCCATTATTTAGGATTATGTTCAGTGAAGAGGAATGGCAGAAGGGCTCTTCACTTTCATCTCTCCAGGAGTTTCCATTTACTGCCATTAGTATTTAATACTTCATTTATCAAGGATTAAAACCAGGATAGATGGAGGAATGCCATAAGAGTAGCTTATGATGGATCACTGCAAATTCAGCTGTGTACCAAGTCCAAACAGGCAGGAAAACTGCAGGAAAAGAAGTTCACATTACAAGGAGAAGAAAAGCTGTGTTTTGGTGGGGTTTTGGAGGATCTGTGGAGTCAGTGTGGCTTCAACCAGAAGAAGCACTGAAGTATTTTTGGTGTTCCCTAAAAGCAAATGATTAATGCTAGAATTGAGGATTAAAGACCTGGAGAAAGAAATCCTAAATTCTGTCTAGTAAAAGACAGAATACAGATGATTCCTCAAGTTTTTTGGCAATTCAGACTCTGCTTGGCCTGGGATATTTTTCTAGAAAACGAAGTAAATCGGGCTCTAACAGAAGGAGTCAATAGATGGCAGTGCTTGATGGGATGGGAGCGAGTCCTCCCCAGAGAGCCTCAGCAAATCCACCCCTGCACCACTTCCCTGCAAGGTGGGCACAAGGAGGGATTTAACTGGCACTCAGCAGACTTTCCCAGCTCCTGGTCCCTGAGTTTACCCCACAAATTTCACGTTTAACCCATCTCACCTCGAGCAATTTGGATTCAACACAGAGAGGCCAAATGCCCTCTGGATTCTCCTGAAAGCCAGGCTTGAACCATGGCCATGCACAAGGGACACAGTGCTGTCTCCAGCTCTGCAGCTTCACCAGCTGCTGCCAGCTGCCCACTGGAAGTGGAGACTAAAATCTGAACACCTGGTTCTGAGAGCAGGCTCAGAACAAGGAACCTCAGCCCAGTGACCACTTGGGGTGGAGCCTTGAATTTCTAATCCTGCATCAGCTCACACAGAGCTCTGAGAGCACGGGAGTGAAGGGAGGGATTTACATGGAAAATAATTATTGTGCAGCATGAGATAACCAGGACTAGGGGAGATTTTTCCAAGTTTAAGAAGTTCCATTAAAAATTTCTTTTAGGAGAAGGAGTAAGAACAGTTAAGTCACATATTAAGATATAGAAATCTTAAGACTCGATTTTCAAGGTTATATTCTATAATTCAAAAACGACCAGGAGCTCTTGTTTTCAAAAACCACAATGCCCAATTAACTGGAACCTGCCTGACAAACTTCTGTATGGGAAGGGAGCTCCCAAGGGAAGCTCCTAAATTTCCACCCTAGATTGCTCTAGTTTTGAAATGAAAGAAAAGAACTGGGAGTGCAACACTGCCAAAATAGCTGAATCCAATGGCTCCTGAGCTTCCCAGGCCCTTGGAGACTCAGCAGCAGAAGGATGGAGATGTCAGGGAAGAACAATCAGCTGTAAAATATGAAAAGCTTACAATTTCCAAACCTACAACAGCAGGCTCAAAAGTAATAATCCCATTACCACTAAACTAAGGCACTAATTACTATTCCCAGTGGCTGGAGTGGACTGACTGCTAATGTTCCTCTGGTTAATGAAGGAAGGTGAGGGAGAATATATTTCTAAAGTCAGACATCTGCTGAAGGCTGGGCAGCCGCACCAACTGTACCTAATGAAGCCATTCATATTAATGCAGTGACACTTGGAGGGGGAGCAGGGGAGAAATGAGATGAGGCTGGATTTTAACTCAGAAGACAAATGTCATGTATTACCCGTGTGATGGCTGCCCTTATTTAATCCACACTGAGTAACAGAGCTGCTCAAAGCAAGGAACTGCATCCTGCACTGGCTCTTCCACCACCAAGGGCTGACCTGCTCAAAGCTGCAATAGCTTCTCTAAAAACCCAAAGAAGCAAGATCTATGCCACTGGAGAGGAATAAACAGCTTTTTTATTTTCTTTGACTACAGGGACACTAAGAAAAGTATTCCTAAATCCTCTGTCTTGTGAAGAATCCATATTTTCCCATCATGTTTTGCAATTTTCACCAACAAGCAGTAGTTGTGTGAAGTTCAAGGATACTCATTCACTGAGATCAATAGGTTCTGATGGCTGGAAGAACAATTTATAGAACTAAAATAAACTCCTTGTCCAAACTGCTAACCATGACTCATTCACCAGTGCAAATGTTCTCAGGTGAACTGGGTGTGCTCGGATTTTTTTTTTAGATTGCACCATTGTCTTTCCTTTGAAATTCTGGTTCTGCCTCCCTGGGTTTGGTAAGCAGCAGCTGAGTCTGTAAAGAAGGTGTGGCCTGCAGAGAAAACCTGTATGGAGCAAGCCTGCTCCAAGACCAGTTGTGTCTTCTCTGAATAAAAATACCTGTGTGCATGCTGAGAGCCAGCCCAGACACCTGATGTGTGCACGGGGTGGGGAGGGGAGCCTGTGCTCAGGCTCCTCACCCTGCACTGCCACTGGGCAGTGACAGAGCCAGGGCTCAGCACTCACAGATCCCATTGCTGGGCTCCCTGTTCCCATCTGCCAGTGGACACAGCAGTGCCCTGCCCACTGTTAGTCATGGCAGTGAACAACCAGTGGCATCTCAAAGCACAGGGATTGAAGCCATGGAAAGAGTGGATGGCTCCTCCAGGCTCCTGCTGGGACAGGATCCCCGGCTCTGGGCAATCACAGCTTGGCAGGTGTCCCGTGAGTTAATGACAGGCTCCTCTAGAGGAGCTTTTCTCTCTGTAGGAGTAGGAGCACACACTGTACAGCTGCAGACAGGAACGTACACCCAGGAATGCACTGCACCAGGACTCACCAAGGAAACCTCTCCAGGAAAGTCTCCCGAGTGAAACAACTTTCCCAAACTGCTCCTGACTCCATGCAAACCCTATAGCTCCACCAGGATACATCTGACAGCTGCTTGTTCTAACAGTATCTAACACCGCGCTTTCCCTAGGAACATGTAACCACCCAGTTTCACATGCAGCACTTCTCCGGGGGTGAGCAGGTTCCTGCCCCCGTGGCAGCCCGCAGGCCACTCGTTAGGACCCCAGAGCCCTGCTGAGGAGGGGAGACACTGACCGTGACGCGGAAGGGTGTGGTGGCCGCGGGCTCCATGGTGGGGTTCTTCTCCGGGACGCCGCTGGGCATGCTGCGCCTCTGCCCGCACCGCTCCGGGGGGGACTCTGCGAGGGACACAAAACAGGGGACAGTCACAAACCCAGCAGCACAGGGACAGCCCAGGAACACCAGCAGGCCGTGCAAAACCTCCCCCTCCGAGATGTCCTCGCAAACGAGCCAGCGCCACGACCCCACGGATTCCGCTCGCATTTCCCCGAGCTGCCGGGAACAACATTTCATCAGCAAGACTTTCACCTTCAACAATTAGCATTTTTTATACAACTGTAAGCTTCAGATAATGCCTGACAGGTTGGCATTATCATTATTTCCAGTCTGCAGATGAGTAAACAGAAACTGCACTGAGATGAGTGAGAATTATATGCAAAGTACAGATCTGTGCACTCGTGGATTCGATCCTCCTCGGGGAAACTGCTAATGGGGTTAGAGGCACAGGATGCTTAAGTTACCTTTCTAATTCCTCTAGCAATTTGCTTTGGAACCAGGAAAAAATCATTAAATCCTGCTTTTGCTAAAGTATAAACTGAGGATAGGAATACTTACCTCCTTCCTTGTTGGCAAGGAAGGGAGGGGGATGAGAAGGCAAAATTAACAAAAGTGAGCAGATTTAGAAAGATGTTAGGACAGGTCAGCTACAGCACTGTAAGGTGGTGTTTTCTCAGTTCACAAACCCTCTTTGAAAGCACCACAGAACTCAGAAAAATAGATTTATTTCCAAGCTGCCTTGTAACAAGCTTCCCTTCCCAAAACCATTCCAGAGTCCTCCTTAGCCAAGCACTTCCATGGAGGTTGTCTCCTCAGCAAGGTTCTGCCCTTGCCAAAGTCTGAGATCTGTAAGAAACAACTAACACCAGCAATCCCACCCAACGATTCCTGAGTATCTTAAACTATTCCAAGGGAGCAGATTGAGATTCCAGCCATGGACGGGGTGAGGGGCTGGCTCAGTGACATCTCCCTTGGTTGCCACGAAACCTGTGTGAAACTCAGCCAGCCCAAACCAGCAGCTCACTGCCTTCCCAACTTCCAGCCGAGCCTTCAAATGTCTGGGGCACTTTCTCTGCAGAAAGCTGCACTTTGAATCTCAAGCAGTAAAACCCTTTGGTGTCCTCTCCTCTCAGAAGATTCATGCTCCCACCCCATTCCTTTGAGCTTTCTTTTGTTTTCAGCCTGTCATAAAGAAACTGCTTGATTACAGCATTTTGGAAGTGAGCTGGAGACGACAACTTAAGAAGCTGCTTTGCATTTTCTTAATGACCGGAAAAATCAACATTGTTTAAAGCATTTCTCACACACCTGGCTGGAGAACAGGAACGATGGCATTACAAAGGCAGCTACAAGAAATTACCTCCCCCATGTGCTCCCCAGCCCCAAACACTGCTCAGCACCGAGGGAAAGCCTCTGTGTGGGGATAACAGCCCCCCAACTTTGCTTCTTACTTCATCATTAAAATATATCCAAGCAGAGCCAGCAAACACGTCAGCTTGACCCAGGCCAAACACAGAGCTGGATTAGGACCTAAACCCTGCTATAATTATTAAACTTATGGTTGATGAAATGTTTGGAGTCAAATCTCCATTTTAGCTTCGTTTAAGCACTGTGGGTTTCACTGCAGGAGAGACGTTACAAAACCCTCTGTAAGAAAC